>JAWWLZ010000139.1:22618918-22633399 GCA_035041345.1 Poliocrania exsul | reverse complement strand
TCCTCTCCCCACAGCTGAAGCAATAAGGATCTCTGAGAGCCACACAACATTACCCTAATCCCTCAGGGATGCCTGATGGGGCCTCTGGGCCACATCTTTCGGTATATAAAACCCTCTACAATGTATGTTGGAAGATTTCCAAAACATGGCAAAGGCAATGTCTCTTGCTTTAGTGTCCCTTCTGTGATCATGTGGTAAAGGGACATAGGAATAATGCTGTTACCTGGCCGGCAAATAACAAATTGTTTTTCTGATAGTGTGGGAGATTAAACTGTAGGAGTTACTTTTAAAACCAAGTTTCTCATGGGATATGGGTATGAGTCCACAAAGACATCAGGAGTCTTTACTGGGCATTGAATTGTGTCCGTAAGAACCTGTTGTAGGTTCAGACAGTGCTGTCCCATAGAGACCCCTGGGACGAATAACCCATAATGTATATGGAGGCTTCTGTGTGTTGTAATGTGCACATGAAGCAGGGGAGATCCTCTAACTCATTCCCCCAATGTTTCTAGCAGTGTCCCCTCTGCAAGGCCTGTTTCCACATCTTAGACCTGTTCTTGCAGCCTGTGTGTTTCTGGAGCCATGTAGCCTTGAAGACAGGACATCCATACCCTCAAGGAGTGTCCCCGGACAGAGCCCAGCTTTGTCAGCTGCATGGCTCCAGATGTGCCCAGGGTGGGGCAGACAGGGAATTTCTATTTCCTTCTCTCACAGAAAGGCACAGGGCTGCAGTTGCAGCACCATCCCTTTCTTTTCTGTGCTTGCAGAGGCTGAGCTGCAGCACTGGCAGTTTCACCCCAGGCAAGCCACCTCCTGGGACCAGCCTGAGGGACAAATTCAACCTTGAAAAACAGCCAGCAGGATGTCATGCAGATCAAAGGGGTATTGCAGAGCTCAACTGCAAGAGATCCCTTAGAGACTTTTAAAGCATTTTAGCTCACCCTTAACTTCTTAAAAATGGAGCACAGGTTCCCTCTGAAAGAAAAATAAAAGCAGAGATTGGTACATGCCTTGAAAAACACAGGCACCTGAGTATTGTCTCCCATCTGCTCAGTGACCGTGTTGTTTACAGCAGGTTTATTATTGCTGTTGTACCTTTAGAAAAATTACACTACAAATCTCTGAGGCTGAAAAACTGTGTTTTGATGACATTTAAACATTCTGAATGTCATCACAAAAATTTTAAATGTGTTGTGTACCTATCCAGTGTCCCACAAGGTGTGGGCAATGTGTATAGGTGTGAAAGTATCTTCTCAAGAGCAAGAGGTAGAGCAGTTATTTCAGTATTTCATGTGCCTTGGTCAATTTATTTTTAATGAGAAGGAGAGCGTTCTTTTGGTTTTGGTTTTCTTCTTTCTTTTTTTTTTTTTCCTAGTTTCTTTCCTCTAGTTCAATTTATCAGTCTGTCAGTGGACATAAACACTGTAAGTCCATGAAAGTATCTGCATGTCAGTGCAGGTTTCCAAAAGTGTACAAGCTACAGTGAGCCATCCTATTTTGCAGTTAAATTCCATGTCTCTGATGGATTTCCCCACACCGTTGCTAGGAGATGAAGGTAGTGCCTAACAAAGGATATATTGACAAAAATTTTCCAGAACAGATCTATCTTGTTATGGTAAATAGAGCCTCACATAAAATGGATATTACAGGATTTATTTCCCTAGTGGTGGCGTTGGCAAAATTGCATGTATCAAGTTAAGGTGAAATTTCCCTGTCACAAATGTGGTTTTGTTGTGTTTTGTTGACATAGGGACTTTGAGTGTGTTTGATGCCGAAAGCACTGTTGCCTTCCAGTGTGTTTTGTTGCTAGGTTAATAGGTGAACACATCCTACATCAGCGGTTTTCCCTCTTCCCTTCTCTGCTAATTCTCTCCTTCAGGAAGAAACGTGGTTTATTATAGTGGTTTCCCTGTTTTTTCATGACTCTTCTGGGAAAAATGGATTCCTTCTTTTAAAGCAGAGAAGTGTGCATGACTTGGGACATGTTGAGATTTGGTATAGAAGCAGCCAAATGCAATGGAAAAGCAGATCAACCTCTTGCTTTATAGCTCTAGGTACATGTACATTAAAACAAAACAAAAGACAAAGTTAAATGGAAATCTAATAAAGAGAGGAACTTCAGGAATTCTTCTCATGGAAAGATTAAATTTCTAGAGAAGACAAGTTTTCTCCCTTTCTAGTGGTGACTTAATGAACTCAGAACAAAGAGGTTTGAACAGCAAAAGCCAACATGGCTTAAGTCATATAAAATAAAAATCTTTGCTGAAGAATAAGTTCAGTTCTGGTGAGGCAATTATATTCACTCATCCACTGCCATCCCAGCAGTTCCTGTGCCACCACAGGAGTCTCTGGCCCTAAACACATGTAACAGCTTACATCCAGAAAAATGGGAAGGCTGAAAATGAGATTGCCTCTTACCTTTCAGGATAGGAAAGGAGTTAGGAGAAAACACAGTCCCCTTCATTTTCCTACATGCATCATAGCATAGAGGAAACAATTTGAGCTTTTTTTGAGGTAAAGCTACTGTGTCCCTTACTCCACAACTGTGCAAATATTGTTCTGATTTCATCTTGTGTGTGAATCTGCTCACTCAGGTGGGCCATCTGCACAGACCAGTGGCAGATGTGGTCCCCTCCTCTGTTCACAAATGAATGACGTGGAAGAGAATTAAGGCAGAAATTGTCACTTCTTATCAACCCACTCCTTGACTGGTCCCCTCTTGGGATGCAGGTTTACCTTCTGCCTTGCAGGGCACAGTGAAGGTGAGCCCACCAGTTGGGCAGAAATATGAAGGTGAGGAAAGATGTGACTCATTAAGCCTGGAGTCACTTGATTGCTCACGGCCATTCCCTGTTTTAAGGGGAGAGAGGCAAATGCTAGTTTTGTGGTGTTGATGTGAATGCCTTTGAGAAGCACTCTTTCCACCACAGTCCTGGATGTCTGTGTCAACTTCAGCAGCACTTGTAATCACAAGCAAAAGTTGCCAGAAGTCAGAAATCTGCATTTAATTTGTCTATACACTTGAAGAGGGTTTTAGCTAGACAAAGAGTGCATTGAGATGCTATCTCTACTTGTTTCAATTGGTTGGGGAGAAGGGACAACTGGGAGGGGCCTTGCAGCTCCTACTGTTACTGCACTTATCCGGATTTCTGCTGTAATATCCTGTTTTCAGATGCTTGCAGTTTAGCCAAGCATTAACCATTTAGGATGAGACTGACCATACTGGGATGGTGCAGTCCTGCATTCATGAAATATAAATTAGAAAAAAAGTGATGGGGTTTTTTTCCAGATCAAAGCCAAGTTGGGGGTGGGGTGGGGAGGTGGAGTAATATTTTATTCTATATTAAGAGATTGCTGCAATTTCTTTGCTTTGAGATTTGGCATGGTGGTAGCTGTTAGGTCATAAAGCTGTTTGCTGAACATATGGCAAACCAAGCACATTTAGCCAAAAAAACCCAAAAAAACCCAAAAAAAACACCACCTAACATTACACCCTTAAAGCACAAGCAGAGTACACTTTTACTCAGCAGAGACTTGGTTCACATGACTGCATTGCTTAAGGATTTGCTCCTGCCAGATGTGTCCTGAGGGTTTTCTACAACTTACAGCTCTCCAGAGTATGGAACTGCTCCCCGTGGACCTGTCCACTGAGCCTTGAGCACGGTGTAGGAGGCACCTCTTGACTATACACAAAGGTACAGCTAGAGAGTGGGTAATAGAACAGAACTGGGAGCTCTGGCAACCTCCATGGGAGCTAAAATAAAACTCTGTTCCCTGCTAAATAGGACTGTCTTCTCTGGGCCGGGGGCCACCTGCAATGGGATGACATAATGCAAACAAAGTGTAGCACCACAGCCAGTATATTACACTCTTGTTTGCACATTACACCCAGCAGCCTGGAGTGGGAGGTTTGGGAAACAATCTGATGGGAAAAGATGGAGAAAAGATAGCAAAGGAGATCTTGTGAGGAGAGGGAATTTATTGAGTATATCTGAAGGCAGATTGTAAAAAACAGGAGTTCTGAGGAGGGCCAACAAGTTGCATAGTACAAGAGGGCCATGGCACAGGCACAGACTTACCAGGACATAGTGAAATAATAACAGAAAGAGATTAAAAGAATAAGAAAGGAAAACCAGAGAAGAGAGAGTTTTCCCTTCTTTTACATTTATGCCAAGTGCTTATATTTATTCAGCTCAGTGTAGTTCATATCCAAGGGTCATTTATGGGGATGGCTAAAAATCAGTTTTCTTCACACCTTTCCATCTTTAGGCTGAGCACAGGAGTCACTCTCTGCTAGACACACTGGCCTCTGCAATCTTTGTGAAACTGGTGACTTTTTTTTTTTTTGAAACATCAATACAGAGGTTGTTGTAAAGCTCCAATTTTTTACTGCCTGTCATAGAAAGGCAACTTGCAGCTGCTCCCAAAAGCCAAACTCACACCACTGCTCAGCTTCAGAGAGCTCTCAGTGTTATGAAGGGCAGCACTCTCCACCACTTTTGAGTGTCAGACAAAAACTGAACATGCACTTTCAAAGCACTCAAGTCTCTATTAGTTTATATAGAGTTTAGAGCATCAGATACAATGGCTACAAGTGTGAAAATGTTGGTGACCAGGGTGCATTCACAATGGAAAATTTTTGCTTACCAAAGAATTTTTCTGAAAGATGCTCACATATAGTAATGACTCTACATCACTGTCTTTTGTCAGGTATTTACTGAACTACAACAAATTGTTTTCAGCAGGCTTAAGTCAGGATTCACTAAGTTGATCACATGTGACTGAACTCTGTGGCCCCTTAACTGTGAGTTAAATAAACTTTTTGTTCCACTGAGTGTTTTTTGAACAAACCTTTTCTGGCATGCTCCCTGTAGGATGGGGACTCCCATTGCCCACATATTTAGTTAGCTCATACACTGGCAAATTAAACCTTTTCACAGAAGCTACAAATAGGAGAAAATCCTACCAATGTGTCAAATTCCATTTTTTCTGTGATACTGCCCTTACAAGGACCAACCACAATTCTTTTCCTATCCATCCAAACTATATACCTTTCCATACTTGATTATGATATTCATCTGCCTTAAGTGGCTCCTGACTTGGTGAAGAACAGATGGCCTGTGATAGCAGTGGGCTGCTGCACTGAGCATCTCAAAGCTCACTACAGAGTGATTTTGACTGCTTTAGTTTCTCCTACATTCCTAACACTGCTCTTCCAACATCTTCTTTATTAAGTGTGCCTTGGACTATATTTTCTCTTCTATTTCCTTCCCTCCTCAGCTCACCTATAAGGGTTGTTAATTCAAATTGCATTTCAGATACCTGTGTTCACTGAAACCAGTTTATAGGGCTCTTTACAGAAATGGTTGGAACTGATTTCAGGTTTCCACTCTGCTCTCAGAGAGTTGGTATTAAGACATTTTCTGTGATTTGTTCAGGTATGCAGACATAAGAAAAGATTCCTTAAATTGTATAAGATGGGAAAACTCTGGAAACATAAATCATAGTATATAGTTATCTGTAAACAACTATATACCAGATCATTTCCTGTTTCAAGTAAGAGCATGTACATACTGTATGACAATCTTTGTGCAAATTATACTGAACACTTGAAAAGCATTACAATGTCCCACAAAAAAGTTTTTGGGAAAAACATATCTCTATTAAGGTAGCTTTGTTTTCCCTAACCCAACAGTTGGAGTTAATTACACTGAAAGAAAAATCCTTTCTGGTGTTTCTGCTTAACTATGATACGAGTCTTTTTCAAAGAAAACTTTATTTATGAGGAAGTAATTAGTTCTTAATTCTTCATTGCAATTACTTCAGTCAATTTATAAGCATGAACTTTAGCATGAAGAAAACCAGTCTGCCTTGTTATTTCAAGCACACACTATGAAATTCTTAAAGCTCCTTTTGAAAGAAATACTGGTTGTGTTAAGTCACTAAAAAGGTTACTTTATTGTTTCCTTCTCTGCATTCAGAATTTCTCAGAAACTGCAGTTTCATAATCTTTATTTAGCATAAAAAATAATTTCTAACAGCAGGACTAGAATGAATACCCTCCAAGAGAAGGAGGAAAATTAACTAGGTAGACAGAATGGGATGTCAAATGTAGTTCCAGAATTTCTTTGACAAGTAAGGAAAAATATTCAGCACCTTAGCAGAATATCTTGAATTCTTAGTGGGACATGATTGTGATAGCACTATGTGGTCTTATTCCAAAAGGGACATTACAATTAATTACAAATTCATGAACATTGCAATATTTATTATTATTAGACTGTGTTTCTCCTTATCCTTCTAATTCTTATGCTATTTTGGTCTTTCTTTTTGTGTCCTGATGATGTGGTTTTCCTTCCATACAAATGCCATTCAACTCATAAAATATACAGGATAAAATCATGTTTGGATACAAGTGTGGCATGCAGAGCAATCTAGATGCAGTGCTTTTAATTAGACTAGAGCTGGTTTGCATATCAAATATATCTGTTTGAATTTCAGCAGGAGGTGATGTAATTTAGATACAAAGAGTGTAAAGACATGTGGAGCCCTTTGTGTGTAAAGATACTGCTTAAATGTAAACCACTGCTCTTTGATAGGAAGTACACAAGGTTTGATCAACAAAGGGACCTGGGGAGCACCAACAGCTTTCAATGGAGATGAAGCCACTTGGATCCTCACTGAGGGAAAACATCTCTTCTTTCCTCCCCAGGACCCTGCTCAAGGGGCCAGGCTCAGGTTCCTCAAATCTATGAGCAGCCTGGTAGAAGGACCTAAGGGAGGACCGAGTAGTTTTTTTAATTGAATTTTCCACCTCTGTTCCTCTCTTTTCTGTAATAGAAAGCAAGTTGGCTTTCCAGCACACTTCCAAGTTCAGCCCTGGACATGGCACAGACTGGGCCTTGCACAAATCCCCTGCTGCTGCAGCTGTGTGGCAAACACTTGCTGTTTACATAAGCATTAACCATGAGGGGTTTTTATTTCTCGTCTGCCATTGCCTTGCCAGGTTTTCAAGTGCAAAGACACAAGATTTGGAGAACACACTGTTTTTAATCCTGCAAAAACTCAGAGGAGGAAGACACATCCATGAATCCATGTGTATACTTCAGTAGAGCAACACAAAGGGAGGAGCTTTTTCTTTCTCATTTGCTTTCAATTTCTTTAATTTTTCCAAATAGTTTAATTAGCCCAAGTGTTTTAATTAACAATTACCCTGTTTGCTTTTGCTCTGAAAAGATTTGAGTGAATCAAGTCTTCCCCTTCCTTTTGCATCAAACTGACAATGTAAGGGTGACTCGTTAAAGCAAGAGGGAACTGATCAATCAAAGGAACATTCACAGAAAATGAAGCCTGAAATCAGTTTGGTCCCCAAAACTAGTTGCTGGCTTTGGCTCACTGCACATTGCAAGGGAGAAGGCAACATGCAGCATAAAAACCAGAGGTGTTTTTCAGGTATTGACAAGGAGTTTGTTACAGGGGGTTTAATGCTTCATTCACTTCAGCAGACAGGCTCGGGGGGCAGGTCCTGCTGCCTGCTGAGGGGCCCTGCTGTGTTCCTGGCTGGATGCTGGTGCATTTTCTGAAAGTTTACTGGTATATCTAGATATTACAGGTTTTTGTTTGTTTGTTCTTATGAATTATTTTTATCATACAGACAATTTGGGATGTACCAGGAAGGCAGTCAATGGTGTTGCTGCATTGCTTTTACTTTGCTGACAGTTGTCATGATGGGTGATGACAGCAGAGTTTCCATCCACTGTGTAGATGGGTTAGTTATTTGAATGTGACACGACCTTCAGATTAGGTAATCATAGGCAGTTGTTTTTATCAGATCTGCCAAGAAAAAATATTACTTCCTTGAAAACCAAATTAGAATTGATTATTTTTCCCAAGGAAATAGCATACTTTTTGGGTTATATTAAGCAGATGTTTTTGTGACCAATTCCTTCTTTTTTTATGTATATGAATGAAGTAGAGTAAAATATAGCCTTGACATTTCTAGTGATGCTGTGCACATGTGATGCTGTACGAGACAATGGTTCCTGGGATCCTGGAGCTTTAGATAATGTAGGCACAAGCTTGTACTTCATTTGCTTTTTAATCCACTGGGCAATATTATACTAGGAAAATATTTATTCCACAAAATAACCAAAGACTTGCCTTTATTCAGGAATTATTCTGATTCATTCATATGCAATGAAAATATTCCAATAGTTGCTGTCAGTGTTTTCAGGAAAACAGTAACATGCAGTCTGCTTGGGTTGTATGCCTAAGCCTTCTCTCTTCTGTATTGAACATTTTGGTGTAGGATTTGTCAAAAAAACAAGAGCTTAGACAGTGTTTCTGAACATTGAAGACCCTTGACAGTGAGTTCAAACTGTGGCAGCATTTTCTTTGGGCAGTATATTTTAATTGCTGCCAAATATTATATTTACATCAGGAAGCAAGCTTTCCGCCACTGGAAACACGTACTGCCAAGTACAGCATTCCTAAGTAAATATGGAAGCAGAGATCATTGTTTGTGGTCCACCTATTCACCCATCTGAAAGCCAAAGGATCTAATGTCTGAAAGAAAAAGGAGTTTCAAAAACACGCAAGACCACTTTTCTCCTCATTTGACTTAGGTCCTGATCAGACTCCTTGTGAAATTAATGGGCAGAGATGTTACCCCTCTGAAGCAGGACCCATTCTAGAAATTCCATTCCTGTTTTGGAAGCATGATGCAATTTAGCAACCATCTCGGGCTGATTGACCTGAATAAGAGGCAATTTTCAGCATTATCCTAACTGTGATTCCACAGATTTGAGGCAAACCAGGGCTGACTACCTCAAAATTCCCACTGTCAGACTTTTTGTGATAATTAGTCTGTTTTTATGAAAGATGAACTGTGACAAAATGACTTGCAATTTTTGCATGCATATGTGTGTGCAGTGTAGTACATTATTAATATACATTTGATATAACATGTCTCTTAAAATGAGCACTACTTGGAACAAAGTCATGTTTAATTACTTAGCACTCAGCTCAGTTCTTGCTCCAGGAGAAACTCTCACTAGGTTTGCCTGAGTAAAGAAATGGAAAAGAAAAAAAAAAGTTGTGGAATGCAAGGTACCTCTAGTTAAACAAGTAACAGCTTCACTGGACTTAGTCTCCTCTGAGGCTGTGTATTCTAGATTTATTCAGGCTTTGGTCTGCCTGCCTCAATTGCCCTAAACACTTCCATTTAAATACAGGAGGTTAGTATAAAGAAACCTATTGTTTATATGCAGAGTAATGATACTGGTTCAAATGGACCTGATCCTGGCTATAGCAGCCAAAGAGTCCTGTATTAGCATCTGGTGAAGAGAAAGAGGGTTTTTTTAGGTGGTTTCTCATTTCAGCTCTGGTCCACAAGGGCAGTGAGCATTCTGCATGGTGTGGGGTAATGTCAGAACCACTCTGGCTTCTACCAGCCAGTTCTAAAAGAAGGAAACTGGGTTACTGCCAGATTTGCTTGCTTTTCATACTGTGATATGCACCCAGCACAGCTCAACCAGTCTAGAAGATCTGGGACATTATTTCAGTTTCTATCAGTCTCCTACAATTGCTATCTAACATCATTTGTTTATTTGAGGAGATAGAGCATTGTGACTGCTATGTTGTTTATATCCTATTTGGGGACGTTGCAGAATGTCTTTAAACAAAAAGCTATGACTTTTTTTTTAAAGTCTTTGTGCAAAACAGTCTGCTGTACGTTTATACCTTGTGCTTATTCCTATTGCTCTTGCATCTACGTACTCATTTATGTTTCTGTAAAAAGTGTTTTTCATCCTATGCTTATTTAATGTGTTTAAAAAGCAATGTTTCTATTATATATTTAATACCCATATATGCATAAATATAATGAAGCTATTAAACCCCTTCTCCTTTGGGGGCTGTTACAAACTGCCTTTCAATAGACATTTAATACATTTTAAAGGTCCAATTAACCAGCTTTAACAGTCCTGGAACTCCAAAATGCACTTATGCCATACTTCCTATACAAAGATTTGTGAGGGTAGCTATTACTGCACTCTATGACTTTTTAAGTGTAGTTGAATGCAGTGGGAGCCAGGGAGGCTGCATTTTGATCATTACATTTTAATAGTGTCTGCTTATTTTTTTTTGTGGAACTCACATATTTGCAGCCCCTTCTACTATTCATCATCTACCACTGTAGCTTGAGCTTTGGCTTAACAAGTTTAAATCTCCAGTCTGTGTTTCATGACAGGATGAAGAATGATGTTCTTCTGTCTCTCCTAGGAGGAAAGCATATCCAAGGTATTACTTGTGGTGGCAGCATGTTACTATAGACACTATCTTAGAAATGACTTGAGATAATTATTAACTGTGATTTATACTCATATGACTGAAAAGAAAGAAAATCGATTAGTGCTGGCCATTACATAGCCCTGAGCTAGTAATATATAGGCAGCAGATCCTACCAGTTCTTCAGGGATTGCCAATTATCCAGCTTGGACAATACTAATATTATTAGTATTTGGAATACAATCCTGTTAAGAAAAGTCCTTCGGGACAACTTGTCATCTCTGATTTTGGAATGGAAGGCTTGCAAGAAGAAAAGAAAAGTGAGTGAAAAAGAATGAAGCTTAACCACCATTTTAACTAAAAAATTACCTTTGAAACTGAAAATAAACCCAGAATTTTGTACTTAAACATTAGTTTAATTTAAAGAATATTAACCTATGCATTAACACAATGATGATGCATGTCCTCTATATGTGTGTTATAGCATTCTGAACCACTTGCAGTGAGGGAAGTCAGTTGGATTTGAAAATGAGTAAGAACTCTAGTGTGACTCAGGACTTGCAGTTGCAGGGATAGAAATGTTGCTAGCAGTTCCTTGAACATGTTTTTGGAGAGTGTATGAAGCAGACAACTTATTTAAATGAGAAACTTCTCACTCCATTTAGGAGAACAAGTAGCCAAGTTTCTCCCCCTTACAGAAAAGCTAGGTGATGGAATTGGAGCAGACAGAAATTTTTCTACGTAATTTAATTCAAATTGTGTCAGTCTGAAATAAGAATAGAGCAAGGCATTCCTTCCCAGAAACAAGGAACTGCAATATGCAAAGACATGCAGTTATAGTGTGCAGCTGGGTCTGGATGCCCCCTTCAACAACTCCAGTAGTATTCTCTTAATCCCTGATGCTCTGCTGGACCTTTGATGAGCAACAAGCCAGATGTGCATCTTAAGAGTGGCTCCAATGTCTTGTGACAGTTGTGCAAAATCCAGGGATATATGAGTCTTCCTTGTGTCCTACCCTTCTGTTTAGGACCAGGGCTATAACTACTCTTAATTTTCAGTGCCATTTAAAAAAAAAAAAAGATCTTGTACATACTTAATTCCAGTATCTGAACTACTGCTTTGGAGGAAAATATGGGGAAATAATGCTTGACTATTAGGTGTGATCTGTAATACACAGAATTACAGAGGACCAGAGGCACTACTTGCCTATCCTGGTTTAGCAGTTTCTGTCTTACTCACAACATCACTCCTGATACCTCTGTTTACAGAACATTACGCCAAATATTTTTTTTTCATTCACTGTTTGGTTGCTCTGTGTAAAGAACCTTGAAGAGTTGCAGAGAGAAAATAATTTTATCAGTTATGTTTTGAAAGCTTTGGAAGGAAAAGCAGAGCGAGTTCCTGAGAACCTGCAGGAACTAAAGGCTAAAGAGCAGAGGAGCCATGGAGGAAAGCTCAGAGTAATGAACCTGTGTCTGATTCACCTTGCAGGGATCTCAATGAAAATGATTTTACTGATTTTTCTGGGAGCTGAGCCAAGTCCTTTTAAAGATAGGGTGGCATTATGCTGCTGCAAACTGGGTGATAAGACTCTGAAATTGAATATACAGAACTTTGGATGCTGGGAAAAGTCTGGACCAAAACAGGTGATGAAATCCTTTTCAAGAGAGGAAAAATATAACAGGGCAGTTGAATCGTTCTTGCTATGCAAATAAAGGATGTAGGAACCTAAGGCCCACTCTAGCTTACATTAAACTCCACAGTTGTTTTGTCATGGCTCTTAATGGGGCTGGTGTTACAGCCATTAGAGGCCAGATTTTACCCCTTTTCACCTTACTGAGAAAACTTCAATGGACTTTAGATAGTGGGGAATTATGGAATGTGTGGAATGGTGTTGAGTTTATTTGTTTTGTGTAAAAGCTGCTACAAAAGAAGAGTCAAGATGTGCAAGGAAGGACAAGTTGAAACAGCAATTCAGTGAAAATGTGGAGCTGCTTTTGCATTTATGTTAAAACTTCCTTTTGAAATAGTGTCACTGGTCTTACATGTGTTGTTTGAAGATAAAAATAAGACTAAGGGTGGCATTTTCAACAGGGATTTCCTTTTCAGGTCAATTGGATTTCCACACTGGCAGGTCAAGGAAATGCTTTATAGAGAGAGCATAATCTAAATCAAAGACCACTTACAACTCCTAGTCCAGTGGAAGTCCTTTCCCAATGTCAACTTCTTCAGAAAAAAATTTAAAGCAGGTCACTATTTCTACAAATTTTCTATGATTAATTGCAATGATACATCTAATTACCAATATTAGTCTGACTAGTAATAAAAACACACTGCTAGTTAGAGCTTAATGCACAAGAAGCTTGATAAAAGTTATTCCAGCCATCTTGAAAGGTTCCTGATCTTGTTTGTTAAAATTAGCCTGTAAATAATCAAGGAATTCCAAAGACACAGGTAAAAACACAATTCAATTCCATGCACAAAGCTGGATTATCAGGCAACTATTCAGCTGAACATGAGGATCCTGGGGTGTTTGATAATAATGAAATAAGTGGACACAACCTTGTCTTATGGTTGTTTTTGTTTAAGCAAGCATTGGGGTACCGTTGAAGACTACAGATGGAGAAATCAGTTTATTCCAGGACCTTTCCATTACAGTTTGGAATGCTGTTTCATTTATGCCCTTGCAGATGTCACAAACTCCTTTAAACTAAATTTGAGATGCCCTAGATTAAATTATTTAAATTTTTAATTTTTTTTAAAGGAGAGATCAGGACTCAAGCTGCTTGGAAGATGAACTTGTACATAATAACACCCTAAGAGGTATCTCTGATCTCACTGAAATAGCCAGGGCTCAGTGGGAGGGTTTTCCTGAGTTTATCTGAACTAGTGCATCTGAGAGATGCTTTGGAGAAATCTTGTATGAAAAGAACACCTTCACATTTATTTAAAACTTATATTTTTTTATTTTATAGCTTGCTTTTTTAGGAGGTAATCTGGGCTGGTAATGCATCACCTTGTTTCTCAGGCACACAGAACAGAGAGGTTTGTCAGGCCCTGGAAAGCAAGACAAGGTTGGTGGTCACAAGTTTGTGACGTGCTTGTCTGCTGCAGGATTCTTTCAAGGGAAGTGCAGTGGACCACTTAAAATGAGAGTTGTTCTTCAGAGAGCCCTGTGGTTCACCAGGAGGCACAGGGGGTGTTTTGGGAACAGTGCTGGTGTTGCCCCTGCTCTCCCATGGAATGTGGGTAAGGAGCTGATGGGTTTCTCTTGCACTGGACATCACTTACTGTAACACTGCACCTTACTGTGCAGATCTGTCCAGCAAAGCAGTAGCTGGAGATGGAAGGAAGGAACTCAGTGAATCACCAAGAATCTGTGCACAGCCCTTCCTGATTTCTTTTGAGAGGCTTCGTTAAGCCTCTGACTAATGAAAGAGCTGAAAACACAGAAGTCCCTAGTAATTACTGTGGGGCTCTGCTTGAAGCAAATCATAGGTGGGGTGTGGGGGGTGTTTTCATAATTGTAACAATGTTTGGTTTTATAGCTTCCTTTGGTGCAATATTGAACCACTCTTCAATTTCAACCAAATCACACACGTTACTGAAGAACAAGCTCAATTCTGCACTTCCTACAGATATCTTCCTCTAAGCAGTTCTTATGAGTTTACTAAATTTGTGTTACCAACAAGCATGATGAAAATAGACAGGATTTGGCCATCCCTGAATTCATGATCTGAGTCTTGCATCTATGGCAATGCTCCAAGGGGAAGCCCTTGAACATTGATCTGCAAAAATTCTTAAGGTACTTTTGCACAAGTGTGCACTGAAATCCATGGAGCAACTCTGTGAGTGAGCTCTTGAAACAGTGCACTGCAATTGTTTACTTAATATTATCTTCCCCTATCATATAATCCTAAAGTGGTTTGGGTTGGAAATGATCTCAAAGATCATCCAGCTCCAACACCCTCCCCTGCCTGGGCAGAGGCACCTTCCACTAGACCAGGTTGCTCAGAGGCCCATCCAACCTGGCACTGAACACTTCCAGGGCTGGGGCATCCATGACTTTTCTGGGCAACCTGTTCCAGTGCCTCACCACTCTCACTGTAAAGTGCTGGGTCCTGCACTTTGGCCACAACAACCCCATGCAGCGCTACAGGCTGGACACAGAGTGGCTGGAGAGCAGCCAGGCAG
>JAWWLZ010000139.1:22587398-22618818 GCA_035041345.1 Poliocrania exsul | reverse complement strand
GCCCAGAGAGGTGGTGGATTCACCATCCCTGGAGGTTTTTAAGGTGAGATTGGACGTGGCACTGAGTGCCATGATCTGGTAGATGGACTGGAGTTGGACCAAGGGTTGGACTTGATGATCTCGGAGGTCTTTTCCAACCCAATTGATTCTATGATTCTTCCTAAAATCAAATCTAAACCTACCCTTTTTCAGTTTAAATCCATCCCCCTCTGTCCTATCAATCCTCATATTGTTTTTCACCCTGCTAGCTGCAGTGGATATCAGAGGATAAGCAATTCCAGAAGATAAACCCAAAGCCATTCTATAAAACTGGAGATCCACCTTTCTGTGGAAATGTTTTCTCCTTTTATCTAAGGAATATTTAAGGGTTTAAACTTAAATGAATTGCCTTTTTGAGCTTTGTTTTCTCAATCCTGTCAGTAAAAACATTTGCCACCTTGCTCTACTCACTGATTAAGGTGGCTATGGTCTTAACAAAGCTTCTTCCTTGTGCTGTTTTGGTGTCCCTTTGGATTAATTCCCTACCTCTCTGTGATCAGTCAACACTATTCTCCTACAGTCTATGCTGCAGTCTTGCAGAGGATAACTTTCATGAATTCATTTAGACATACAAGTCTTACACTAAATTCAGTTAAGGAATTCAGAAAAATTTTTGTTCTTTGTAAAATTATTCAAATGTAGTGACTAAAAAAAACAAAATCAAGACCGAAAATATATAATATGTGCACTCTGAGGACTTCAAAGACAAAGACTGCCCTGGTCTGTAAGGAGTGAATTAAGACAAATCAATGCAAGGTGTTCTGAAAATAACAGAAAAGGACTTAAAAGTGCTGTAATAATTAAAATAAAAATCAGCTTCTAGAAAGGGTTAGTAAAATGGTTACAGCTTTTGTGTATAGGAGAATATTGAGAAAATAAGAGCATAATTTCATTTTTGTTTGAAAAGAGGACTTTCTAGGAACAGAGTAACACATTTGGTTTTGATTTGTGCTTCTGGTTTGGCTTGGGCTTCAGCTTAAGATTTGGCCTAGGTTTTGGTTTCAAGCATAGCTGTACTCTGGAGTTGTGCTTTCTGTGTTCTCGAGGGTCTGGACAAGGAAAATGGAACCCCTTTAAAAGTAGCCAATTAAAATAACTTATTTTTATCTTCCAGTTCCTTGTAGGCCATCCTGTTACGTAGCAGAGACAAATCTGCTTCTTCAGCAGAAAAAGGCAGGTAGTTTCAGCTGCTGGAGTATATGAGGTCTCCGGGACCTCACGGGTCCCTTGTCTTGCAAAAGGTGGGAGTGGTGCCACTACATGGGTTGGAAGCTCCATGAGAGCCTGTGTAGCCCTGCTGGAGGCTTGACAGACAGACAGGCCAGGAGTGGCTTTCACACTGATAACAAGAGGAAAGGAAGGAAGCAACTGTGGCAAATGCAGCAAGATCTGAGACCACTTCACAAGAAGCTGGAGGGAGGGAAGGAAGCAAGGCTATGGCCCCAGAGTTGTTCTGGTGCCCAGTGTTCCTCCACAGTCCCTGCCATCCTTCCTCTCTACTGCCTACAGAATGCTATGGCAATGGTGACATTTGGGGTTGTGACTAAAGTAGAACTGGAAAGTGAGAGCCCTTCTGATTTGTGTTTACCTGGAAGTAAATCTCTAATAGTAGCTGAAAATCCTGGTGCTCTTACTTTAGAAGCCTAAATTAGGCTTCTAAACATCACATTTAGGTGCCTAAAAAGGCTACTTTCCCACAACCTACTGGACAATTACCAGTAGCAAATATCAGGCTACTAATCTTGGTGGCTAAAAAGGATTTAGAAGCCTAACATTAGATGTCCTCTTTTGGAGCATGCTGACGTTGAATTTTAGCCCGTTCCTGAGTTATATACTTTAATTTTTGTGAAGTTTTTTTCCCAAATGCAAGAGACTCCTCTCAACATCCTGTGTTAATAGATAGTGTTTGCAATATATTTGCCCTAACCCATCCCAAAGGCCATCATCAAACATTACAGGAGTTCTGATATATTGACCGAAGGCTGCCTGCAGTTCTCGCTGCTTTTGCAGACCAAGGAAATAAATGCATTTGGCAAAAAGTGATAACTGCAGTCAAATGAAGGAGGATGTTAGCAGTAAAATAGCCCCAGCTTTTTGACATGTGAAATAATTTTCCTTAGTAACTTGAGGAGGAATATCAGCCAGCTAAAGAAGTGTGAGTGCTTTCTTCATTTTTCTCTCCTGGCCAGTTATTTCTTGTATTTTTATGATCTCCAAGAGAATAATTTGGCTACTGAGACCTTAGATTTGTAGGTCTGCCAGGTAGTCATATGGTCAGAACCCACTCCAGCTGAGTATGTACTGCATTGCCTGTTGTATAAGTGAGGAAAAACATTACTTGTTTTCAGTGCAAGTACAAGGGGGAGAAGTGAAGTTTGAGTGTATGAAGATGCAACATGGGGGGGAAAAACAGACGTAGTGTTTGTTATGGGAAAGTGGAAAGCATGTCAAAACTGTTGGAAACTGGGAAACAAAATGTTAAAATTCTAGCAAAAGTGAATGCAAGACAAAAAGAAGTGTTCAGCCAAGCTTTTAGCTCCATGTTGTTAGGGGAGGTGAGGAAACCAGGGAGTTTGCTTCTTCTGTTCATTACCATGACAAGTCTATATGCACACAGTACTCTTTGGTTACTGTAGGAGTTGGACACTCAGGTGTCTGCAGGTCACATTAGCAAGGTCCTGTGTAGTTGTAAGTGACAGCTGATTGCTGGATAAGGAGCGGCTGAGTTGCGCAAGGGTAGTATAAGTTGCTTTATTGATATATAGGCCACATCTGTCTTACCCTTCAAAGTAAACATGGTGTGTGCTTCTTGTTCCATTCCCTGCTACTTAGAATTTTCTATACTCTCTTGTTTTCATACACAGTGAATGTCACAGGCCAGTGGTTCTTCAAGTTTGCAAGTAACTCAATCCTAGATCTGATGTGGTGGAAAATTCCTGTTACAGAAAATTCCTGTTGTTGCTGGAATTGCAAGTTCCCTTCTGTCACATAAACTGGGCTAATAAAGGCTATCCCTATTCCATATAGTTCCCACTCTGAATGAGGCCAACATACTAACATGTATGGGAAAGCAATATGAGACTGGAGTAGGACACAGGAGATTTGCAGAGAATTGAAATACAGGACTGCTATTCACATGTCACCGTTCCTTCTCTAGAGCCTGTTTCTATGAACATTTCAGTGTATAGCTTTCTATGTTAGGATGTCCAGCTGAATTTAATAGGAATAATAATTATGCACTCAAAGTATAGATTTGTTAACCTGCAAATAGTAAATAGATATGACCAAAATTTTCCAAAGTAATTAGACCTAACTCTGCTCACCAAAATTGGTGAAAGGTTGGTTGTGGGTTTTTCCATTGACTTCATTGGGAGCACAGTTAAACCAGTCTAGAAAGATCTGAAGAATCTGCCCAGTAACTTTGTTTAAGCAGATCTAGCCTGACTTGAGCACAGATTTTGTCTGGCTGAACACCAGAAAACATTACTTTCAGTTAAATTTCTCAGCAAATATTGCAATTTACTCTCCAAAACATGCATTGAAAGGATATATATCACCAGATTTGGAGGGGATAAAATATTTTTAAAAGTCTTTATCAAACTATCTTTCAACAACATGTAGAAAAACTCCCCAAATTGTAAACTTGTTAAAACAGTAGTCCATCAGCTCTACTGTTTGAAAGATTTTGTGAAAAAAATCCATTTTAGAAGAGGGAATAAAATAAAAAATATGGCCCAAAAGAAGCATATTTCTAATGCAATTGCAAATGCTGTCAGCAATTTAGCCTGGTTGAAGACACCTCCCAGTCATTGTTATTCTTGAAGGATTTTTGTGACTCTTCCTGTTGTTTTGCAGCGAGTGACTGAGTGACTCACCCCAGGGCCTCCCAGCCAAAGAACAGAATCACAGGGCAATGAAAGTATTTCTAATGCCAATTGCTACCAACGGATTGAAATGCAGGAGCTCTCCCTGCCCAGAAGGGTGAGGAGTGATTGCTATAAAGAAGTACTCGATTGAAGTAGGGAAACGACAGAGGAGGGACTGGCTGTGCGCTGCTGTCACACAATGCTCCTTTTGCCTGTCAGTGTCCTGCTGGAGCAGCACAAGTATCTAGATGTTATTTCTTGAAACACATGTTCTTTCCAATGCCTTTTTCTTTCAACTACTGAGCTAATCCAGTCTTAGCTGTAAGGGGATCCATAAGTCAGGCTAAAATATTCATTTCTAGCAACCATAAGCTATGTTGAAACTGTGTCTTCTTGTAGAGTTCTGTTGTGCAATGAAGCTGACAGAAAACAGTCATACCAATTAAACAAAAATCTTAGATTTTCTCGATGAGTACTGTCCAATGAGCAACAGCTTACATTTCTCCTAATGCAGTTGAAGCTATTCTGCAAAACTGAGCTTTCTGTTAGTACAAGAATCCCCCTGCAAAGAGGAGTTTAGTGCTGTCATTACATCTACTTCAGTAGATGTGATGATGCAGCATGTCACAGCACAGGTTTTGGCTATTTCTACCCATCTATTGTTAACACATGGATTTGATAGACCATGCATGAGGAATTGACACCTAAGGTAGCCCTTGGTAGATTTTTCATTTCATCTTGTTACTCTAATGAACTCCCCAGGCTCCCCACTTGTGTTCTGCACATGCAGGCTGAAAATGGGTCTCCATATCTGTGGGAGATGACAGAAGTTAGGTAAGTGATGGATTAATAAATACATAAATGATACATTTTCCAAACTGGAATTCTACCTCAAGACTCTCAGGATAGCAAGAGCTCTATTGAAATGAGTCAGATCTCTGCCTGAAACCCCGGTGCATTACCTCTGACTGTTACCTAACCTGTCTTTACACGCTCCCAGTGATGGCAATGCTCCCTGTCTTCAGCCAGATTATTCACACAGTAGAAAGTCAGATGAAAACAATATGCCATAGTTTTATTGAGTGCTTACTTCCTTCATTAATGTGATTAGTGTACTCAACCTGAAGTGATAGTTGTGTGAATAGCATTGTCCTAGCCTTGACACTGTTCCTTCTTTATTTGCCTATCCCTCAAGAAACAAAAATAACTTGTCTGTAGAAGCAATTGATGTCCACCTGCTATTCCCAGCACCAAACCAAACTGGAAGTCAAGTATTGACCTCAGTGGCTGAAGTGCTGAACTTCTGAGTGTAACTTGTGTTGATTTACCAGAGCTCCCTGGGATTTTGCTTTTCAGCTGAGCCATGGGGATTAACAGTCTCCTAACCAAATCCAACTGTAAAGAAAAATAAATTACCTTAACCTGTTGGAGCATAATGTGTAGGCTGTATGTGGTCCTGTTCTTCATGAAAAGATGTAGGAGAGGAGCAAATTTTTTTAAACTGTCCTTTGCTTAGCTATTTTCTCATGGTACCACCAAATTTTTGCATAGGTCTTGAATATCAAGCAGCACTTTTTAATGTTAATTTGAGATGTAGTGTTGTTGCTGCAAAGACCAATGGTGCTAGTGTCCCTGAACATAGTTTTGTAACTCCAAATATATGACAGCAATTAATAAAGTTCATTTAAAATAGTGATTGGCATAATTCATAGGGGTTTATTAGCAGCTTTTTGTTACTAGAAGCAGTTTTTATTGCTAGCGAACAGCCCTAAATGCAGTACGTGGCAGTACAGAATGCTGGTAGTCAATTTTTATCTGTTGTTTGGTGTGAGTTTTTCCCCTTAAAAAACTTTAAGTCTTATCCCAGCTGTTTGGAACAAAAGTTTAGATGAGCATAAACAAAGATGAAAGTGAATCAGTGCATTCCTGATGACAAACGGCCAGCAATATAACAGATTACCAAAAGCATGTATGTGTGAAATATTTTTTGTGCATTTTCCAGCTGTCTGTGGATGATCTGAAATACCTACTTTTAGCAGGTGCCCAAGAAGCTTTTCTTTTCAGTTGGCTACTTACTGCCTAATTATTATATGTTGTGGAAAGCATTTATTCCCATCTGGATTGCTGAATAAGTTGGAAAGTAGAAATGCAGAGAACAGGAAAATGTTTATCCTGTCTGTGAAGGGGCAGATATGCAGGTTTCTAGGAAGCTGGAGTGCCGGGGGTATATTTTGGCACAGGGATTTTACCTACTTTTCTTGGCTACGTTGTTTCCTTATCAGACCAGACATGCATTGTATTTTGCATGTGTCAAAAAGTGCTTGCCAGCAGGACTCATTCTGATAGCGACAACAGGAAGTCTGAAATACACCAAAGGAATGAAGGCTTGGGAAGCCAGACACGGAGGAGCAGCAGTAATAGCTAATCTGGATAAGGAGGTTAAGCCACAAAGAGTTTAAGCCTATCAGTACTGGAAGTTGGATTGGAGGAGATGGTAGATAGCTGCAAATAAACAAACAAAAAAGGTACAAGGAAAAATGCAAAGCAGAAAAGATCTGTCTTAAGTTTGAGAGCTACTCTGTTCAATAGAATGTCTGCTAGATGTTGTCTTGGAGTGTAATTTACTCCCAGATATGTGGATTCTGGCTTCTTATTATGAGTTCCAGAAGAAGCTGTTCATTATGAATCGTCTCTTTACCTCACTTTCTTGACAGAATAAGAGATGCAGGAAATGAGTGTGCTGGCCCAGCAGTTCTTGCATGCTCTCTATCTGCCCAACATTAAATTCCATGCAGCTGCCAGATCTCCTGTAACTCTTCCTTTTTCCAGCCCCGTGTCCTGCAGCTCAGAAGCTCCCAGGGTCTTCTAAGAAGTAGCCCAAGCCCCCCAAATCTCAAAACAGTGACAAACAGAAACAAAACTGAGCAATGAGGGCTCTGGAGACATTTTTCGGTGACTCCTGCAATAAGTGGATGAAAACTTGGGAATTTAATAGATGTTGGGATACTAGTATAGCCATAGTGTTGGCTGCTAGGAAAGCTATAATATTTGTATTTAAGTACAATAGGCTCTTCATAATTAGATATAACATAATGTTGTAAGATTTTTCTGGCACTAGTGGTCTCAAAACAAAGCAGACACTGTTAAAAACTATAGCTTAGACCGACCAACACACAGAGTATCCCCTCAAAAGACTGATGAGAAATCCGATACATTTTTCCATTGCTTGTGCAGAGGAAACCAAGTGGAAAAGAGAAACCACAGAAACTCAGCTCAGCAGCCTAATGTCCAACAATATCTTGCACAGGAAAAATGACAAATACAATTGGAACAGAAAACACATCTTGGTTTTCAGTTCTGAGGTCCACTGTGGTCTCACATTGCAGCCTATTTTTTAACCAGGCCCAAGCAGAATGAGATCATTGCAGTTTACCACAATAAAGACAAGATATATGTCTGGATAGATAGCAGTTGGATTTACTCATCCTTTTGGAAAATTAAGGCATGGTTCAAACACATACTTCTGTTTTGTTTCTTCTGAGACAGCCAACTGTATAATCATTCCATGCACTTTGAATAACATGAGAAGCTGAGACTGACTCACTGTTTCCCATTTCATTAGCTCAGGACAGGATGCAGATCCTATAAACACATTCCGCGAGTCTTTCTATGACATGAAGTTCCTTGCTCCAAGTTTGCAAACCCATGTTTTTTTATATCCCTGGAATAACTGTTTATGGTCTCTCTTTTCCAGCGCTTCTGATTGCCCATATAGAAGCACGGAATATGACTTGGGAGAGCATCACCTTTGCCTCCATAACTTTCTTCTCTTGGCTATTGTAGTTATGCTTAAGCTTCTTTCAGACTAACAAGAGCAAAATATCTGTAGATCAGTAACTCACCAAGAGAGAAAGAATGGACCTAGAGTAGTGCCCTTAGAAAGACCTTGGCTGTTTAACTAGCACATTGCAACTCCAAGCGAGAAGCTCACAAAGCCAAGGGGTAAACCACATGGTGACTAGTCAACAAAAACAGCTTTTCAAGTACATAACTCTTGAGTAACTGTGTAACTCCTGAAGCCCATGAACCAAGTCAGAAGGTATAAAGTAAATTGGTCCCTTCCATTAAAATATGTTGTCTGCTAGATTAGGATATAAGGACTGAGCACAAAAATGAGATGGTCTTTATTGATAGCCAAGATTGATGAGGTGGTGAAATAAACTGCGGCTCAGGATGGAAATACAGTTTCTGGAACAGACACATGATGCATGTAAGTGCAGAGCCCTCCTTCTGTCTTGTGTTTTGCTCGCAGCAGCAATAGGAGTGTAAAGTGAGAGATGGACAGGAGTGTAAGGCAGCTGCACCCTTTCAGCAGGGATGTGCATCTTCCAAATTCCTCAAACATACAACCATCCTTCAAAATCTGGCACTCTAGTTGAGTGGCAACTTACATTTCTACAAATATTGTCCTGACTTCTATCAATTGCAAGTGAATAAACAGTTGGGTCAGATCCTTCAAACATGTTTTCAGTCTCTGTAGGATATCAGTAAAATTCCAGGTATGTAAGAGTAGGAAAAACATGCTCTGCAGTAGTGGATGTTGTTACAATCTTTTGGTAATGCATATAAACAATCCTCTGAAAGCTAGACATGCAGTAATACTATTGGCCTTGAAAATATCTTTCAGGAAAATAAACCAAAACAAAACCAAACCAAAAAAACCAGACTAAATGCATTTTTGTCTTTAGTGCCTATATAAAGGTATCTAGACACTTAGAGATTCAGTGGAATTTTTCACATTAGCAGCTGGTTCTGAATCAAATCAATGAGATTTAAGCAGTTCCATCCTTCAAAGTAAAGGTCCCTGTCTTGGGCTTTTTAAGCAATTAAATACATTTAAAAGCCTGATCTTTCATATTTTTAATATTATTTCATGCAGAGGAATTTGGACACTGGCAGTTATAGTCTATGAGATGTTCCAATGGTTCCATAAAAAAATTCAGAACAAAATATCTACATTTTAATATGTCCCACAGTATGAATTTTTGGAGTAACTTCTATACATAAGCATCAAAATATCTTAGTTTTATACAGCTAAATTCAAGTTCTTTGGAGTTATACTTTATATTAAAATTTTAATATATGCGATAGACTAAAACCCAAGTACTTTTAAAAACAATTTTAAAAAGAACAGAAAGCATAACTAGACAACGTATTTCTGCACTGTTACAAGTGCATTTTTTAATGCAAACTTACCCTGCTTTTGGAAGTATAACTAAATGTAGAGGTCATAGGTTATTCCTGATAAAATATTACTTTAAAGGTATTTGCTGAAATACAAATGAAGCAAAACAATAGAGTTTGAGATTAGCTGGCTCTTTTTCTATCATTGTGCTCTAAGAGTTAAAATAACTATCAGTGGAAAGGATAGCAAGCATCAGTGGGAAAGGCTGGAAAGTTCAGTCAGTGTCTTTCTTCCCTTTAGTAAAACACCACAGACTGTGCTTTTTTTTGTATCTTTTTATTTTTGCTTTTGTAAAGACTTTGGCAAATTGACTCTTCACACCCATGTTGGAAATTGTGGGCAGCCCACAGCAAGGTAGCACAGCTATCCATTTACTACCTGTTTTATGCAGTGGTGCTTCAAGAATATTGAACAATATGTAAAACTTTTACATTCTCCAAATCTGAAGGGGATTATTTTGAACCTCATAGGAGAACTGTGCATAAAAAGGCAATGTTTTGCTCCAAGCAATGTGAACCAAGAAAGAATATATAAATACAGCCTGAGACCAATAAAGCTGTAACTGCAAATCCACTGTGGCAGTAAATGGATTCCCTTTAATAATGAAATACCACACTGGCAAAAATAAATACATAACTCAAGCTACCCCAACCCTTATTGGACTACAAAATAACGGTGTTTTATAAAACAGAGAGTCCTTTCATTCTTTAGAGGGCTCTTTTCTTCTGCATCTAGGAGGGCTAAATTCTTAACTTGAAAAAAATATGGAAACACAGACTGTCACATAATCACTTGTTCTGGGGCTTGAAGAGAAACTCCAGATATTCCACCACTGGCAGCAATCCCACAGTTGGCAGCAGTACCAATGACCAAATTTCTCTTTATAAAACAAAGCACACGTTGGCACTGAAGCTAAGTTTCTTGGTTTGAGGAAAGAAAGAAAAACATTTATTCAATACAGGAAAACTTATTTGCCAGTAGGGAGGAAAAGAGAAGATTTCCATTCAGTGAACAAATAGAAGGATATTCTTTTGCTGCAAAGACCTCTGCAAGTTTTTAAAACCTTAAATTATTTACTTATAAAGGAAAAAAACTATTTTCCATTGACAAGTGTTGTGAGAATCTCTTCTGCAACTCCGATAATTCAAGTCAGAAGCTACAACTCAGCTTTAGCCAGAGTTTTTCTTTTAGTGAGTTATTTGAGCTCTTCTATTCCTATTATTTCTTACTATGCATGCTGCTGCTATCCAAGTCTGATCTAGCAAAAGTTAGTTTCCTTTGAAGCTGATGTTACTGAGTATCTCAGAGGGATATAGTTCTCTTCATGGTTCAGAGAGGCAGTAAGTCTCTTTAGGACTCACTTGAGTTAGAACCTGAGTTGCATGATGTGGAGTAAGGCAAAGACACTTGTCCCTTTCTCTTTCTTTTCCTCCCAACCTGTTGCATGAGGTTGAGGAGCCTTTTCCACACTTGTACCTACAATATAGGTAGCTGCTGCAGTGCTGCAACACTTTGTGCCCTTTCTGCCTTCAGTGAGTTGCAGGTAACCACCACAGCCACCATCTTCAGCAGCAACAGTATGCTGAGGACTCCTTGGGATGCTGCTACCTAGAACAGCACTGAGCCAAATCAACATGCTCTTAGGCAAGATCAACATGCTCTTAGGCATTCAGATAGTTTGTCTGGATCTCAATATCCAAGGTGGGGATCCTGTCCTCATGCCTTCATGCCTCTTAGATTTTGCAGAGATTTCATGTCAGTCAAGAAAATAATATTCTTTTCTATATCCTTCTTCCTTAACATTTCAGGTGGTAGTTCGGCAATTAAAAGTTAAAGTCCCTCTTATCACATCAGGAACCTGGGATGAATTCACTCTCTGTGTTCAGATTTGTTTGTTGTTGTTTTTTTTTTGAAGGCTTTCTGCTACAGCAATTACTGCTTTTCTAGCCCATTCTAACTTTAGGTCCTATGTCAGCACAAAACTAGCATAAAAACAGAGCACTGGCACAGACTCCCTGCCATATACTCCAATCAACTTGACAACAGTGTTCTTGTGTGGCTCACCACTTTCTGAGTAGTTTGTATTAATGTGTGATCCTTTTCAGTAATGGTGAAGACACAGTCTTGCTAAGGAGAACTTACATTTCTGCCTCCCTCATGGATGCAAATATCTAAGTTTGTCCAAATGAAGTTCCAGAAATTCATTGTCTACCATCAGATTTCTGTTGAACACCAGCCTCTGTTAACCTACTTGCAATAGGCAGAGGATGTGTCATAGTCTTAAGATGTAGCAATGTAATTTCTATAAACAAAAGTTGTGGCACTTAAGTTCTCCCTCTTAATAAGCCATAGAACAAGAGGAAGTGGCCTCAAGTTGCTCCAAGGGAAGTTGAGGTTAAACATTAGGAAAAATTTCTGCATACAGAGGATTGTCAAGCACTGGAATGGATTGCCCAGGGAAGTGGTTGATTCTCCATCCCTGGAGCTATTTTTAGAGGTGTAGATGTGGCACTTAGGGACATGGTTTAGTGGGGGACTTGGCAGTGTGAAGTTAGCAATTGGACCCAGGGATCTTCTTAAAGGTATTTTCCAACCTCAACAGTTACAATTCCATACATGATGCTAAGATGCTACTGTTTTCCTCATCCCATGAATAAAACCACACTGTGGCTGGAAGCACCGTGGTGTAGCTCCTGGAGTTTCTGCATGTGAAGCCATTCCAAAACTTCTCCTTAGAGTGAGAAACAGTCATGAAGAAAAAAAAAAAATCTCGATTACTGAAAAAGGTAGAGCTGACTAATGAGTCGGGCTGTTTGTCAGGTTTTCCACTGATTTTTCCCAAGAGATCACAGCGAGGGAGAAGAGCAAATACACTGTACTGCATTCTCATTGTGGTTGAAGCTTTGCCATTAGCTACCTTGAATCGTTAAGGCACAGAGCACAAGAGTAGTACAAGAACAGGCTTTGATAGCCTTTATCTCTAGAACTCTGCTCAGATTTCCTCCACAGAAACTGGAGGCAGGCTGTGAGAAGGAGGAATAACAAAGTTTCCCAGATCGGTGGGTCCTGAGGAGAAGAGAGCAATTCCGTGGTGGCTGATTAGACAGCTCAGGTAAGAGGCTTGCTTTGGGGACTGCATTCCCAACCCATGGCACAGCAAGTACCTATACAGAAGAATCAAATAACCTTTCCATAATTTTAACTTCCAAAATTTATTAAAAAAAAAAAAAAAAGAGAGCTCATTTCCATTTAAAGGAAAAAACCCCACACCCCAGCTCTAACTCTGAGGAGCCCAGAGCCTGTCCCTGCTGGGGCACCTTGCTGAAGTCATTTCCTTGCCCTATTCTGGTGGCCCCTTGCATCCTGTTGGTTGCAGGATGGCAGCTCTCTCAGGGAGGCACTCTCTCTCTACCTTTAACATGAAGCAGCTGTGATTTTCACCAAGGCCACTTTACTCAACCCAAAAAAGAGCCAGATGAGGTCTCTTATTGTTTGTTTTGCTCTTCTGTTCCTCTTTTGTGTTATCCACTACTACCTGGGCTCCCTTGCTGCTCTTAAATGTCCCTTTAAAAAGTATCCCAAGCTTCCAGTATGAAAGCTGGTGATGTATAGCATATTCTAAAGAAAGATTGCCTCTGTTCAAAAACCTTCCTGACCTCGTGACCAAAGAAGAACAAAATAACGTATTAACAAAAACACAGTTCACTGCCAAAGAAAAGGAGTTCCTGTAAGGACTGAAACAATAAATCTCCTCTGCACTGAACTCCCAGAGGGAGTATGTTGTGTTTCCTCCTGTTCTTTATCAAAGTCCCCAAAATAAGCAGGAATGGGCAGTGACTAGGCACAGTCTCTACACACCTTTTTCCATGGAGTAATTAAGGCCTGCCCCAGAGTGAGAGCACACTCCCTGCCCAGCTGTGTAAGGGAGAGCTGGCAGCATAACCGCCACTACCACCAAGCATGAAGCTCCTGGGGATTGCCTTCTTTTTCTTAGCTGTACTCTGTGTTTGCACTGTGGGAGGTAAGTTCTTTGGCTTTCTTGGATAGACTTGTCACATCTGTGGGGTGTTTTGTGAGCAAAAGCTTAGCTGCCAGTAGCTGGATTTTTTTTTTTTTTGTTCTGCTGCAGTGACTGAAAGACTGTGTGTTGGAGGAAAAGAATGTACTAACTGGTAGTTGAGTTATATGTGTTCTGTAAAAAATCCTTCCTGCCATTGTATTTTTGTGACAGCTTTCTTTCTAGGTGTCATGAAGCTCCTAAATCTGAGAGGAATTAAAAGCAGAGGTATATCTACAAAAGTTTTCAGTTTTGTTTTTCTTCTGAGAAATGAAGCACCTTTTGTAGAGATGGGGGGGGGGGGGAGGGTGGCGGGGGTGAAATGCCTGCAAGATTTTGCAATTATTGCTCTTACAAATCAGATCTATCCTGATGGATTTCCCTGGCACTATGCCAGCAATAACTACAGCCAATGCTATCTCTCAGAACTTATCTTAGTTTTGCTTCCAAAGATATAGGGGCTTCCAACATTTATCAAGTGTCAAATAATGAGAGATGCAAGCCTAGGGGTGATATTAGTTACTAAGTGTAATGTTGTTTAAACAGGATTCTCAAATGCACAGATTCCATCAAACTTTTTGATGTTCACGTGGTCACTGAACTGATGTTTTTATTATTCTTCGGCTTGAAAGATTATGCTTTTAAAGTGGAATTAACTAGTAAAGCCTGTAAGGGTGAGAGGAACTGTAACAAGGGCCAAAGTCTATCATCACCTTTGTCAAAAGATACATTTGAAATAAGATCTGCCTTTTGTCTGTACTTTAATTTGCTGGCCCTCTGGGCCAAAGCTTCCTGCAAGGGACCTATGAATCAGAACTTTAAAAATTGATAATGGATAGATATCTTTCTATTAGATAGGTATCTAACAGAAAATAGATAATAGATTAACTGATCTAAACAAAGTTAATCAACTTTTGCTCAGGTTATGTGTTAAAATCTAGTTTTTTGTGGTATTGCTTGGGCTCATTGCTGTTAGGAAAACAAATCAATAAAGCAGATTAAAAATAAGCTTGTGCCATAGAAAGAACTGCTTTTAAAAGTCTATTAAGTAAGTACAAGCCCTGAAAGTCTGTGTTGAAGTACTATTTATTCTCTGTCTGCTACTCCTAGTAAAAATAGCCTTCCTGTCATTGTTGAAGCTCTAATTTCACAATTTCTGAAAAGCAAAGTGGAGTTGCATCAAAAAGAGCATATTTAACACAACAGTCCACGTAGCTTACCAGAAAGCAACATGCAAAGGTGGGAGGAATTCTGTCAATTTTATACAATCCTTTCTTTAAAAAGGACTTTCCCTCCTCTGCGTGATATGAATGTGGCAGAACTGATGACAGTGAATAAGCAAATCTTAAATATGATACATTTGTTCTGAACAATTTTGTTTCTGTAAAAGTATATTTTTTAATGCTTTATTGAAAGGTAGATAGGGTAGTGAAATTCTGCTGGTAAATTCATATTAGAAATTAAGAATATTTGTGGGGAAATTTGGAGTGTCTCTCTACCTTGTGAAAGTAAAAGTACATGATTTGGTCAAGCTTCCTTCAGGCCACCCCATGCATCAGCTCTTAAGACAGAAGTGGTTTTATTGTCTGTTTTATGAGGATGGACCAAAGTCTTTGTGGTCTCTAAAGTGTTCTGGGCTATAACAACAGGATTTTATAATTTGAAGCAGGGAACTGATGGTAAGGAGGCTAACACCAATCTCCCTCATGTTCTCTCCTTTTTTTGAGCACTTAAGACAGCAAGACTTTTCTCCAGTTGCTTAGAAACACCTTTAGTATTTTAAAATTATGCTCAGTAAAATTTAGAGAAGGTCAAATCACTCCCTACTGTTTTAATACTCCCTCCCCCAGGTTTTGGGGTAGGTGGTCTTCAAAGCTTACAAAGGCAAGTAATCTGTGGGCTTGCAACCTTTTCATGTAACACACACAAGTTGCTTGTCTTTGTAGCTTTTGTATATCATAAAGAAGTGAACAAGGATGTTTCCACTGTGGTTAGTAAAGAACATACTGAGTCTCCTATGGGGCTTCCAAATTTCTTGCTTTATCTTCAGCCTGTATACTGACAGTACTTTTCTTGGCAATTTTCTAATTCTTCTTGGGACTTTGCATGCTCAAAAGCCCCCAGTGTTTTGATGAGATCTCCCCTCTGTCAGCACATTACTAGGGGCTCAGTTATGTACAAATGTGGAGATTGATAACCTCCTGACAACTTGTCCCTCCTCTCAAGCCTTTTCTCAACCCTTTGCAAGTTAAATGACATGCTTAAAATAAGCATGCTTATCTCAAGGTGTTCAGTCCTCCTGGCATATTGCCCTTTATTCTTACCTGTTCCAAAACAACTCAAGTAGAAATGCTTTCTGGGTTGATTCATTGCATTTCCAGCTTCAAGCAGCAGTGGAATGTGTCAAAAATGCACTGTCAAATTATAGTAATCAAATATGAATGGTCTTGAGTTTGCATTAAGAGGTAATTACTTTCAAAGTGTGTAAAGATGAAGTTTGTTCTTCTGAAAGATGAGGGCAGAGGACTTGGCATGTGCTTATAATGTAAGTGCTGAGAGAGAACACCTTCCTGTGCCTTGGTCTTGGTTGTGGCTACCCAGCATAGCAGTTGTCCTCCACAAAGTGCTTGTAGCACATCACAGCATCCTTCTCACTCAGGCACCCAGGCTGGTTTCTTGCAGGAAGGAGTGGGTTGCACTCCCCTTAGCACCAGTCTGGGGCCATTCAGGTTATGCACTCAAATGTAGGACCTGGAAGTACTGGCTGGTGTTGAAGATTCACAGTGGGTGGGTTTATTAACGTCCGATTACTGACCCCTGTTGACAGCTCACGGTAACTTTATCCGAGTGCTCTGTCAAAGTCGATGGCATTACAAAAAAAACAGGGTGATTTTCATTTTGGAAATATGGGAGCAAATCTTGGCATTGCAAACCTGGTTCAAACGCTGGTGAAATCATTTGGACCAATTCCATTACACTGTGGATCAGCCCTAAAGTGCATGTTTTCCAGCCCCCATCCCCATTAAGGGGGTGCTGTGGAGCATCCCAATCCTACAATACAGCTGATTAATCCTGACTCCCAGCCTGGCAGCTTGCAAAAAGTTCCACTAAACCAGGGCTCATATAGTGATTACATATATTTGCAGCTGCCTGAACTCTGCTCTTCTTGATGTAAACTAAGAGGGGAGTAGGATAGCCTTTTCCTTTTCCGTCTTCTGAGCTCACAAGCCTTCAAGTCTTTTAAAAATTAATTTTAAAAATTAAATTCTAACTAAACTGTTTTGAGCAGTTAGAGCTTTTGAGCATAGTCTTCCCTCACTTCGGGTTATTATTCATGTCTGTTCTCTGGAAGACCAACAAGGCACAGACTGTCTCAGTTGGATCATTGTCTTGTCTGAAAATTTGAGAATAGATTTTGCATAAGGCTTTCTTACACCTTTAACTTGCTTGAGCCCAAACTTTGAATGTCTTGAGAGTTTTCCTGTTGTGAAAAAAACCATGTTTTGCATGTTTGCTGTTCCTAGCATTTTGCAAAACTAGCTTTTTCAAAAATCAAGTTATAGTCCTGGAGCTTATCATAGCCTTTAATTGAATATTGAATTTTCATTCCTGTGCAGTCTTATTTTGTTCTTTTTTTTTTCCCTGCTGCCACATTCCTTTCTTTCATTAGATTTTTTACATATAGGGCCATGGATGGCCTATATGGATTTTAAAAGTATATTTATTACTGGACAAAAGAAAACTGCTTGTTCTAGCTCCAAACCTGAAGAGAAGTTTACTGCATTTGCTGAAGGTAAAAGCAGATGGCTTGATACCTGCTTGAATGTGATTTACAGCCAAAATAAATGGAAACTGAACATGAAGGGCAAGTTGCCCGCAGCATTCAGCTCCAGCCCTGAGAATATATAAGGACATGCCCAACAAATGGTCTCTTCTGAAAATTTACCAAAATGTTTTCTTTTTTATTTAACTGTCTCTTTTTATCTGTAGGTAAAGCCAGAGTTCTTATTAATATTTATTCCACTATAAATTGCGGGGGGGGGAAAAGATCAACCGCAGCTCAGTTTTGTTTGGTTTTGCGTTTCTTTTTTTTCTAAATAGGAAAAGTACCTTGAATTTGGGCTCAAATTGTTAATACATCTGAGTCCTATGTGAAAAACCTGAAAAAGTACAAATTAAAAATAATCTCTAAGAAACTCTTAACCTAGGAAAGGGAATAATGTTAGCTGGTACTATTCAATAGCCACATTAACTTAAAAGTCTAAAGAAGTAAAATTGCATGGAAAGCTATCCTTATTACTTGTGGCACTCACAAAGTGGTGGTGGAGGGGCTGTTGTTTGTTCGTATTTTTGCTGCAACAACTCAAGGAAGACCCTTTAATGTGTTGGGTTTTTTTCAAAAGAGAGACCATGTTGGACTTGTGTGTAACAGCTGTTGTTCCCAAATACAAGCCGAGAATTAAAAACTTGGCTCCCTAGGAAGACAAACGCCTCCTTTTGGTTTCAGTTAGCACTCTAAAAGTAAGTTTCCCGGATTTAACTGAAAGGGTCAAACCTCTGAGTTGCACTGTGTCCTGCCTTGGAAGTCAGCATCTTTATTCCAGGAGCTGAGATACTGGGTAGTGATACTTTGGCAATCATCTGGTGAAAATTGGCCCTTGGATGCGCTAACAGCGACATCCTTTATCAGCCAGACCTACCTGCAATAGGAAAAGTGGTTTGACACAATTTAATACGGTGCTGTCTCTACACTGTGCCTTCTGACCCTACCTCCCCATGTGAGAAAACTGCGCTGATTATCATTTGCTGATATAATGGCTTGGAATAAAATTCAGCAAGTGTGATCTGCTGGGGTATTGTAGAATTGAGGTAGGAAACCCCCTGCTGCCACATGCACCTGTACTAGAAGCTGGTCTGGAGGGATCCAAATTAATTCAAAAAGGTTTGGGATTTTTTTTCTCAGCAGTCAGGATAGACAACATCCCGTTTCAGGCCAGACTAAGGTTATGTTTTGAACTAGTAACAGGGCAAGGATTTTCCGACTGCTTTTATGTGGAAAGTGGATGCTTGCCTGACTTTGATACAGGTGCAAATTCTATCCTATTTACCAACAGAGTATTTTTACAGTAATTTTCATTAATTAATTAATTAATTGTTTATTTCTTTTTTAAATGGCTCTAACATGTTCCTGGGTGATAGCTGCATGTTGCAGATAGCAATGCATCTCAGGTTTCCGAAACCCCAAAGCGAGTGGCATTTATTTTTACACCATATTTGTCTGCTGTAACCTTTCTGCCTTATCACTCTAACTAAATAATGTGTTTTGCTGGGATAGGAGCACTATCCCACATAGACAGCACCTTGCTGTCTGAAGATTTCCTCAAGATAAGAAATCATTCTAAAAAGCACATTCAGTTTGTCTTAATGGTGTTATTTCTCAGTGTGGTACTTGATTTGAGGAGTGTCAGTGTAATCAAAACTTTAGTGTTAATTTAAATCCATGGTTATAGTAATGAGGTGTTTATGCTTCCTGCAGATTTCTTCTTTCATAATCTTTAGAAGGAGATCAATGTTATTTTTGGGCTTGACTGATTTGTCTGTTGAGGCAACAACTGATAAGAATGGAAAAGCTTTGGATTTTAGTTGGTCTGAGGAAAACTGTGCCATGAGATTTACAAACCTCTCTGGCCAATGATTTTTCATTATTTTTCTCTGTAAAATACTTATCTGTTGAGATGTGTTTTCCATTACACAGTAATTACTTGAGGTGATCAGAACCTCATATTTCTTTGAGGTTTATTAGTTTTCCTACTTATTCTCAACATTGAGTCTGGGACTTTATTTGAAATACAGGGTTGATAACCTTCTAAATCTTAGTACATGGGGTGATATCTTTCCCAGTGTGAGGACAGTCTGAAGTCATCTTTCTAGACAGATGAATTATTCCTCCTCATCTCAGCATGGGTTATATATTACAGCAATATAGATGATGTAAATATCAGTGTTTGCAAACTCATTCAAAGGTTGTGGAAGCAAAAATGTCACCAAACATTGTTAGGTGAAATGGCAAAAATAGGTGAGGATTACTCTCAAGAAATGTGAAATTCAAATAATTTCTCCCCGAATTCCTGGTCTCATGTCCAGTAGAGAAAGGCAGCTTTGGATGGGATACATGACTAATGCTTCCATGGCCATTCAAAGTCCCCAAAAGGCAAAACTGGGGCTTTTTCTTTTCCCAGGAATTACAGACTCTCTGAAACTCTTGCCAAGTTGTCAAACCTCATTTGCTCGTGACTCCTACAGAGGGTCAAAAAGGCAGAAATTCGTGGCAAGATGAAATGTTTGGGGCCAGTGTACAATTCCTTTGTAGTTGCCAATTCCTGCACAGGACTGTTAAAATCTCTTTCTGAAAACTACTGAATTCTTTGAAATATGGAGCTTTCTGAACATCCTACTTACTCTGTTTTGACACAAAACACATAGCTCTTGGAAATTGCAGCTGCACCAAAAGCTGGCTGGTTAGAAAACCTCTTCCAGCAGAGCAATTTTAGGTTCCTTTTAGGAAGGTTTTTTCCTTATAAGAGTAGTGCACTAATATATTTACTGTGATCAGAAGACAACAAATGTATTTAACAAACTATTTGGCTTGCAACAACTCACTGGTTTCTCACATGTAACAAAAGAAAGTACTTACAGACATCTATGCCAAATAAACCAATGCCCAAGACGTGCTAATGACAGAAAGAGAAGGACATAGCACACATACTAGAGGCAAAAAACCTCCCAGTGCAGGACTGGTTTTTTGGGGTTTTTTTATCCTTTCTAGTTCAAATGGCTTCAGAGGATTCAATTATTCCCCTTTTGCATGTCATTCCCTGTGCTACTGGAGTCATGTGGCTGGTATGTCTTAATGCTCTTGAATTTAGATGAACTAGTACACAATTTATCTTATTGGTTTAGAGATGTTTTCTAGTAGTGCCTTCTCTGCTTCCTCCCTAATTGCTTTCACCTTGCGTTTCCAAGAGCTGGCAGAAAATGCAGCTTTCCAGATGCAAAATGGAAAATGGGGATTGACCATTTATGAAAGAAAAGGTTGAAGAAGAGTAGAAGGGTTTGTGTAGGAATGGAACAGCTTATTCACAATAGTAGTGTCATGGGGAATAAAATTATTGCCAATAAAAGTACAAGGGATGTCTATAACTGTTAACCAACATGACGTGACTAGTTCCCAGCTCATCATGACTTCCCAGGGCACTGACTGGGACCTGGGATTTTGACAAGCCTGAGCATCCTGAATGTGGACCACTAGGAAGCTGATTATCAGCATGGAGCTGGCATGGCTATTGCAGCAGTTCCCACTGCTCTTTGATAGGTCCTTAGTGTTAACACTCTGTTTCAAGTGCTCTCCAGTAATAACTTTGTTTTTTTAATAGGACTACTTTGTACATAATGCATGAGAGAAAAGAGTATAAGTTATGCATCTGGTCTTAGCTATTGTATCAGATTGGTAGAAATTCAGAATAATAAGATATTCAATCAGCTTGGCAAGATACTCAAAGACAAGGAGGTCTTCATCAGCTATATGTGCCAATTAGAGAAATGAGATATTGTCGAAGTATGCCCTTTATCCTTGCACATAAAGTAACTCCAATGAGACTGTACTCCACTCAGAGTACAGTCAGGCTTGCAAAGCCCAGTGGGGGCCTTCCCTTTGGGATAGTCTGTATCATTTAACCTTTGTTCTAGGCAGTGTGGAAAAGATGAAGAGAGTCTCAGTGGACCATTGAGCATGGAATTACATTAATTATAGAAGCAATTTACAGTGTTTCCATAGAGTTTTCTGGCAGGAAGTGTTTTTTGGTCCTCCAGAGGCTTTCAGGGCTTTGTCAGGAACAGAGTGGCATAGGCGGGTGTGGCTGAAATGGGTGTCTGGGCTGGTCCCGGATGTTCTAAAAATAAATACATCATAGCAGACACTGCAGTGACCCTTTCCTGAATTATACAGTTAGTCATGTTGCTGGAGATACATTTGGATCACAAACATAAAACGGAAGAACTCTGACTTTACTAACTGCTGCAGCACATTGCAAAGGAGAGCTACCATTGACCTGGGCTCAGCTTCCCCTCTGGCTGTTTTATATCTGCCCTACCCTAACACACTCTTTCCGGGGAAACAAAAATAGGCTTGCAAATAGTATGGTAAGGAAAAAGTATTGTAAGCATTACCCAGACAAGGACATAGTTTTCTCTCCGCCTTTTGGGTGGGGGTGACCAAAACTCATACTCCTTCCTGTTGCAGGGGAAGGGGCTCTCCTTTATTTCTTTTTCTTGTTCTGCTCAGCAATGCACAATATTTAAAAAGCTTTTGATTATAAAATTGCACCCATTAAAGGCATTTTCCAAATTTATTTAGCATGACTAACACAAGGAGGGGGTGGCTGTTCGTTTTTCATACTATAAAATAGCCCTTAAAAACTCCTACCTTTTGTCTTACACATGGACAAACAAATATATCACCATCAACAGGAGACAATCTGGTGGCTTAAATAGCTTTAAAGGGTTTAATTAAAACCTATTAAATAGGTTTAACAGGTTTAAATAAAGAGAAGTGCAGAGCTTGGAGCCTTCATTCGAGGCAGGCTGGAGTGCTGATGAGCATGCTGAGCACATTTATTGTTTTATGGAGTGCAAGCGATGTACTCATACCTCTGTAGTACACAGTAATAAAGATATCCACCAAGCTTCATGTAGGAGCAGAAGGAGCACTGAGAAAGCTTGTGATTAAAAGCTTTTGATAGGGAGTTTGCATTTCTTCTGAGGCAATAAAAACCCCCATCAAGATGGCTAGTTAAGTGCCCAGATTTCTGTCCACACATGCAGAGAGGCAAATCATGCAGTGCTTGGGTTGTTTAAAATACTCAATAACACAGGAGTAATCATTCAACCCTTCTCATTAATGTTTTGATGAGGGGAGCCCTTAACAACCTGCAGCCACATTAGCTGAGGTTGGTCCTTGGCAGCTGCTTTGTCAGTGTTTCTCTGTGCAGTGGGTCCCAATGCAGGAGCTGTTTGCTGGGTGCTTTGAGCAGGCTTTGTGGAAACAGTGCCGTTTGCCTGAAGAATTAGTAATTCCCAGCAGCTCTCTGCTAATGCCTGCTGTTGGGTCATGGTAGCCACATGCCTGGGGGAGCACCAGAGCTGCATTTCCTGTCTTATCCCTGTTCCCTGCTGGAGGAACTTCTCTTTCCTTCCCCACCTCAGCTCTTGCTGCAGGCTGCCTCCAGCCCACCTACTTTATGTTTGCTGTGCAGAACCCAAGTCCCACATTGCCCCAGTCACTGCTGCCCATTTCCATGCCATGTAGGAGAAGCCATGTCCCTGTATCCTTTTCCAGCTATGGGGCTTTGCATCTATGCTCTTCCTTCCCTAATGTCCATCTCTGTTGCCTGTTTGCAGGTGCTTTTGCCTTCTGTGGGGAGAGTGTTATGCCTCTCTGGCCTAGGAACTTCTCCTTCCTGCTTTTGTGTCTTCCCCTATGCTCCTGCCTCTAAGTTTTCCCCACACTATTATAGCAGGTTGTCTCTGTCATGTGACACCAGCCTGCAAACCAGGACCAGTAGCTACAGTGAAGAAGTAGAAAGTTGAACTTAAATGTAAGGTGTCCACATGTAGGATTTGTATAGTATGTTTTTGGGTTGGTTTGTTACTGAAGAGAGATGTGACTGAAAGGAAGGTAACAGCTTGGCAAACGGGAGGTGGTTTCCCACCTCCCTAGGCAGCAGGAATCACAGGCTTCCAGCTAGATGGCATAGGCAGCAAAGGATGTGGCCTTTCTCCCTGCCTTATGGTTTTTAGCACTGCCTGTGGTATCTGACTACATCTCACAGAGGGTGACCTTAAACGTGACTGGTGTAACTTTGCTCAGGGTTCATACTGTCCATCCAGTTGGCATTATAAGATATTCACAGAGAAGAATCCTGAGGTGGAAAATGGCTTATGTCAAGGGAGGCTGCATTAAGAGCTTTTGCAGCAGTGCAAAACCACTGTGAGACCAGGCTGGAAAAACACTTTGCAGTTCTGACTTTTGATGATAGTGAATTGGCAGTGATCCAGCATGGGACTGTTACTAGGGACACAGCTTTCCTTCCACCAAGTGCTCTCACAGCGTGAATGGTGTGCAGGTCCTCTTACAAACACCTCTGGATGTCTGTGTGAGGTATGCCATGCTTTGTGTATCGCTTTAGCTTACTGAAGAAATATGAAGACATAAAGGTTGTATTTTTCTTTGAGTTTGCTTCAAATTCGTGACATTTGCAAATGGCTCTGTTTAATTTAACATCCTTTACTACACACTGTTATCAGCTTCAGCCATTCATGGGATTACATCAGAACCCTGATTCTCATTTAAAATCTAGTTGATATGACTGTAGAGGAAAGATTTAAAGTAGGAGTCCTTAAGGATTAAATGTACCAGAAAAAGTATTACTTCTATAAAATTAATTCTTTCAGAACAAAATATCTGCAGGTCTGGAGGAGGGGGAGGGTTGTTTGTTTTTTTGTTTGTTTTGGTTTTGGTTTGGGTTTTTTCGGGAGTGTTTAATTTAAAGATTTTGTATTTGTGATCTTAGATGTTTTGAATAGAAAGAAAGGAGTTGATAGTTTCAAACAATACTGTTAAAATTGCACTTAAACCTCTTCTAACAATACATTTCGTATGACAGGTTTTGTGACTGGAAACATCTATGCTTCCTCTAAGATTTTTTTTGCAGTGCTTGATGGTTTTCTAAAAAATTTGCATCCTATCAGTTAGTCATTTTCAGCCCACCAGTGACTAACTTGTGACCACAAGGAGGCTGGACCTGATGACCCACTGTGGTCCCTTCCAGCCTTTCCCATTCTGTGATTCTGTGGGTGATCTCTGCTCCTCACTCATAGCCATTTATCTTATTTGTGAGGATATATCCAGGAGAGCTGTAAACCAGCAAGGTAACACAGTATTTATGGCAGCACAGAACCGCAGTGTGGATGCCACAGGCATGCAGGAAATCAGGTAGATCCTTGGAGCACTGTCCAGCACCATATTGCTACAAACCAGCCTTAAACATCAGTGGCAGCTACTTTAAAACATTTCTATGTGTGTCTTGGCAGAATATTACCCTGAAGCTGTGCAGGAAGGTGAGCCTGGGTTTCCTGAACACTGTAGCACTTTGCCTTCTCTCCCTAGGCTGAAATTGCAACCTGGGCCTCCACAAAACATTACTCATGGGGAGAGGCCAAGAGCACCTAAATGCTAAACCTCACCAGGTAGAAGGCCTGTGTAGTAGGAGTAGTTCTACATCAGGAATTTAAGTTTGGTCCCTAAATTAATGTATCCAGGTGCACCTCAGTTCTGTTTGGAGGGCCTGAGTAGGATTTGAGCAGCGCCTAAGACTTGGCTTTGCTGTTGGCACAGGGGAACAGTGTGCAATGACTGGCAGATGGGAAGTCACCTGGGCAAACTGTGGGTTTTTTTCAATTTGAAGAATGTATGAGCCTTTATATAAAAATGCATTACAAAAGAAAAAAGAAATTTATCTCAAGTTCTAGGGTACAAGATCATGCACTGGGAAAGAAAGATGAATGAATACTGAAAACAGAAATAAGAGAAGTATAAGAACTACCCTGAGTCTGGGCAAAGATCAGATAGGAGAATGAAGAGAGGAAGCAGCAATAAATGAAAAGGAAAGAGAAAACATAGTAGACAACAGAGCTCCAAGGTAAGAGTAAACAGGTTGTGTACATTGTCAGGCAGCAGCTATTTCTTGGGAACTCTGAGGATGTTAGTACCAGATTTTCTTAACAAGGACAGCTATAACTTTCTCCAAAAAGGGCAAAATGTTCAATGAATTGTAGAGTCTTTACACAGGGTGCTGCTGGAGCAGCTGTTACAAGAGGCTCTATCATGGTCTTGGGTTCTGGCAGAATTATCAGTTGCTGGAAAGAGATCGTTATTTATTTCTGATGGCATGGAAAGAGAAAGCAAAAGTGCAACTTTGACTTCTCCTTGACTTGTATGTCATTGCAAAAGCCCAGGGTCACACAAACAACCATAATACAACATCCTGAAAGGGAGTAAGTTTAAATTAGATCTAAGGAGGAAATTCTTTACTGTGAGGGGAGTGAGACACTGGAAGAGGCTGCCCAGAGAACCTGTGGATGCCCCATCCCTGGAAGTGCTCAAGGCCAGACTGGATGGAGCTCTGAGCAAACTGTTCTAGTGGAAGATGTCAATGTCAGGGAAGTTGGAACTAGATGGTCTTTAAGGTCTCTTGCAACACAAACCATTCTACGCTTCTATGATAATATAGAATAAACAAACATAATCTAAGAACAACAACAACTGTAAATTCTGCTCTATAGCCTTGAAGCAGGGAATTAACATGTACAGGTTTCTTCAGGAAATTTCCTCTTTGGTAATTGCTCCTAGCTAGAGTCTATTGGGCAGTGATCTGGTTTTGAGTAGGAATATATTACATCCTCATCAGGAAAATGGTTAAAACAACCAACTTCTGGCTGATATGCCAACAGCTTGACATAGGCACTGAAAAACCTGCAGAGTTTATAGTCCAAATTTCCCTTGTCCATTGCCTCTCATTTTATCTTCAGTAGACATAATAATAAGTTTATTCCTTTGTGTTTGCTGCAGCCCCTCACCTGATGTTGCTGTGCCTTCCATTAATCTTTCCCTCTCTAGACTAAACAAATGCAATTTTTGCAATCCTTCCTGAGCAGTTATTTTTCTCTAGACTCCTAATGATTTTATGGTTCTCCAATAACTCCCCAACTCCAGAAATCCACACCCTTCTCAACAGCCTTCTGAAGCTGGAACAAGTATTTTATCTTAATGGAAGGATTTTAATGATATGGTTTTGTTTACCTAGTGCAAGGTCAAGTGAAAAAATGTCAAACAGGCCATTTCATTTGCTATTTCTGTAATAACAGTGACTTTTCCATAAAAATAATTTCTTTTCAAAATCAGATATTGATGCCAAACCAGGCAGCACTTAAATTCAGTAATTCATGTAATGAATATAATCAATATCTACTTTGAACATTCTATTAATCTTTGAAAATGTTTTTGCTTTGGCATTCAGCTTTGTATTATCTCTTTCATGTGGTACTTTAAACTTTGTGGTTTGTGCCCTTTAGTATCCTGTAGGGTATAAACAGAACTACTGATATAATATCATGCAGTCATTTCTTCTTTTTTTCTGTCTTGATTATAGCAATAACAGGCACCTAATTAACACAAGGTCAGAACCCACTTATCTTAGTCTTCCCAGTGTGAAGGCAAAAGTAATGAGACAGAGGTAAGGAATTATGAGACCTCCAGGCTCAGACCTTGGAGACAGAAGCCTGCATCAAAAGCTGCAGTTTGAGGACAACTGTGGCTATTGGTCAGCCCTGTCTAAATTCAAAGACTCCTTCTGAATTTAAAATAAGGAAGTAAGTTCAGTGTTTCAGTTCGTCCATTTTGAAATCTGAAGACCAGGTACAAATGATTGTACTGTTGCTTTCATTTTAGAGCATTTAACCATTTAAATCCAAACCAGAAAAGACAATAAAGGGGAATTCTGTGAACCTGGAAACAACAACCACAAAACAATAAAACCACAGCAGTTACTCTCTTTTCAGTTTGGTCTTGTGGCCTTGTGTCAAATGTTCTTTGACCTTTTGTTAATTCCTTATCACTTTTCCCTCCCACTCCGACTATCATACTGTTTCTAGGTCTTTCTGCCTTCCCCTCTCTTCTTCCTGTCCTGTTATCTTTCTCCCAGATCTGATTTCTTCTTGACTTGTTACCTGCTTTAAGACCTGTTTTTTTTTCTTTTTGAATCTCAGCATCACCACCATCACCCCCTTTATTCAGCCCAGTGTGGTATCTGAGTGCCTTTTAGCTCCATGCATGTTCTCCAGACCCAGGGGTGCTGCATCACAGGTCACCTATGTCCTTTCAGTCGGGTTTATTGCCAGCAAGCGCAGCAAGTGGCAGTGGTTTCTCTGTGGGGGCAATTGCTGCATAGATTTTGGCTACTCTCACATCAGAGTACATCAAGGTGCTCTCAATCAAAGGGATCATCACATCTAAATTTGCTACAAGACATGTAATTGTAACTTTACTTTGTTATTCATAACTTGAAGCTGCAGTGACCCTGACATGAGCGGGAGAATGAAGCTTTCTGTCTTTCTCTTTGTCTAGCAACAGTTTCTAATGGGTAAAAATTCCTTTCTCAATAATTTTTGATCTCTTGCTTTTATCCCCCATAGTATTCTCCTTAGTCACAATTTAACATTGCAAATAAGAGCATAATAAGCCACCAGTTCTATCATTTCTTTTAATCAAGCAGTTCCTCCCAAACAATCCATTCAAGCTTGCATGCATTTTTGCATGTTGCTTTCAACTTATTTTAAAAGTATACTTAATTATTCACCATTTTAAGAAAATAATTAATTCATAAAACTCCTTTATTATACTCTGTTAATTGAATTTACCTTAGTTTAACCTGTGATAAAATCAGTAAGTAATGAGTCATAACAAAACTGTTCCTTAAATTCCCTTTTTTTATTTTTATTTTTGAGGAAAGCTTGGCCTATCAACATGGTTATTAAATGGAACACCTTTAGAGGATGAACAATCTAAGTTTTACAATGGGCTTCCCAGAATGTCATGCTGAGTTAGGGGGCAGAGTTTTGGGAAGGATGGGCTCAGGAATGAGCTAATTGGCCAGCTAGTGCATTTAGATGGTGTTACAGACAGGGTAGCTCCCAAGAGCTGTTAAAACAAAACCATATGAGATGTAGGCACTGTTGAAAAAACATTCTGTTCTAGTGCTGTGGCCTTGTGGTGGGGGATTACAGGAGCTTTGTCAGCAGCACATAATGAGAATGAAGAGATGGAAAAATGCTTGCTGTTTAGGGAAACAAGATTGCCTTTAAGTCCCTTTGCATAAAATTTGTTTTCCAAGTATTTCAAGAGCGTGTTATGAAGCATTATTCTAACTGGGTAACTGAATAACAGGAAAATCTGTATTATAAATGGCGTGTGCAAGAGTCTGTGCATAGTCTGACTGTATCCATGTGTTCCAGGGAGTAGAGCAGGGGCAGCAGCAGGCCCATAGTGGGGACTCATTTCATTTTATATAGGATATACCCATATTAAGCTGGGCCAGCATGTGCTGTGATGAGGCATTATGAAGGTAACAGCATACCTAGAAAAGATATCCAAGAAAGGGGCTCACTGGGAAGGGGTTGAGACCCATTAGAAACACACAAGGTGCAAGGAGGGCTGGTAATACACTGCTGGAAAAGGAGTTATAAGGGCTCATCTGATTAGACCTTTATATATTCCTGCAGAGCCCCTGGAATTGTATTAAGGATTATTTTTTCCAGGTTAGATCTATGACTCTGGCAGGCGTCGGGTGGTGCTCATGAAATGTTAATCGGAGCACAGCACACTGAGCAAAGGGAACAAAACTCACTGTTCTGCCCTGTAGCCAAAAAAAGAGAGAATGCCAGCAGATATTACCATGAATGGAGTCACACAAGAATAGTGACATGCTGTCCTGACTCAGTTTTGTGATGTCTGTATTACATGATGCTAATGCAGCATGACAGGATGTCATGCTTCAAACCTGAAAGAACTAGGGGATTAGTCTGTTCCATTTTCCTCTCCCATTCAGTTACAGAGTTGATCTAGTCCTCCCCAAATGTACCCACACTTGTATCACAGCAGTGGAAAATGGTTGAGAAATGCCACTGTTTCTGAGTCAATGTAGTTTTTTCACCCCCTTCATCACCCCTAACTTCTTTTAGTAGAAAAATATGAATAGACCAGCAATAAGACTGAAAATCTTGTTTGAAGCTAACAACCTTTCAACACAGTCAGAAGATACAGAAATTATTTTGCTTTTTGTTTGTTGGGGTTTCTTTTCTGGAAGGTTTGCTTGTTTTTTAATATTGAAGACTCACCTACTAGCTTGACCTAGAATTTTTAAGACCGATATCATTTACTGCAGTAAAATCCCAATAGCTGTAGCACTGCCTTGAGGGCAGAGGGGAAAGTCAGTCATTACTCATCCTGATGCTTCTCAAGCCATGTTCTCTGAATTCTCCTTTTCCTGTTACATACAGGGATGAAGGTGATGTTGAAAACACTTCCTGAAGTGCTGGTACTAGCCAGGGAACTGTTATCACTTCAAGGCAGGAGAATGGATGCTTACTCCTGTGGGTAGTAATTTTAGTTAATCCTTCAACCTGAAGACTCAGAGCAGACATGGTTGTACTCAAGGAGAGGAGGAGATAGCAAAAAACCTTTAGCAGCTCCATTTTCCCCCCCAGACTAGTCTTGGAGATACCTGTTGGAAAACAGCACGCGGTCCAAGGTGGGAGGCAGTAGCAGATGCTCCACATTATAGAAGTGAGGGTAAAATGAAGAGATTAAGGATACAGATTGAAAAGATTGTTAGCAGAGTTAAATGATACAGTTGCTTCTGCTAATAGGCTTCTGAACTTGATTTTCCAGGAAAGTTCTTACTGCTCTCTGCTAATAAGACTTTGTAGTGCTAAATAGATCTGGAAGGTGGCAGAAGTAATATGATTCTTTCTGTGCTTATTTCAGAAGATGAAATCCCAACCACTACTGTCAGTACCACCACCTCTACATCAGGATCAAAAGCCGGTAAGAGTTCAAATTCACTGTTATCTGGTGTTCTGAAGCCCCTGTTGTCTTTTTAGTTTTCAGCTTTTCTGACCTCAGGGAGAAATCATGTGAATTATTTCATGTAGGGCAATTATGAAACTCTTGCAAAGAAAGAATTGATGTATCTTATATGAGACAGTTGATTTGAGCAGACTACATTTTTTGTTTCAGGTGAAAAGGTTGAAATTCTGTGAGCTCCTATATTCTCAATGAATGGTTCAAGATTGGTTATTAATAAATTACTGAAAACTGACAGTTCAAGAAGTCAGATTGAGAATAATTTGGGAAACAGTGTCAGTTAAGATATATGGCAGCAGAAATTAGTTGATTTGATGGGTGTAGAATGATGGGAGAGGAAGAGGGACTTTGATAGTAAAGAACTACACAATATATGCCAATATTTGGCCTCAGTTAATAGAAGCAAATACATGTGCATACACCTGTCATTTGCAGAAATGCTACCAATAACTTCTTGAAACTGCTGGCGTCAAGATTTGCACTTTGGAGGAAGGAGTTCTAGTGCAAACATTGCATTTAGAAGTATTTAAGTCATATGAGAAAAAATTGCATGGCATGTAATGATTTGTTCCTATTCTTTCATGTATCCCATCCATTAAAAGTGCTAGAAGAGATACTAGGTAGGTACAAGTAGTAGGTAGGTAGAGGTAGTGGTTGTAGGTATTTAAATGAGCCTCTGTATCTGAAAGTAGCACTTTCTGTTCACATTAGATCACAAAATTGAAAGCTGGACTCTTAAATGATTAATTATGGGGGTTTTTAGTCTAGATTCCCTGGCAGTAATTTGGCCAGTCTGTTCGCTTGAGCAAATGCCTGGGGCACATGGGACCTGCAGTGGGGCATCCTTGCACAGCAAGACACACTGATTTAAACCTTACTATTGTCTTAGTGACATTGGGACAACTTTGTCCCTGTATTTTCATACCACCAGCAGCTGGGAATGGATCCCTGCTGTGTGCAGGAGCTCTTTCCCCTTCCCTTAGCCTCCAAGTCTCACTTCTCTGGAGGACAGAATTAGGACTCACTGTACAAAGGGCACCAAGTTCACCCTAGGGAATATCACTTACCACAAAATACTATTCACATCATCCACAGCCTCCTAAGCTTTGCTGCACTCCAAAGAGAAAGGCCTGCTGGGTGCAGAGCAAGAGAGTCTGGGAAAGCTGGCAAATGAAGAAGATTCCAGGTGGACAAGCAGAGAGGAAGAGGGGAAAATTGAACAAAGGCTAGTAGAATCTCTTCCCCTTTGGTTCTTTACCTGTGATCTATAAGCTGTGTTGCTGTGTGTCACTCACAATTCTTTATGGGGATTTTACATCCCTCCTTGTATTAAACAGGTGTGCAGCCAAGTGCTGGTCAGAGGTGTGGTCCCATCCACAGTGAACCCATCCACACACACCAGGCTCCTTTCCCCTCACCTCTTCCCTTGGAAGTCATGCCAAGCACCTCTGTATAGT
>JAWWLZ010000139.1:22540427-22587298 GCA_035041345.1 Poliocrania exsul | reverse complement strand
CCTGTGAAAACAACCACATGCTCTTTGAATCCTCTTCAAAAACGTGTGGGTAAGAGAGCTCTGTAAGGGCCAGACTTAAAGTAGAAATTCACTCCCTTGGAGAGAGAATGCAGCTATAGGTATGTGGTGTTTATTTATATATGATAAAATAAATCAATAAAGATGTGAATGCCTTTCTTGCAGTAACAGAATCTGTGAATGCATCAACTTCACAAGTAACACCATCACAAACGTCAGTGCCGGTAACAGCTACAACTGGAGCTACAAATGAACCCATCACAAACAGTAAGGGGAAATTTCTCTCGGTTAATTGTTGATGCTGTTTCAGTGGTCATTCAGGAAATTAAGCAGCAGTGCCTCTTGGTTTGGGAATTTGCTTTACAAATAGTGAACTCTTTGTTGAAACCTTTCAGGAGTGTGCAAGAACTTCCTCCCAGTGAAGCTCAAGGCAGCTCCAAGCTAGGCCTTCTAACTGGATTATCCCAGGCTTGTTTTCAGTGGGATGACCCACCTGTGGGACAGGGAGTGGCTTCCTCTACGGTGGAAGGAGCCCTGTCCCTGTTAATCTTCAATTTAAATTAAATATTCTTTTGTTAATTTAAAATTAGACTGCAAGTAGGGCAATAGATTAGGTGTGTTTTGTGTGTGTGCAAAATGGAGAAAATAAATTGAATGTCTTTCCTTTGTTAGCATCCACTGCTTCTTTGCCTAATGCTACAGAAGGTATAACACAAGATACAACAACACAACTACTGGTAAATGTGACAACTACACCAACAGATGAAAGTTTCAGCACAATAAACAGTAAGTGATCATTTCATTGAGCCATTTCTGATTCGTTCTATGCTACATTTCTGTAAAACAGTTTGAAGAAGTTTAAGGAGGTAAAAACCAGGTTAGTTTGGGGTTTGCATTTGGTGGTCTGGGCAAGCAGAGCTATTCATCCTACCATATAACCTATCTTCAATGAATTTTGGCCCAGAATCTTACACAAAGAATATTGCACCTTAAATTTGCAGTGGAGGTGATCTGAAGCCATTGCACAGGATTTTAATCTGCCTGTAAATGGAAGAGATCTATTTAGAGGGGGCTTAGTTTTTTATTTCTTGGGGGGTTTTATAAGTATTTAATAAAAATAAATTATTTTGTGTGATTAGAAAGGTGTCAGAATAATTCCCCTTTGTTTTTATTTTTATATATGTTACAATACTACAGTTAATTATGTTCCATATTATTACGAGTCACAGTACCGAAAGCAGAGAGAGGGTACTAAATACTGTGCATCACCCTTAGGAAATACTTTAGTTCCCCATATAACTTCAAAATAATGTGTGTATTGGCTAGAACATGAGACTGGATTTTAGAAAAATAGAATAGAATAGAATAGAATAGACTAGAATAGAATAGAATAGACTAGACTAGAATAGAATAGAATAGAATAGAATAGAATAGAATAGAATAGAATAGAATAGAATAGAATAGAAAAGAAACCCATGTATTCACCAAGTAGTTAGATTAATTTAAAAAAGTGTATTAACATCCAAAAGGAGGTCAATAAACTTAAGATGAAATTCAGTCTCTGTTTTTCTGTCCATGAGCTGCAGTGTAAATATTTGCTTCAGTCTTTTGATGAGCCATAGCTTTGAAATACTCCATTTTTTATATTTAATTGACAAAAAAAATTCAAAATAAATGCTCCAAATGTTTACCTCGGTACACCAATGCTCTCAGAATTGATGTTTGCAGCATACTGAACTGTGACAAATTATTAGAATGTGACTTCTCTTCCCTTGGTTTACTTGCCTAAAAAGGGACTCCTGTGAAGCAGCCTGCATGCTTTCTTTGTGCAAATTTTCCTTTAAAGCCTCCGCTGGTGGACCCAAGCCTGCTAAGCTGCCTGGAGAGCTCCCTGCCTTTCACTCCATGGTTTCATCTTCTACTGGTGCTGCTTTCCTACTGTGCTTTGTGTAAGGAGCAGTCTGATTGTCAGCCCAAAATCCTTTGGTTTTTGTCTTGGCTTTTAAGTGCCAGTATCAATGAGTCACAGAATGCATCCAGCCTGGCCAATGCACTAGGTGCTGAAAGGGATACCCAAGGCCACAGAGAATCTTTTAAGACTTGCATTTGTGACCTGCAGACCTGTCAAAAGCCCAAGGCATGGTGCATTGCATTACGGAGAGGATTCCTAGTCCTTTCCATTTGGCAGAAGTTCTTGGCTTGTGGGTACCAGAGTAGCACAGCCACCTGGAACTAAACCTTGGTGACAGGTAGAGCTCCCGGCAGCGGAAGGGAAGCTAATGAGGAAAGGCATGCCTGCCAGTGCAGCTTAGCTCCAGCCACTGCTCTGCACTGAAAAACTGGTGCTGGGGGGTACAGTGGTGCTGGAGGTATGATGGGCTTGGGCAAGAAGCTTTCACCAGTGTGCTTCCTTTCCATTCTTCTTGCATTATTTTCCCACCATCTGGAGTTCAGTCTCTAGTTGCTTGTGTTGGGATTTGTTTTTAGAACTCCTCGTTTAAGCTAAAAAAATCCCCCAAAACTTGTGATAAAAAAATTAGTTGACAAATTAACCTAAAACCAGGGCTTGCCTGCCTGCCAACAGCCTTTGTAAAAAGGAAAACTGGGACAGTGTGTCCAGGACACTGGGGACTGCCCTGCACCAGAGAACTTTGTATTTTCTTTTCATACTAAAGGAGTAATTGGAAATATGTGTATGTGAAAACCTATTTTATTGAGGGTTTAAGATATAATTCTGGTCTACATATCAAGAGAGTCAGCACAAAGGAGTGGGATGGGGCACAAGGTATTGGGTTTGGGACACGGCATAGCACACGGGCTATGCAGATGTGTGGCTGGCCTTGCAGAAAATCCACAGACCCCTCGGCCACCATGTGGCATCTCTGTTTCCTGCCCACACGTTGGCACAGCAAGGTGCCCCTGGCTTCACTGCATCCTCCCAGCCCCTGCCAGCACCCCCATCAGCAACACAGGGTTGAGGGAGTTGTGGTCCCTGAAACATGCACAGGCATGGCAAGACTTCTGCTCTCAAAATGGACAGGAGGTGAAAGCTGACTACCCTCTCTTTTTCTTTTTTGCTAGCACTCACGTCTCCCTCTTTCTGCACTGGCTGTATGAGACTGAGCCAGAAATTGGTGGTGCCTTTATGACACTTCAAAATTTACTTTTACTGTACCTGATTTTTAATAAAAAGCAGGCACCTCTGATTTTTTGTAATGGAAGTCATCACTTTCTCTGCGTCAATCCCTGCTAAAAGCTTCAGCAAATGATCACATTCACACAGCAAAGATGTGACAGGGCTTTCTGTCTCTGCTGCAATTTCTGTGGCTGCTGTCACCTTTTATTATACATCCAGGAAAAGCCCCCAGCGCTCCATACACTGTGAAATCATGTGAAAGTCTTTGTGGGGTTTTTCCTTTTTTTTTTTTTTTTTTTTTAAGACTGCAGTGTTCTTTTCCTCTGCAGACCATAAGTGCAATCTCTCCTTCTTAGCCCTCCTGCCTGTTTATCATATTGGAAGCCAACATTAGACTGGTGTCCTTAGCCTGTTTATTTATTAGAATGTCAAATCAAAGAGTTCACATTTAGTCAGAGTGACCTTACTTGTGCAATTCAGGCCCCAAAACAAGAATTTATATGGTGTCACACCACAGAAAGTTGCATCTGCAATCAGGATTTCATATCCTGGGCCACTTGAAGTTATCAAAGAGAATACAAAATTAAATGCAACAAAAGTTTCTATTCCTCCTCCCTTGGATATGGACCAAGCATCTTGTGCAAGGGCAGTGCTCAAGTTATTCAGTTGCAAGTAAGAGTGGGGGTTTTGACTGTTGTGTTTCTGAGTTATCTCATGCCACTCTCCTGGATGAGGATATGTCAGGGTGCAATTAAATATTAAATATTTAAAAGTGAGGAAAGGAAAGAGTGGAGGAGATCCTTTTTCTCTCTTTATCAAACCACTGGTAATTAAAAGGGAAGGTTTACTTCAGTAATGCTATCAGAATAGAGTTATACTAGCACATATTGCTCAGTTTTCCTCAGGTTGTGCTTAGCACATACTATAGGTAAACACTGAGTATAGTTGGCTGCTGAGACATGTTAGGCAGAAAGAAGTTTTAAAATGTGTCTTTTTAAATACTTGGGGTTTTTGCTTACCAGAAAATGTAAAGCTGCAGACAGCAGATGCAATCAGCTGTGGGTGTAAACATTAAAACAGATCTGCTTGGTTACCTCCCTAGCCAATTTTCATTCCTCTGAATGGGCAAAAATGTAATTGGGTTTGCCACAATTGGATTTTTCAAAACTTTCATGAATGTGTTTATTAATTCCAATGGTTTTTCAGGCTATTGATTACAAGGGTGAAGCCTATGTGTGTTTATGCTAAAAAATATGAGCTCAAGGGAGAAGCTTTAGTCTTCCATCTAATAAAGCCCTCATGATGACATTTTAACATGGTTTGGGTGCAGTTCCTTTTTCTCTGTAAATGTTTCCTTGATTCATTTATGGGTCAAGTAATGTTTAGCACACATATAGATGTCTATATTCTTTGCAGTGCAGAGTATTTGTACCTTACTTGAAGCATAGTACAATGTCAAAGCTAGTTAGGTAACTGCTTGCTGTAAAAAAAAAAATAAAGTGCTGTTGGGAAATGTCAAGACATATGTGTGGATTATATGTAGGTTAAGTAGAAAATCATGCTAAGATCAAGTGAGGATATGTGCCGAATTTCAGCTGGTTAAAGAAAATGAAGGGTTTTCAGAGCAGAAAGAGCAAAGAAATATCTGAAGCTTAGACAGCAGCTTTGCAAAGCAAGTTCAGGTTCCCTGTTGTTGATTATCCCTTTGCCAAATACGTGTTAACACACTGTCATTTATCTTATCAAAATATCAGCAGGGAGAGCTTCATCACCACCAGAGAGTTCTGCTGCTGCAGCAATCATCCGTTTTGGACAGCTATTTTACAGTCTTTACTGCTTCTCACCATTTTTATTCACAATCAGCTGTTGACAACAAACCCATTAACCCACGAGGCAAGTGCCTTTGCCGCAGCAGCTGCAGCAGCCGCCCTTCTGCGCTGTGCTGCTGTTCTGCAAGCCCAGGCCTCCCCCTGGCAGCAGGCAGAGCTCTGCGCCGCAGCTGGCGGAGCCGGAGCGTGATGAATGACTGCAGCGCTGTGTCGGTGGGGATGGCAGGGCTGAGTCACTGCGCGCCCGCACAGTCCCCCGCCCGCTCCCGCGCACAGCGCGAGCACCGCAGGGAGGGCTTGCGCTGTCTCCTGCAGTTGGGATCAAATTAAACCCTGCACAGATATGAGTTGCTGGATTTACCAGAAAGGCAGATTTCTAGCAGGCGTACTGTGCTGTCAGTGCTGTCGTTGCGTACTCGAGCCGTGGCTGGATACGGATGCTCCTGTTCCCACAGGCTTTTGGTGCAGAAGCTGTCTGATCTGCCAAGCGTGTTGGTGGTACAGCCTATGCTATGTATTAGGTGTAAGGCTTGGATGCTGCTTAAATGCTGCTTCAAAGCCACAAGTCAGCAGAGAATTGGGTTGCTAGGATTTCATCTTACACTAGTACAGTGGAATTAAGGGAACCTCACTCTCCAGGTTGCATTTTTTGTCAGGAAAGTGAAAACTGGCATGCAGATTTTTGCCCTGTAGTACATCTACTTCACCCCTTGACACCAGGAGCACTGAGCCTGTTCTGCAGTCTGAAGAAATAAATGCAAAAAGCTTCATGCCAAGCTCTAGGTAAAGGTGTGAGTCATACCTGGTGTTACCTGAGTCACTGGAAGAATCTCACTCAAGCTGAATTGAAAAAAAATAAAATGGAAATGCTATCATTCCTCCTCTCCCAATCCACTGCCAAGGCTTAAACCACGACACCAGTGCACAGCCTGTGTTCCTGAGAACAATCTGTTCCTGCAGCTCCCAAACACAAGAGGAGCACCCGGGGCTGCGATGCTGCCAGGACTGATAGGATGCCTGGAATGAGTGATCCCCATGGGAAAATAGCCCTTCACAGGGTTACAGGGCAACTGGCTGCCTCCCTCCTCATCTCTCCCACACACCTGATTGTTTTGCTTTGTTTTCACAAAGCGTATTTGTGTTTGAATGTCTCTGCATGTGAAGGCTTAATGTTGTTCTGACTTACTTTCCATTCTCCCATACAAACTTTAACTAACTTATGATAAGAGAGCCACAAGATGGTTGCTGTTACTGTTACAAGCCTGTGTATCTTAAAAGGAGAGGGATATACTTTGAGTTTTTTGCTTTTTTTTAAATTGATCTCAGATTAAAATTCAACATATAAAATTTGAGTCCGAAGCAACCACAGAAAGAATCAAAAATGGAAAGAGTTTGCTCTTAAAGATTCATTCAAGGCTTCTATGACAAGAATGCAGGAATTATTAAAGTTTTCAGGTCCTTGCATTATACTACAGTAAAAAAGGAGCTAGAGGGGCTTTTTACACTCTACTGCAGGTCAGGCTTGCATATTGAAACGGTACAATGCTGAGGTTTCAGAAGGGAGCTGACATGAAGTTATGCTTCTTGTCACTAGAATCCCAGTGAAAGTTTTAAGCTTAAGGTTGTTTTGCATAATTTTCATGCCTCAACCTTGAAAGATGCCATCCCTGGCTGCCTAGCTTCTCAGTTTCCAAAGTTATATGACTCCCCTGAGCTTCAGCTCACTCTTTCTTAGCTTGTTGATTTTTGAAGCTTCCCTTTCCAAGGTATTGCACTTAATAAGCAAAAGGGGAAGGGAAGGGCCAAGTTAAAGGTGTGTAGTGGTAGAATAGGGAGCTTTGCATGTTGGAGTTTTTTTCCCCAAACAAAGGGTAAACTGGTGATCAGAGTTTTTGAATAAAGTGTGTGATGAAGCATTCCTTAAGATTTACATGTGTGCATGATGTTGCTTTCTGACTAAAACACGTCCTAAAGTCATTTTAATTTGAGTGTTTGAAATTCATATGAAGAGACACTGAAAACAGTTTATAGCTCAGTTGCATCTCTGATTTGTATCAGAAAGGAAGTATAAGGTTACTCTTGAGCCCCCCTATGTTTTATTCAGTAGGCACTGTCTTGTTTTTATGCTGAGGTTTGAGTGTAGATGTACGAATTATCAGCAGTGCCGGAACAGCTTAAATTATTTCTTGTAGTCATTCAGTGACCTTCCATGGGCTCAGGCAGTGCCATACACCATCATCTTGGACTCACCTTAGGTTGCAAATCCTGTGACACAGATAGTTTTGATCTTCTGTTGACTGAGTGGGAGCAGAAACAAGACACTTTAATTTTTCATACATTAATTTTCAGGGATGTATTATTTCCTGGGCCTTAACAGCAATGAATTAAATTATTAACTCTGTGGTTAATTGCAATCTCTAAAAGTTTATACAGTATCACATTATGTCACAATTGTGGCTGAAGTTTGATTTATCTGTTTTCCATTATCTGGTTTCAAATTAAGAAAATACAGAGGGCAGTAAGTTGAGCTTCTCTCTTCTGCTGATGTTGCTCTTGGTCTAAGACTGCCTAGCTATTCTGAGCTCCCAAGTCAGTGCCCTGGGATGTCTTCTGGCACAGATGTGAGGCTGTTTCTGTTGCTAAGATGTGCTTGAAATGTGCCTCAACTATGCCAGTAGTAGCAATTCCATCGGGACAGTTCATTGCTTGACAAGCAGTTACCAGAACCTGTAGTGCTTTCTGACCTTAAGTCATTTCAATGACAGTGGGAGCACTTGTCTGAGGGATGGTCCAGGATCTAAGACAGTGCTTATACAAGTGTATCTTACCTGAATATCTGTCTCATTTCCAGCTACACAAGCAAGTGGAACACAGTTGCCACAAAATGAGAGTTTGGATGCTTCATCTGCTAAAGGATCATTTTTTACTTCTACAGTCTCGACAGCAAGAGTCACTCCTACTTCTAGAACCTCAGGTAAGTCTTGAAAACATACACTCTCTTTTCCTATATAAATAATGCAAATAATTTTGAATCTTTTCTTCAATTGATGGGCATTGTTCTTGAATGAGTGCCACATCCCCTTATTCATGCTGGGTACACTGTGTCCATGTTATGTAGCAATGAACTTGTGTCCAGTGATGGGTGAACTCCAAAACATTCAGTTGATACTCAGTGTCATTACAGGAGGATATAAATTACAAGTCATAGTAGTACTTTTTATATATGCTATATGTGGTCATTGTAACATTGACTGTCAGAGGAGGTCATCAAGATAAATTCTCTGTCTGCAAAGCAGAGAAGGCAAAGGAGAAAACAGCTATAATTTTTACAATTGTTAATTAATCTGGAGAGCAAGTTAATGCTTATTACCAATTAAATGATGTTGTTTAAAGTACAACATGGTTACATGCAAGGTCAATAATGTATTAGTTCTTCCCAACTCCAGTCTAGTTGTATTGTTTTTCTGGGTGTGTTTTGGTATGTGTAGTCACTAAGGAACACTGAGGTGAATGCAGATACCAGGTCATACGAGTGATCATTTATTATGCTTCTAGCTGGCTTAACTTTCCTATGGTTTGGAAAACCACTTATTCAGGTTTTCTTAAGGTCCCTTGAACCTTCACTTCATTCAGTATTTACCCTTAGCTACATGTGTGTAAATCCAACAAGGACACTGTCATTGTTGGCATATCCTTATTATTATTAATGTTTCACATCCCCCAAGGGATACAAGATTCTTTTACAACCCCTGGATTGTGTTTGTGAGAGATAAGCATGCATGTGTACTGTGATTTTCCCCCATAAGGGATAGACTGGGATATAAAAGTGGAGCAATATCATATGCTCAGTATGCACTGAAATTATTAGAAGTATACAAAAAGACAATATAGAAAGCATTTTAAGGAAGTGGGGAATTTTTCATTTTTAACACAAGGCCACTGATTTAGAGAGGATTCTTTGCAATTATTTCATTAAGCCTATTGCCCATAATGCCTATACTGTGACCTGTAGTTACTTTACTATCCTGTTAGGCTTTGTGTCTTTTACCAGATATGTGCATGTTATGAAAACTTCACCATTGTTATGCCGAAATAAAACAGTAAATTACACACTTTTAATTAAACAGTCTCTCACACAGGTAAAGTCTTCAGGTTAAAATTAAATTGTAGTACATATGTGACTATGGATCATGTATATTGAACTACCTCATACATTGTTTTTGCAATTATATTTTACATTTAAAATTTGTCAAGAAAGTTTTACAACCCTCCTTGGGTCTGTTTGCAAAAGTCATCATCTTACTCAGCTCACTTTGCTGTAAAACCAATAAATCTTGAGCTCAGGTACTACCCAAGATGCTAGAACTCTAATTGCCTGGCTGAGACTGAAAGGACTTATCTATCCGGGGGGAGTCAGCTGAAGTGCTTGGCATAGCCAGTGTTCTGAGTGCCCATAAAACTGCCATTTCAAAATCACTTCTCCCACACCAGGATTTCCACCGTATCACCTTTTCTGTCTCCTCACAGCACCAGCTCCTTGCTTCTTTCTCGCAGCTTATATGTCCAAGCAATCCCCCTACTCACCCTGACATGTTAGGTAGCTTATCTCAGATGGTTACACCTTAGAACCACCCTTGCTCCCTTATTCTCTGTATACATTAAAGACTTCAAGAAGAAGTGTTTTGGTCCCTTCTAAACAGATTTCTTCTCTTATGTGCAATTGCTCAGGACCAAGGAAGCCATAGGCTGTGCCTAAATAACTTTAAAGCAATGCAAGTGTGGAGCCAGTTGTTTCATTCTGTGCTGAGACTAGAAGTGCTGACTCTCTCACTGCCATCAGATTACTTATCTGAGGACTTTGAATTTTCACATTCAGGAGCTTATATAGAGCCTGGATATCTTTTGTTCACCAGAGCAGAGGCTGGTATGTGCAAAGGCACTGGGGCTGCAGCCCATAGGCAATAGCACAGCTTGCAAGCCAAAAGTACCTGAGCCACAGCTTCTGTGTGGGAGCTCAGGACAAGACAAATTAACGTGAAATTGATCCAAACCAGGATGTTTCTATTTGGTATGATCAGCCAAAATAATTCAGCTGACTAAATATATTTAGTTTGAGACCGTTTTCCATTTTTAAAGAAATGCCATTTTGGTGAAAATTTCCTTTCTTGGTGCAGAAAAAGAAGAAAGCACATTTTGCAGAGGAATTTCCAATCAGCCATAGCAAAAGATCAGGGTGTGGGAGGAGTGTTAGAGAGAGCTGGAGAGTGACTGAAATGAGTGGGGGAGCCTAGGAAAGAACTTGAAGAAACATCAGAGAACAGTGTTGCTGTATTAGAGATCAAAACCAGCAGCCACAGAGGAGGAGTTGCACTGTGTTCACCCAGGCTAGAGAAGGCAGTAAGGACTGTTTTTAGCAAAGAGAGCAACCTGCATGTGTGCCATTGTCACATACACTTCTCTAACTTTGGCAGTCATGTATAACATACCTCCAACTCATTCTTCACTTCCGCAGAAGATTGCTTGCTAATATTTAATTTTCTCCTATTGTTTAATTAATGAAAAATTGGAGATTTAATGGATCAGTCAGAGTCTAAATACACCTGATAAACTGCAAGTATTGTGGCTTTTTATTCTGTGATCTAAACAACAAAAAAATCCATAAAGCAGTATGAGCTTAAGTTCACTCAGCAGGGTGGTAAAATTAAATGATCTATTATAATAAACTGTCAGATGAATCAACTTGCTACATCTATTGATATCTTTATTGCACTCCTCCGATTATAAATCCTACTTGGTTCACAGTAGGCATCTCTCTAAGAAAATATTTTATGAGTAAGACTAGGAGGGTTTGACTCTTTCTGTACACAAACTGTGAAGGAACTCTGGATAGTGATATTAGGTAAAAATTACCCACCATATCTTCAGTTCCTTCACAAAGAGAGAGACACAAAAATAGAAGTTCCTGGGAGATGGAGAACGTAGCAAAGGCTCAGTTAACACTATTCCAGATCTACAATATGGTCAGGGCAAGAAGGCTTTCTTCAAGTTTTTAATTTTGCTTTGATTTATATTGTGGTATCCCCTCTGAGTAATCAGCCAAATTTATTCGTTTGCTTTGCCAGTGAACACAGTTGCACATGGCTGCACTCCAAAAAACAGAAGTAGCACACTGCAGGGTATCCAGGCTGCTTAGGTAGCAGTTGTTGGAGAACAGAATGGGGAGAATTCAGTTATTGGTCTCCTTCTCCATCTGTCAAGCTTCTCACCAGCACTGAACTGACTCAGGCAGGTAATTTCAAATCAAACCATGGTCATATGCCAGATTTTTTATCCTTATCCTCTTTACTGCACAGTAAGGAGCCCAGCACACCCAGTGTTGCACATCTCACTTTTCATGATGAATCTGGAAATCTTCACAGATTATTTATGCAGAGCATCTAACTTGGAGCCCCAAAGCACTTGGTAAGCTCTGGGCAGGCAGCTAAAGCAAGTACAGTAACTATGTTAGCAAATGAACTGCTGCTTTTCCTCTTTCCTTTCTTTTGGTGAGCCTTCGCCAAAATCGACACTGGATGGTTATTTAAAACATGCAAACTGGAAGCATCTGTTTAATCACTCCAAGAAGCACAGCTTTTTTTGTGTGGCAGGATCGAGCAATCCTGAACAGGAGGTGAACTGGTGCCTTGCTTGCATACTGGAGACTGGGGGAGAGAGAGAGAGAGAGAAAGGGGTGAGAGCTTCCCTATTTAATTTTTCATGGTCTAGCAGAACCAGGGGGAGTTATCGTTGGGAAAGATGCTTGTAGTTTTATTGTGTGTAGATGTGTGCAGTTGCTAAAAAATAACAGAGGCTCGGAAAAAGAAGGCAAGGGGCTGCTGTCATGTTTCCTACCTGGACTAATTTCTGCTGTCTGGGTTTATTGAAGTGGCAAGGTCTGGCCAGGACAACAGCATGGCTTTTGCTTGTGCCAGTGGGTACATTGTCACCCAGCCCTTCCTGAACACAGAGCCTTATGTCACCTGCATTCAACCTGGACAAGCCATTAAGTCTTTGAGGTGAACTTGGATATCAGTCTTGGGCTTGATGTGCTTTTTCTATGTATGTATTTGTTTTAATTTCACTCAACACAGTTCACCATGTTTCTAAGAGTGAAGCTAAGGAGAAATGTCTAATTATGTTCTAATCTTGGGGTTGTTTCATAGGAAAGCTCTACACATTTGGAAGAGAAGGTTTGAAGTTTTATAGAAAAGTGACCAATCTGTAAGACTTGACAAGGTCGTCTGCCCTTCTCCCAGAATATGCGCACACAGAGCCTTATAGTTTTCTTGTTTGACCACTCCTGTGTGATCTCATGGTATCTTTTCCATGGGACCCCACTCCTTACAGGCTGAAGGAAAGGCAATATTCTGGTGACAAGCAGTCATATCATATTTGGATGCTTCCTTAATGCCAGATACATGTCCTGCTGTGCTCTGTACTGTGTGTTTTTCCAAACCTCCTTTGACATATGATTTATTAACTTCCTGAGAGCTTTTCCTTGGTCTTGTTGGTAATGTATAAACATTGCCTAATGAATCAGCACAGAGATCCTCTCCAAGCAGGGTGACATTGCTTTTGGCAGACAGATTGATGAGATGACAAAAAGCTTAGGGGAAAGTCTCCTCTGCATTCTAGGAAGCGAGGGTGAGGTAACTGTATACCTTCAGGATACTTAGCATTACAAATATTTAGTATGTTCAAGAAGAGCTTTTACTGCTTACTTTTATCTACTTGGCTTTTCAACCTAAACATGCTTTTCATGAATGTGTGTGATTAAAATGCAGTTAGAGTTCTGTCACATATATCATTAGCAAAAGCAGTTATTTACACCCCAGTGGCTGAAGTTATCCATGTTTTTAATTGGGGGTAGAAAGGAAGAAAAACAAGAGCAGCATTCTGGTCTTCAAAGAGTACATTCATAGCAGTAGAATAATGTGTGTTACAGCTACGGTGGTAGGAGCTGTCTTTGTGCAAATCATCAGCCCATGCACAGAAAATGCAGTGAGGGCATAAGAGTAGATGTGTACTCCCTGGGGACCCTGGTTTGGAGAAGGAGCACTGAAGTCCAGGACACCTGAGAGAGAGGCTTAATGCCTGCCTAGAGTTACAGCTGCCTTTGTGATGCTCCCTCTGTCCTCCCCCAGCCTGGGAGACCTGGGACATGGAGGACATGCTGGTGGGTCACACCCTTCTATGGAGCTCTCAGAAGAGGATCAGACTCACTACATTCCCCACAGATTCACTGGCAGCAGTGAACTATGAACAGACCCAGCTAGGGGGACTTTTATAATATCCTCTAGCCTAGAGAAAAGGTGACCAAATGCTATGATTTGGTGCTGGTTGACAGCAGCTTAACATGAGCCAGCAGAGTGCCCAGGTGGCCAAAAAGGCCAATGGCATCCCGGCTTGAATCAAAAATAGCGTGGCCAGCAGGAGTAGGAAAGTGATTGTCCCTCCGTGCTGATCACTGGTGAGGCCACGCCATGAATCCTGTGTGCAGTTTCATGCCTCTCACTACAGGAGAGACTTTGAGGTAGTGGAACATGTCCAGAGAAAGCAACAGAGCTGATGAGGAGTCTGGAGACTGAGGCATATGAGGAGGGGCTGAGGGAACTGTAGTTGTTCAGCCTGCAGAAAAGGAGGATCAGGGAGACATTGTTCTCTACAAGTACCTGAAAGGAGATTGTAGCAAGGTGGAGGCAGCCTCCTCTCCCAAGCACCTAGTGACAGGACAAGATGACATAGCCTCAGGCTATGCCAGGGGAGGTTCGATTGGACATCAGGAAGAATTTCTTCATTGAAAGGTTTGTCAGGCATTGGCGTGGGCTGCCCAGAGAAGTGGTGGAATCACCATCCCTGGAGTTTTCCGAGAAATGACTCAACATGGCACTTAGTGCTATGCCCTAATTGACAAAGTGGAGACTGATCCAAAGTTGGACTCTGTGATCTTGGAGGTCTTTTCCAGCCTAAATGATTCTGTGATTTATAGTTCAAAGTAATGAGTGGCTATTGAGGATATTTTTTCCTCTGGTAGCCCCAGTAGTCCAGTGTAAAATGTCTCACCCGGTGAGCAGAGTCAGTCCCTGGCAAAACACACAGTTTGTCTTGTACAAGCAGATAAATGTTTTGCTGCTAGTTCACACAGGTGAACATTCTCAAAGACACAGACGAGTTAGGTGCTCGTCTCGCTTTGACTTGAAGAGGTTTAATGCAATGTAACGAATATCACAATGGTTGTTTGTGTCTAGCCTACAAATGTGAGGCATTTCCAGCCGCCCTAATTTCCAAGCCACTACAGTCTAGACACACAAAAGCAGCAGCATGCTAACAAAAAGCTGCCAAAGAATGAGAGTTGTTCAGCAAAAACTTATGAAGTGGCTGTGGGAAGCTGACAGTGATGGGCTAGTGAGCGTTGTGCCCAGTGCTCTGCAAGGTCAAGTTCTTCCTCATTACCAATGCCTCTTAGCCCTGCTGCCCAGCAGTCTGCTAACCAAAAGCACCAAGATAATAAATGAATATTATTTTTGAAGGGTTTTGTGACACTTGAAGATGTGTCTCAATTAAGAATTTGAGTTTCTTTTATTTAAACACTTATTTGTCAGTTAAATGCCAGCTATTGACTCCCAGGCACTTATTTGGTTTTGGCAGGATGAGATTTTTAGGAATGTATCAATTAATTCAGAATTTTCTTCTCTTGAGCAGAATAACAGCCTAGCATAGACTGGGCTTGGGATTCTGCTCCCTTCTATAAGAAATGTCTGCAGGCTTTTATAGCTCAGATTTTCTGGGCTTGGGAACAGTGTTAGCATGTTAGTTCTGGGGCATGATTTTTGGTGGGGTTACCAAGCATGTTGCTAGAGTCTGCCAGTTTGCATGATGTGAAGACTCTGGACACCTAAGGCAGATACTAACAACCTATTCCTTCTGTTTTATTGCAGGCCTTCCGAAGAGCTCTCCAACAGAATCAACAAGTAAGAATGATAGAAGATTTTCCTCTATGAACACTGATGAAAATGCTGGTGTGGAGTGGGAGAGGGACAGCCTGTGAAAAGGAAACGTTCACAGAATAAGGGAGCTCTAGGGGAAGAACTTGAAGCATAGTACAGTACAGAGAAGCAGAGGAGTGTTGAACTTGTAGCATTGAGTAACTTTGTGGTGATTTTGACAGAATACCATTTTGGATTAGCAGATACTGGAAAGAAAACATGGTGGGAGCATGAAAAAATTCAGGCCCGGTATACTGAGTGATGCAAGGGGAAGCTGCTATAAATAGAGTGTTTACCAAGGAGCTTGTTCTTGTCAGTGGTTCTCATTCCTTGTCCTGTAGTTAGAAGCAGCAGGTCCCAAAGACAAGTTTCCTGTGCTAATGAATCTGTATTGTCCTATTTTCCTTTCTCCGGGCTTATCAGGAAACAGCCTCTTCTGTACTGAGCCCTGCTGTTCTTGCTGCTGCCAGCAAAATCTTGTCCCTCCTGTTACCATGATGGATGTACTTCTCCAATTAATTGTTATTCTGACCCCAGATCATTCTATAACTGGAAAATACCTTCCAGAACAGAGAAATTAGACAGAATGGACTGGCTTGGGAGAATCTCTGGTGAAAGAAGTGGTGAAATGAGCTAAAGGTTTTAATTCATTAATCTGTTTTATTCAGTAATCTTTCTTTTTAGCTATTGTATTTCTTACTTATGGTTGCAAGTAGTTAAAATGCTAAGCTATGGATTTTTCTTTCCTGAATTACTCACACGTTGGTCAAGTGACAGATAACCAGGAAAATAACCTGTGGATTTCAGTCCTCAGTTTTTCTCCTAAGGAGATGCATAAATCTCCTGCACAAATACAGGGATATACATTCTTGTTTTTCAGCATAATTTGTTTCTATTGACATTTTCAGTCAGTATCCAGGGTAGCTCACTGCTGTAAAAATTGCCTGCTTGCCCTATATATCATGTAGTACACCAGATAAGGTAGCAAAAATGGCGGTAGTATTTCCATGGGAAATCTAAAGCAGTCACATGGAATCAAGAATTCATAGGAATTATTTTAGTCACTTGATGGTGGCTTAGTTTCCATCCTTACATTATCACCCCTCAGCAGATAGGCACCACAGGAAAAAGAACTTCTGCTTTAAAGAAACAGAGATAAAGGTCTTGGACAATTATTGTTTCCTACACTATAGCATCAGAATGTTTCAGCTGTGGCTGTTTTGTTTAGGCACCACACAAGCACCTAGTAAGTGATCATTTTTCCCCAGGAGGTTTCTGTCTCTTGCCAGACAAACGAAGGGAAGAGAATGGGAAAAAAAAAGAACAAAAAAAAGTCACCACAGAAACATTTTTTAGTAGTGGACCTGAGTTTAAAATCAGTGCAGCAAGGAAGAGGAAGTCCTAAATGGCTGTGACAAACAAATCTGGTTTGTTACTGCAATTCTGTGGACAAGAGTTATAAGTACTGCCTATATAAAAGCTTCTCTAAAAACAGGGACAAGTCTTTCAAACCCTTAGTAAAACAAAATCATATTCTAGACGTCAAAATGGACGTGGGAAACTGGTTTTAATGACTCAACAATTTCATAACTTCCACCCAAAAATTTGAGCCCTCTTCCATTCTTCGGGAGGGGACCTGTGCATCCCTGCCAGTGAGGATTGTCTGTTGGTACCTGAGCTGTGGATCAGAGCCTGCAACAAAACCTCAGTGGCTGCTACCATGTACTCACTTTTTATATATGGAGCTGTAATCCCTACTAGCATCACTTCTTAATAGACCACCTTCTGCACCTTTGTTTGAGAGCCATTTCTGATATTTAAACAGGCAATGGAAATGCTCAGCCTTGCATTACATTTGTCCAGCTGGTTGACTTCTTCAGTGGCAGGGAGCACATATCTACTCAAGCCTCCATCCAATATGGAATACAATCCCATGTGTTATGTAATGGGGATGTTTGCTTTTTCTGTTTTCTCTCAGGAAGTTCAATGATTGTTCTTTCATAGCCTATATGCAACACGGTAATAAATATTTTGGGTTGTTGATACCTGACTGAAATTCAGATTAGTAGCTGAAGGGAGAAATGCATTCCTTTAAACCTAGCCTTAAAAAATGTCCCAGAGACTCAAAGCAGTCATTGCGCTCTCCAAATGTGGCAGAGAGAGCATGCACATCCCTCTGTAACAACTCTTATGAAACTTAGTATCTAATAATATTGCACTTCTTTGGACTTTTTTATCTACTGTTAGCACTTTTTTAAAAACTTCTATTTTTTAATTAGCCGTGTAATATTTTGGTCTTTCTTCTTTTGGAGACAGGTATAATTTTCACTCTCTTTCTGGTTTTTTACTTGTCAAGAGGTGTCTTCTAATATTGAACAGTACCATAACCTCATAAAAGTGAAAAAGCTTATAGCTCAGAACCTGTAAGTGGATAAGCAGATGATCCTAAGAAGGACTGCACCTATGTAAAGTGCATGTTTCTTCCAGGCCACACTAGATAAATTTTTCCACCCCACTTGCCAAGTTATCCAAGTGCTATTGAGAAGAAATATAGATGTGAAGCACCAAGTGGCTCCAGAACTGGGGACACAAAAATTGTTCTGGGAGGGTAATTTATTAGGGTGAGTTGTTTGAGAGTTCTGACGTTACATGTTTACCTGAAAGACAATATTTCTTGCACATCTAGCTGTTGCCAGTCATGGAAGCAGTTCTGGAGGAGATAAGGATGAGACAGCGAGTGACCGCTATTCTAGTGAGTATTCCTACATTATTGTCCAGCTTTTGAGTTTTCAGCTGATCAGTTTTGCTTTCGATGAGTGATTGTAGTAGCAGACAAATGAAACTGGCAGTTTTATTTCTAGCTTTACCAGATATAGGCCCTATTACAAATCAAATTTAAATGCCTGTTATAAAACTCCTCTCAAAGAGAAACAGAGCTTAACAAGTTGACATTGCTCTCACAACTATTCCTAAGGAGTGATTCAAAGTGGTAAAATTGGAAAAAAAAAAAGTGAGCAGAGTCATCCCTTGTGAGGGAAGACATAAGGAAACATATGAAGAAGTTGCACATATACATGTTGTACATATTACGTGAATGTATTGGTGTGAATGTATTATATGAATATATTTTTCATATTGTCATGGGAGGAAGGTCCAGGAGGCAGTCTTCTGCAGAGTCCTTAAGCTCTTGCTGTTTGCATGATGTATGTTATTTAATCTTTTATTTTAATATTATGCATCTCTGGAGCAAGAATGTAGCTGCAGATCTCCTATTTCCTACCCAGAGTATTGGCTTAGCAAAACACATTTGATGTTTGTCCACTGTAAACTTGTCCCTGCATTCTCCCTGTAGTTCCAGAGATGCAGGCACACGTCTGTATTACTATTAAATATTAACTGCATCAGGAGACATGGGAAATGCTGTCTCTAAACATGGAGCAGCATGACGGCTGATGCTGTGGAAGGCTGTGGAATGCAGCCTTCCCCCAGCATAGGCCTTAGGCTGGCAGGAGGGAGAGCACCTGCTAAATTTGAATGTGGCTGATCATTGCCAGAAAAAAAAGATAAATGGGGAGAAGCTGGGCTCATATATTTCCCCGGGAAAGCTTCTCTTCATTATATAATTCTTCCATTTTTGCTTCTTGGCTGGGAAATACCTGTCAGGAAATGGCAGATGGTGGGAAATAATAAAAGGAAAGAAATGTCCTCATTTTAAAAGGAGACCTTGCATTTTCTATCCCTGGGTATAAGTGCTGTGGGGAATGTTACTGAATTATGTAACTCCTTGGTGTCTTTCTGGGTGTACAATGTTAAAAGCTAAATTACTGCTCAGTTGCTGAATTTCAGACATGTTTTATTTTCAAAAAAGAGGAAAAAATAAAATATGAAATATTTATTTCTGCCACATAACTGTTTCACGAAACCTTTGGGGGGCATCAACACTGGGGGTGACTCATAAATATTTTGATCAAGTTTATGGTGGTCCCAGTGGAACAAGTGCTGCAGCCTCACTCTCCTACTGGAAAATGGTGGAAACAGTTCCACAGGGCATCAAGAGTACCAGGGAAGGAGTAAGGGCAGGAGAAGGAAGGTGCCTAAGCCCTCCCTCCACAGAGCCTCCGAGCCTGGGCCTCAGTGGTTGTGGGAAGAATAACAGGAGCAGCAGGTTATCTTGCTCCTGAGAGATTGGTTACATCTGGTGAAGTGGAGCTGGAGATGCCTCTCACCTTTGTGTTTGCAAGTGCCTGTACACAGAGGCAATGCAAGCCAGAGGCAGGAGCCAAAAATATGTTCTCCCTCTTTTGCAGATGTTATCCTGCCAATTGTCATCACCCTGATAGTCATTACCCTCTCTGTCTTCTCACTGGTGGCTTTGTACAAATTGTGCCAGAAGAAAACTCCAGGTATTTGTTGTGCTTTCTCTGAAGGGGGGAAAATCAGTGTGCTTTTTATTGTTAAAAATCTCTTTTAGATTACCTTAACCATAGCTGTTGTGGTAGTCTGATGAGAAAGCATTTCGAAGTGTTCTGCCTAAAGTGGGAAACTAACACTTCATTTTCAAGATCAGTAGGAAGAACAGAGTGAGCAAAAATGTCTCTGATTTTTGGAGAATGTGTATAATACTGTAAAGCTTTATGTTCACATTTTTGCAGCTATCAAGAACTAACAAGCACCTATGCTAACCCAATCAGTCAATCAGGTAGAAATAGACAGTGAAAACTAAGTTTGAAGATATTGTTTAACAAAATCGCTATATTTATTTTATCTCTCTTCTGGATACAGGCAAAGAAATGGCACTGCTTTCTTTTGGGATATATCTGATACACACACACACACACACACACACACACACATTATGCCTGAGTAAAATTTTCCAGTTACAGTATAGTATGCAGGGAAATAAAATCCCCAAGTAAACAGTATTTTCAGAAAGTCATTTTGACAGAGCAGCTAAGGTCAGTATCTGTTTCACTGCTATCCATTAAATACTTTAGATAATGGAGTATAGTTCCATCAAATTCCATTTGCCAAGTATTTCAGAGTTGCCCTAGTGGGCTACAGGCAAGTGTGGTTCTCCATTAAGTGAAAACCCAGATCTGAATCCAGACTTCCTTCCCTGTGAGCTGGCATGAGTTAGGAGACCTGTGCAGAGCTTCAACTGTGAAATCACTGGGCCTTGGAAATACAAAATCACAACAGGGTGTTGAAACTGTAAACCAGGGCAAACAGTGTGTCACAACCAATTTAGCCAGTGACATGGAAAAACAGACCCAGATAAACAGAGGAAGTTGTGATCCTTGCTTAGGAAATTATTAAATATTCAGAGTCCAGACATAAAGATATGAGATGAAGAGCATTTCCTCACCAGCCTGCCCTATGCACAAATGCCATCGGGCACTGTAATAGCAAATTCATTTGGAAGATAGAGGAAGATAACTGTGGTGCTTCCTGTAAGATTTGCCCAAACCTATCTAGTGTGCTTCCCCAGTGGATGGAAACCCCTGTGCTTAGTGCCATGGAGACAGAGTTGGCTCTGTGTCTCTGATGTAACCCCCTGGCCCCATCCATCTGCCCACACTTGCACATAAGCATAAAATACATTCAGTATATGATTCATTTTGGGGAGAAACCTGTTCCTCATTAGTGGGGATGACAAGCTCTGCTCTTAGATGTCATGCCAGGTTAAACCCCCTGGGGTGCACAGCCTGGCAGCATATTCCCTCACTCCTCTCACCCTGTGTCTGTTAGCTCAGTTTTTATGTACTCAAGAACCATTGCATGGTCACCTCCTTTGTGCTAGATAGCCAAGGATTTGGGAGCTGCAGGGAAAAACGTGCTTCTGTTGTGCTCTTGGGCAAGTCACACATTCTCCCTGATTTCCAGAAGCATCAGTATGAGCAGTATCAGCTCACTTTCATAGATGACTAGAAAAATAACAATTACCATTCAAGCTGGTTGATTGTGTTAATGTACTTAATGCAATACTGCAAAATTACAACTGCCTGCCAGAAACTGCAACAGATATGTCTAAATGTTTATTTAAGTGAGTTCCAGCAGTCAAAATGATATTAACTTTGTTTCTTCTTCCAGAGAGACAAGAGAATGGCACTGAACAGTAGGTTGAATCCTTTTCATTGCTTTGAGATCTATCACGGGCACTTGTAAATGCAGCAGATTTTGCATAGGATTTTCTTTGATCTTTCTCTGTTTAAGCATAATAACCTGTTACCACCCCAAAGAGGAATATCCTGCTGAAAGTGTTGCACTTGCAGTTATTGTACACCTGTATGCATGATAAGCAGCTGTTCCAGCGTGGATAGAAACGTGATGACTCTCAGCTGTTTTGCAGGGGATCCTTTTGAAATAGATAAACAATTTATGCTGTGCCACAGGACACACTGGCCCAGTATTTTTTTTTTTTAATTTTCTGCTCCATTGACTTTTCTCTCCTCCCATCCTTTCCCATCCCCTTCTTTTCTCAATGTTTTTTCCCTTTTTAATGTTTTGTTTACAATTTAATAAGGCTACAAGCCTTACATTGAGAGAAAAAAAGATGACTCGCTGTTTTCCCCCAGAGGTACTACTGTAAAGCAGTAGATTAAACCTGGAATCATGAAACTTGATTTATTGCTTATTTTCAGAGAAAGCTATTTTCAGAGATGTTGGTATATGGTGTTTTCCACCGCCAAGACTTGCACATGATCCCATGCACAGTCCATTTCAAGCCTGGCAGTGTAGACTGGCATAGGTGCTGCCTCCTCTGGATCAGAATCTTAGAGTTTTATTTGGCTGACCAACATGCATGCTGATTGCCTGCTTAAGTGTTTTTTGACTTCAACAGGGCCCAGTCAGACAAAGATGGAGTCAAACTTCTTTCTGTGAAGACAACTTCTCCTGAGACTGGTGAGTATTTCCTGTCTCTTTATATCTGTCTCCCTCTCTAAGTTCAGAGAACAGCAGTTTTTGGGATGTCATTTCTAATAGCAAAACCATCTTCGGTTCCTGTCAAGTCAAAGTCACTGCAAACAATTCCTGTACATGAAAATCCCCGGAGTGGGATCCTGGAGAGCTGCAGTTTAGCTGCACAGTGTGTGCTGTTGGTATTTTGGAGTGAGAAGTATGATTGGTTTAGGGAAATTTTGGTTTTTTTAATCATTGACGGTACATGACCTACAGCTAGGCATGTTCATGAGTAACCATATCAAGGTATTTATCAACTGGATCTGGCTGTACAAGAAAGTTTGAAGACTGGTAATGTCCCAGTGGCCAAAAGGTTTGGGAGTCAGCGTTGTGAGTAAACAAGGCTCTGTTGGAGTTGGGGTAAGCAACGTGTAAGCCCTGTGCTCAGCCATCCTTCATATTGAAAGTCCTACTCTCATTGCAAATTCCTCTGTCCTGTTCTTCAGTTTTTCACAAAATATGTGGTAATAAAGCCTCAGAATAAAATTCTGACTAGTCTGATTCCCAGATATTCGACAAATAAATAAAATCAAAGCCCCTAAACCTGTTATAATAGAGGTAGTGATGGTGAAACTCTACACATTTACTCAATGCCTCCTCAGCCAGGTAGGTCCCACCTCATCTGCAGAAGTCCTTCCAGGAAAACAGTCTCTTACTTTCTACGTTTTAGATATAAAACTCTTTTTTGTTTTTAAGGTTTTGGGCCATTTGTTTCTCCTGCTGACGTTTCCGAGATTGACTAATAGCTGTTCTCTGCTTTTGTCTGAATCCTTGGGAAGTCCTCTGAAATACCGCGCTTGATCTGAACTATCCTCTACTTGCTGGAGAGGCACATTTTGGACTCTTCAGCCTTCTCTGCAACTCCCAAAACTCCCAAAAGACCCACAGGGCATTTCTAGCAGGCCTTGAAACAAACCAGAGTAATGTAAGGTCCCTACAGCCTTGCCAACACCAAGCAGCATGGTAGGAAGCTGGAGGGGCAGAAGGGCCTGTTCCATCACAGGGTGCATCATTCTGCCCCACTGCTGCTGAGCAAATGCAAACTACACCTTGGCACTTACAGAACTGTGCTTTGACACTCAAGTGACTGCACTTCAGAGCTTTGTGATTTGGGAATTTTTTTGTCGTCTTTTTTGTTTTGGTTTGGTTGGTTTTGGTTTTATTTTAGTATTTGTCTTTGGGAATGGGCTTTTAGCTTTATTTTAAGTATGGACTTGAGTATATGTTTTCTTAAAATCATCTTTTTTTTTAATCTGAATGTAGCTAGAAACTAATTCATTGACATTTTTGATTGCTTATGCCCTCATGTCAATTCAACAATAAAATAACTTCATTAGCAGCAGCAGAATTGTTAGAGTTTTACTCTAGGTTAAATGAGAAAAGTTACAGACTCTTTTTTTGGTTGTTTGTTTCCACAAGATGAACTCTGGTGCCTGTTAATCAGCCACTGGTTCACCAAGTATCTGAATCTCTTCCATCCAGAGGATGTTTGATATTCTTTTTTACTGAAGTATGATGTGTGCATGCTATAATTAGAAGGTATGAGTCATAACCACTCAGAAGGCAAGATTCTTGCCCTCTCCTCATTAATACAATTCATTTTTAAACTAGCTGCCATTTTCTCTTCAATTCTTACATTGTTATATATTTCAAAATTAAACATGCTTTCACAGAAATTGAAATCCTGGTTTTGCCCAGATTTTTACAATCACACTACATCTTAAATTAAAAGCATTCTGACAGAAGGACCTGTTCCTTACAGAAATATTTGTCACTCATACAGCTATTTTCAAATATATTATTGTGCCTGTCCATTTGAATCGTATTTACTTGCTACCTTACAAGCTTGGGCATAAAGGCAAAGTGTTTCTTATGGTGTAGGTAGACATGAGAACTGTCTGACTTGTGGTTCTTCTTATTCATGACAACAATTGCACTGTGTAAAAGGTGTTCTTCTTTTTCCTTCATCCAGCTGTTTAGACAGTGTGTGTTGTGACTGCTTCTGATTGTGTGCACCAACAAAACAACAAAAAGTTGTGACTAGAAAGACTAAAACTAGAAAGTTCTTAAGAGCAGCCTTAGACTCCAGGTAGATCTACATCACCTCACTATCAACAGGCTGCTCAGGTGCCTAAGCTTAAACAATATACAATGAAGTTCTGCTTGGACATGTGTTCAAATTAAGCTCCATTATAAGTATACATAATAATTTTTTAGTTTTTACTTTTTATTCCGAACGGAAGATTTTGAGATTATGTAATTGTGTTTAAAAAGTGTAAAGAAACCCCATATATACAGAACAAATGAGGATATGACCTATAAATTGTTCAAGCAGGCAACCTAGAAAAACCTGTTTTCGGTGTTGTGCATGATACACCTTGAATCAAAGGTTATGGTGAGTTTAATCTTGCCTTATTTTATCTATCTAAAAACTATGCCAGCTGGACATAGTTGGAAGAGATATATGTGTCCAGAGGGCTATTTATGCTGTCTGCCTTGGACATGTATCTTGAGCTGGAAGGAGCTGACCTATGGCAGTCCTTTGACTACTGAAGGATCCTATTTTAGGACTTCTAAAATTAGATTCTCAATATAAAATGAAAGAAATAGAAAAGACTCCTTTTTCAGAAGCGTAGATGAATTAAATTTAATCAAGAGTATTATTTCAAATACCTATAATTAATATGAAAGAATACAAGAAAATAGCTGTCAATTAAGTTTGGACTAAATCAATGGTTTTTAATGGAGTAGTATCATGAAGAACACTTGGTAAAATGAAGTTTAATATTCTCATTTTTAAAAACTCTTCTCAGAAAGATGGAATTACTGATGGCTTCTAGCTCTAAGGCACAACTGGTTGAGAATTTGTGTAAAGTAAAAGAACAGAGAAAACTAAACATTTTGAATTTTTCATGCAAGTTTTTCAGTGAACTGCAACATCTAATGCAAGATAAGTGCCTGTACTTGCATCTGACTTGAAAACTCATTTTGTATAAAAGGGCTCAGGATACTGAATCATCTCAAAAGTTTTCCATTAATGTCCAAATGCAGGACTTATGGCAGCCATTTCATGTTGACTGTACAGGTAAATTTAGGGCGACTCCCTCTAGGGAGAACAAATGGTCTTCTACAATACAGAGTTCTAGAAAATCTACCTACAAAAGTATTTCTTACTTGAAATTCAACATAACCCATAGAACTTTTTAGCAATAGATATATTTCCAGAGAATATAAGATGAAGGGTTTTAATTGATGACTAAGAAATCAATACTGTCATCCATGAAATTAAAGTATTGGTTGTCTTGAAGACCTAAGTTTTCCTGTAAGGGTTCTTGTGTCTTACACTGAAAAAACAACAAAGGTATTGATCACCTTTTTAGAAGTCAGGAAAAAGGTTGAGGGATGGAAATTCCTCACTTACAGAAAGGTTGATGAATAGAAATTGGGGTAAGGCTACTCCATACAGGTGAATAAGGTGTGGTAGAAATATTGACACCTGAGCAATGGCTTGACGTTTTTTTTTTATGACCCTTGCCTGGAAGTACCCATTCTAGAGCAGGTAAAATATATGAAAGGTCTTTATAGTAGCAGCACACCAGTTCAATATTCAATATAGAGTCTCATAGGACTGTGCAGGTGACATAATATTTCAGAGTTGTTATGTATAATCCTGGCACCTAAGCATAAGCTGATTCATTAGGGCATGATTTCTAACCATAATGAGCTCTTTTGAGATGAGAGGGTCGGAGATGTCTTACTCAGCTCGTAGGGGTGTTGCACTGAATTTCCTCAAAGGATATTAGATATGTCAAAGCTGATGTAGCTCAGAATTTGGTGAGGCACCTCAAATGGAAGCTGACTGGAGAAGGGTCCACGGTATATGTCTGCATTATGGCTTCTCAAGATACCCAGTGTGGACAAAAATGAAAATTCAAGTGTTGCCACTAAACAGAGCTGGGAAAATGTACCAGCAAAGCATGGAGGTTTGAGGAGACACCTAACCTGTCACATGCAAAATACCTTTAACTTATTGTAATCACACTGGAGAAAGGAATTAGTTGATACCTAGAGATGTTCTCAGATGGCAGTGCAGTACAAAATAGCATAAACAGAGGATGAAGAAGAATGTGCATTCCCCATATGCTCCACATCTCTTCCAAAAGCTGCTGTTGTTCAACAGTAAAAATGACCTTAGACCTGTTATCTGCTCCTGCAACTGCCTGTGCCTCCTGCCTGCTCTTCATAACATATCTCAGGTGCATCCCTTGCTCAAGATGAGCTGCCTGCCTTGAAGATTTGTGGTATTTCATGGCATAGATGAGTCAGAGCATACCATTTCAGGCAATTTGAGATGACCATCATTTGTGCCTTTATCATTCCTCTGGACTTTCTACTTTTCAAAAGTCTTCTCTGTGAAGGCTTTGAGGATTCCTAACCTTCCACATCAGAGCTGTGGCTGTATTATACATAGTGACCAAGCACTATACTCATCCCAGAGCCCCTTGCTCTCGTTCAACAAAAAAACCCCTCTTTCCTCAGTCACTGGAATACCAATGAAGTTCAGCATTCCTCAAGACAACCCACTCTCGTGCTAGGGTTTGGACATGGAAAATCCTGTGGCCTTCTAAAACAATGTGGCTGAATGACAGTATCTTCATCACCACTTTCCATGATGCTGGGACTGTTTAACTGTTCTGCCTCCCATATCAAACCACAGATGTGGCTTTGGTATAGAAGGACAAATCAGGGGCTGGTGCAGGCCTCCTTGGTTCTTGCTGTGCTGAGTATATCTGAGCACGGGTCACAGCATTTAAGGAGGTAAGAAACGTTTGGATTTTACCTCATTAAGGGCCCAACCCAGGGAAATTTACGCCTGCTGGGGCCATGGGGTTTCTCAACATGCATTGGGACTTTCATCTGTCTTATATGTCTAGGATCCAGGTGGATTCCTCTAGAAGCAGGTAAAGAAGCTGAGTCCTAGGTAAGGCACTCTTTCACTGAAAGTTCCCTTCCCTCTTCCTCTCACTTGGAAGATGAACAATGTAGGTCAGCGAAGAGCATTCTCCTGGCATGCTGCATGCTTAGAAAGAGTAAGAGCAGTGTTCCTTACAATATGAGGATATGATATTGATAATTTGTTTTTCCTATTACGAGATGTAGCTTCAGTGCCTTACTTTTTTTCCCTGCAGGTAAAAAGCCTAGAAGCTGCTTCATAGAAAAGGGTCCCCTTGCGACAGAGAGAGATATCAAGCACCTTGTCTTTCCTTCTCTTTCTCATTTTCTGACACTCTATCTTTTTAACCTTGTATAATACCTTGAAGTTGTGTTTTCTATCTTCACAGAAACTGAAGAATAAACTTTCTCAGCTTTTGGCAACTTCTGGTTGGACTCTCTGTTTACTCCCACTGCAAAGATCTGACTGCACACACTTCCACCTGAAACTTTTAGACAAAACTGTAGTCAAAAACATTAAATAGCATATGCTTGCTTCTGTATTTCTAATTAGGTTTGTGAACTGTGTATATTTTCAAGGGGTTTTTAAGTTGTCACAGTCAGACTGCTGAGGGTCAAGCGATGTTTTCATCTCTGAAGCATTTGCTAACTTTCCAGCCTGCAGTTTTCTGAGATGCTCCTAGTGAGGGAGCCACCTCCTGCTCTTTGCTGCTCCTTCCACAGCAATTGCCGTCCTGTCCTTCACCTGGATGTTTCTGCACACTCCCTCTTTGCCATGGTGAACTGTGAAGATCCTTCTGTTCTGCTGGCAGTGGTGAGGAGCAGTTTGCAGGGCTATGGGAGACATGTGTGGCAGGAGAGCGCTGCAGCACATTGCAGGTGCTGGACCCTCTGGTGCACACCAGATCCAGCCACTGCATCCTGGTGCTGGTTCCTACTTAAGACAGCATCTGTAATGCACCCCTCTTTCTTTTAGTTCAGCATGGTAAAAATACAGATATTTTGATTCCTGTGTCTGCAGAGGTTGTTTTATGCTTTTATAAAAGGTAGGCTTCTGCAATCAGATTTTATGAAAAGCTTGTTTTAATTCTTTGACCTGAACCTGATTGCCACTCATGAGCAATTTCTCAGCAGCAGATATTTCAAGAAAATAAGAGCACAACTCATTTTTTCTTACAGACAATGTAATCTGAGATGCACTACAACCTATTTTTTATGCCAAAGACTGTTTTTATATCCTTTTTCTTCCAGCTTTCTCAATAATGTCAAAGGGTTTTGCCCAGGTCAAAGACCTTCTGTACTCACAGTACTCATTCTCTACTCTCTCTTTTTGTCATGATGTTCTGCAGTGTATGTGTATTCTAAATAATTCAGATTCTGAATCAAGCAAGGTGAATGGGGGGCAAGTTACAGTAAGATTAATGCAAGATCCTTCCACAACAATGAGACAAAGAAATGTTTGTTTCAGAGCTTCAAAACTGATTTTATACAATCTGTAATTTCAGCTGATTGTGCCCATTACTTATTCCCATACACTGGCAACAAGATGCAAGATTAATAGTTGGAAATTAGTATATTTGTGTGTGGAAAATAGAAATAAATACTGCACTAGTGAAATTTTAATTAGAAAGAAAACTCTGAATTTTCACTGCAGTACTATTTCTTTCCTGATTATCATTTAATTTTGCAGTAACCTCAGTATCTGTGCATTCAGTCTACTTTCCATGCACTTGAAACGAATATTTTGAAGGATGAGGAATTATGAATACAAATTTTTTTCCTATTACATCTTTCCTATCTTTATCCTTTTACAGCATGACCACATTTTAGAGGAGCATGTATGCAATGTGTTGGATCAGGCCCAGGGCCTGAGCTGCTAATTCACTGGGGTGAATCGGTGACCGAGGCCCCAGCAGGAGTGTTTGAGAGGTGCCGGTGGGAGGCTGTGCATATGAAAGACTAGTACTGTTTTGCTGCTGGATCACTGTCTCCTTTAATACTGAAGCTGAGAAATCATGATCTGAGCCAGCTGTACCTGTTCAGATCCTGGATCAATGTAGCCCCAAATCCTGTCTCTGAGGGTGGCTAGCATGAGATGTGAATGGAAGGGTAACAAATAGGAAGGCACTAGGGTCATGTGTCCTCCACCACAGCCTTCCAGCAGCCTGTGGCTTGGAGATGTCCTGAATCAGATGTTATATCTTTGGTGTTTCATATTTTTAAGTGGCTTTTAATTCCATGGATTCGTCTTGTCCACTGGAATATTTGCAGCCTCCTGTGGCAATAAGCTGAGCAGCATAACTACAGATCTGTCTGTTATATGACAGGACTGCTTAGAGACTTCATGGTGTTTATGTCTTCGTGTTTGCAATCCAATTTCAGACAAAAATCAACTAACACGTGCAACTTTGGAGAATAAGAGGGAGAATATAAGGTGTAATGGAAGGGTTTGCTTGTCAGCTAAAACTTCCATGTCAGTATCAATCTGATTTCATTTTCCAAATATTCTGCCAAAAGTCTCTTTCTCAACCTATGAATCATTTCTTTCAGTTTCTGTAGAAGCACGTGATATATGTGAGGTTGGCTTCTCACTGCCCTCTGCCAATCTATCTGAGCCCACAAGTCCTACTCCATCAGGAGAGGTGTCACAGGGCAGGACCACAGGTAAAGGGCATCACATTGCACTTGCAGCTGTGCAGTTGATAGCACTTAAACTGCACCAGATACTGTTTTCCACTTCCCTTCATTTCCCATTTTTCTGAGTTCACTCATTTACTTATCGAAGTTGACAAATTCACAGTGAATTTTCAACCTGTTATCAGAAAGTTATTGCCGTAGAACCTTTCCAACTGGATCAACCACCACCTTCATGGAAGATGCTGAATAACTATATAGTGAGAAGCTGATGGTTCCTTCCATCTCCTAGTATGTAGCACTAGAGTTTATGTGTTGTCCTTCCCTAAATGCATAATTCAGAATAAATAAAAGCCAGTTTTCCCTGATGATGTGCAGCAATTTTGCTCTTGTTGGTATATTTTGCATAACTATACCCTTTCTCTTTTGATGATGGCCTCAAGTTCCACCAGGGGAGGTTTAGACTGGAAGTTACGGAAAACTTCTCACAGAAAGGTTTGCAAAGCATGGAACAGCAACCAGGCTGTCCAGGGCTGTGGTGGAGACATCATTTCTTGAGCAGTTCAAAGAACATGTGGATGATGTGGCACTTGAGGACATGGTTTGATGATAACCATCATGGTGTTGCTGGATTGATGATGGGACTTGATGATACTAAAGGTCTTTTCCAACCTGAACAGTTTTATGATTCTGTGACAGCCTTCAAAGGATCCATTTAGACTGATTGAGCACCTTCACTGCACCATGTATTTTCTCAATCAGCAAACAATTGACTGTGAAACTATTTCTTCAGTCTACTAAAAATATCATCTATTCTAACAAAATACTGGACACAAGTATTTGGCTTCGTTTCTCTTAGGGGAAGCAAAGTTTAATCCATTGATTTTTGTAAACGATGGCTTAGGAACAAAGTTGGGTTTTTTCAGTCCTGGAATGTATTTCTGTCCATTAAGTCTGTTTTGAGACCAACAAAGATGCCTTGCAGCTAATCTGAATGTTCTCCTTGGTTTATCCTCTGAGTTGCAACTGGATATTTAGCACAATATCAAACTACTAAGACATTGGACTCAGAACTGTTCTGGAGACTGCTCTGTGCAGTCTCCAGGCACACTGCAGCCCTGTATCTAAATCTGTGCACTACCCTTTTTACTCTTGAACAGAGAACATTTGTGTGACTACTCCTCCAATATATAATCATTGTCTCTTTATCACTGAATTGCTGGTTGGCACTGATGGTTACAGACCTTATGATGCAAATATCTTCAGACACATTTGCAACCATGGAGCCATGATAACTCAGTTTGGTTTCAGAAGTATTGCAGGCTCCTGCTGTCTTGGAATTGTAGTGGCAAAGCAACACAGAGCATCCCTGCCCGCATCGAATCCTCATCATACAGCCTTATAGGGGTCCCCCTGTAGAGGAACATTGACCTCAGCAATAGTTTGTGGCCATTCACTGTTGCAGGGATAATGTGTATAGCACCAGGGAATCCAGACAGGAAGTGTGAGTGTCTGTGTGCTGCAGTCTCAGGGTCTGCAGTAAGAGACATTCATCCCTTCTGGCCCGGCACCCCTGTCAGCAGGTGCCACTCAAACAGTCTGATCTGCAGCCTGCACTGCCTCACCCACTCCATACTCGATCCACAGCCTATTGACACAAATAGGTTGTTATCCAGGGAGCTACGTTGACTCTGGAGCCTCCCCTTAGACGTGTTATTTTCCTGTGATGCAAAGTATCAATTTTTCATGTAAGTCTGGCTGCAGAACAACCAGCTGAGAGTAGAACTGATAACAAAGTACTGATATTTATTAAATTTTTTACCACTATTCAACATTATCTTCCCAATGGTAATATGTTTCTCAATTAATTTCTCCTACACCTTCTTTTTAAAAGAGTCTTGCCAATTTCTCCCTTTTATGCCCTATTAAGTCTTCTATCTCTGTATATTCAAGGAAAGTAAAAACATGCAGAAGGAAAAAGAAATAAAAATAAAAAATAAAATAGAGTTTCTGAAAATGTGATTCCTTTGTTGGTATAAAACTCTGCAATCTTTGAACTGGTAAACTTTATTTTAGCTTTTCAAAACAGGATTTTTATCAAAAATATTTCACCTACCTAAAATACATCTTGTTAAAATGTTTCTCTTTTTTTTTCAAGCATAAACTTGTGCTTTCCTTTTCTCTACCTGAAATTTAACATCATCCGAACTTCTGAAGCTCTAACTGAGCAACACTTTAAAATGAATTAAAAATAATTTTGTCCAAAATTGAACACTTAGGAAGAAAACGTTATTCCAGTACGTTATTCTTGAATAGTTTTCCACAGATACCAGGTTTTCTACTCATCTCCAGAAGGCTGCACTAAATTAGAGAGCCTTTTTTTGCTGTAAAGAAGAGCTGTCCAAAAACTATTGATGAGTGTTTTCTTTTTTCTTCAGGAGTGCAAGTATTTAATTTGGCTGCTAATTATTTAAATGCCTAATCAGTTAATTTTTTAGAATCCTAATTTGCAACCCCAGGATATAGATCATATGAATCTTTTTAATACATGTTCACTTCTCCTAGAATGTAATACATCACTTTCTTGCCTCTCATGTGTGTGTGAGGCATTAAATTGTCTCCTGCAGGCAAGTAGGAAGGCAGAATGCAGGTTCCTGAAGGCATTTGGGCTTTCTCACTTTTGTGCTTGTTTCCATGGAGCTCTGTCCAGTCTGGGAATGCTATTCCCTGGACATCTCCATGTACAAATCTCTGACAAAAAAGTTTCAGTGCCATTCCCGGGATGCACATTTGGAAATAGGATGTCTGTAAGCACATCGACATCTGGAGGCTTATTTTTCTGCCTGTAACTTCTGGTAGTGGCTCTGCTGTTCCAGGGAAGAAGGAGTGAGAACTGTGTGTAATCCCTGACTGAAGTTCATAAAGGTTCATTTTCCTGCTTTGGAGGAACTGAGCTGATATCAGTGTTGTCAGCAAAAAATAATTTTATAATTGTATCTTCTTATTTTTATAATTTAATGTTCTAATCATAGTTGCAAATTAATTAAAGTCTTATTCCTCTTCAAATCACTTGAGAACTGCCTTGGAAATACCTTGTGGTTGTAGGGGAAATGAGCTATAAAACAGAAAGAGTGACAAAAGTCTATTGCGTGGACAGTTTTTGCTGCTTAAGTAAATCTGACAAAGAGACTGGCTAGTGGTCAGTGATGTGTTCCTGCAAGACTCATTGTTCCTTTCATCTTTACATGTTTAACTAATGCAAAAATATATTTTCTGTTTCTTAGGAGAGCACTCATCTCAGGGGAAGAGTAAAACTCGGCAACTCTTCACGTCTCAGCAATAAATACGTAAGTTTGTAGCCATTGTCTTACACCCTGTAACATTAGTGTTTGTTAGTATCTCTGAAACTTTTTAGTCTCAGTATTGTGCCATGTTACTGAACAAAAGGGTTAAAAACACAAAATAAAAAGTGCAATGCCTTCGGTTGGCAGCAGCCTCAAGGAAGAAGAGCTTAAACAGAGCTCAACTTGAGCACACTGTCATGACCAGAGGGGCAGGCAAATGGGGGTATTGTGGAAGCTGCCACCTTGCAGAGGTAGGTCTTTATAGGCATAGCATGTGACTTTACCTGTTCAGCATTTCCTGGATGCAATCCCCTGGATAAATTTTCTTTCAGTTTGTGTGAGAAGTAAGTGAATTTTAAAGGCAGTTACCTATAAAAAAAAGTGAAATTTGGTACCCAGAAAATTTTCATTCCCTTTTTTACCCATGAAAAACCTGTGTCTTTTTCATGAAAAAAAAAAAGCCAGCACTTTCATTGAGGTGGTTTATTAGGGCTTGAAATCCCCAGGGATTAACATGCACAGCAGATGTTGGATGGTATTTTTATGTGTGAGAGGGCAGAGACCATCAGAGCACCCCTGAAACGCACTGTTTCTCATGCACTGCATTTTGCTTCATGCATGAAACCTTCTCAGGCACCACAATGTCCACTTCCCACGGAGTTACTTCTGCCGTATGTGGTGAAATGGGGTCCTTTGCTGAGGGTGGGAGAGGGAAGCAGCTATGGGAAGGGCCCTGTGTGACCAGGGTAGTGTAGGGAGGTAGAGGAGAAGGATGGCCTGAGGAACTGGGTGTCACAGCATATGTGGGATGGACCAGACAGAGGCAGCTATGTTGGGCTCACACAAAGCCCAGCCTGCCACCATCAATGTAGAATGAAGCCTCTCTAGAATGGGTCCCATCACCCTCCACTGAGAAATATCTGGTGGACCAGAAATGTGAAGAACATCTTTGATGTTTTTGACCTATTCTCATTTCCCCCAGGATGAAGAAACTGGGCTTTTATAGTGCCAGCATTAAGGACAAAATAACCTCCTTTTTTATTCAATTAGAGCAACAGAATGGAAATTTTGCCTACATTACTGAAAATTCAGAGACAATTCTGTTTGTGTGGAGGCAGGACAGTGGCCTGGACAATGGATTTAATCCTTATTGTCTACCCAACCTGGCTTTATTTTGTACCTTCCATTTTAGCTTAATCTTATGTTCCTGAACAACTTTACCTGGAATAATAATCTATAGATACTGTTGTCATTTCAGATGTGAAGCAGCCTGTTTTATCACAACGTGCAGGAACATTCTACCAAAACTGCCGTTCCATGGGAAGTGTGGAGCAGCTGAAGCCTTTCACTAGGCAGGACACTCGTGTTAATGACCAGCTCTTGAATTCTCAAGTGTCTCTTGTCTCTTCTGGAATATGTAATTTTTTTGATGGCTTAATAACTGGTATATCATATGTATTTATTATTTTCACATACAGTAAAGGCATGGAAACAAAGTTGAAGAGAATGTAAAAATCAGGTGATGTTTTCATAGTACTCACTGAAAATGTTTTCTGCACATACAGAAAGGAATATGTCAGCATATTTTGTTGAACTTACAGTAGCAAAGGTTCTTTTCATTGTATGTAGCAAAATACAAACAGGGCCTGAGCCTTGAAACAGTACTGGGCAAAAAGCCACTATGAAAAGTAATTCAGTGATTTCCATGAGACTCCTCACTGTAGCACATGCTTTGCTTGTCATAAATGTTTACAGGGTGGGATGCCTGGGTGAAATGCTGGAGTGTCTGCTTTTTCCTGTGAAGGAGGGAATATGCCTTGCACTGAGGCTCTTTGAAATTCTGTAAATTACTGAATATGACCCTTATAATGTAACAGGCAATATAGTTTATTTTCATCTGTTACTGGACTAATTGCCTTACGTGTACTACAAATATGACTCCTGTGTAGCCTGGGGCATTCAGTGGGAATCAGCAAGATAAGCAATTTTACAGAGGAACCTCCTTCCCTGTGTTCTGAGTAATGTGTGGGATTCCTGTAGGTTATTGAATAACTCTGGAAGTTTAAGGAGTGTTTCAAGTGCTAATTAAAGACACTCTTAATTTGTACAGAGCTGGCAATTCCAAAATATCAAGTAGTGCTTATACCTGCATATATCTTACTTTTCTAGAACTATAAATGTTTGAAAATTATATTACTGTGAGCATCTGCTCAGTCTCAATCCACTGGCTCTGTTAGTGTTCCAAGAACCCCCACTGTTTTATTGGGAAATGAAGAGAAGACAACCGGTGGCCTAAGGGCAGGACCAAGGTTCACGATGATGATCTAAGTTTTGATATCTATTGATACAATGCTTTTGAGGAATTTCTCCAATTTCCTTTGCTGAAATGTTAAAACCTACTTAGCAGTATGGTAAGAGATTGAGCAGATTTATTAATTCCTGTTTAAATACAAATCTGAAAAGTGTTCCTTTCCCTGTGCTGTCCATTGCTTTAACTTATACTTTGGTGGGTCTAATAATCCTCTGTCTTAGTGGTATCATGAGAAACATTTGATGAAGCTCTGTGAAAGATGGGAAACAAACAAGTGTCCTCCATGCTGCAGCTGAACTTACATGGTTCATTCAGGTATTTCTGGAGCACTTGGGTTCCTCAGTAGCAGAGAAGTCTTGCATACCTACTTTGGAAAGGTCAGGCCTTCTAAAATATGCCAGTTGGCATCTGCAGCTATTCACGTTCCTGACTGCTGAAGTTTCCTTCAAAAAAAGCAATCATTGTGGATTGGCTTTCAGATTTATTTAAAAAAATGTATTTTGTAGCATGTTGTATCATAGTGAAAGGACAGTAGAAAAAAGCGGAGAAAGATTGTGAAATATGTATTTGTGTGTGTGCAATTTGTTTAGAAACTACCATGGTGTGTCAAAAAAAAAAACAAAACAACACAACAAAAAACCGCAACTACCTATTAAAAGTTACTATCTTTATTAAGTGGCTATTCTTTCTGTCTTTGCAGAAATGCTGTCCATTACCCATACCTAATTGTCTATTACTGTGTACTCCTGAAGCACAGAGTCAGCTGAACTCTTTACAATGAGCCTAGAGAGCAGACATTAGATATTCTGGGCATTGTGCTGGCAGGGGCACCTTGAAACCTTGCAGAAAGCATGCTGGTGAGTGAAAACTCATCCTCATTATGATCAGTGATGGGGAGAGAGCAGGGCTCTCTACTGATCTTGGTACTGGAAAAGTGAAAACTACCAAAACAGAGGAAGGTGTTTGGGCTTTTTATGATAAGGGGCATGGCAGACAACCAAGTTCTCATCAGAAGGTTGAGAAATGTCACTCAAAGCAACTGGCTTGTGTGAGTGGATATGAAATAAAAGAGGTGAGTTTGGTGGAGAGCAGAAGTGAAGCAGACCTGAGGTCCTCTTAACACCTGAAATGACAAAACTGTGATAAAGGGAAACATATGACCTTCCTTTCGTGTTGAGAATCAGCAGGGAACTCATGTTTGTATGCAGGAGAGAAGCATATCTGTAAAGCACAGGAAGGATTTGGAAGAATATTTGGGGCTCTTTCCTCTTCAAACCTGGAGATGCTGGAATTGACTTTAATGGGAGGTGATGAACTGGCTGTGGAAAGAACTCAGTATTTTAAAAGGTGTGTGCAATGGCTCAGGTAGACAAAAAGGAATTAAAAATCAATTCAGGTTGTCTGGCTCAACAACTCTACTGTAATACATGTCTAAAAGAACTACTAGAGTTTTTCTAGTCACTAGCATCTCCAAAAAAAAGTCTGAAGTTAAAGCTGGTCCTCCACTGCGAGGTTTGTCTATATGGGGGTACTAGGAAAGTGAATTTACATTTGTAAAGGGCTTTTCACTAAAGTTTGATGAAATCTTCTGTGGACAGTCTCATGTAAATTTAATGTCCTTCAGCTTCTGTGCCATAATTTACTAAAGAAGTGAATGACATCTACTTCACTGTGGAATCAGCATGCCCACACAAATGTCATTGAAGCAGATTTGCTTTCAAATTTGTTCAGCTCAGGAGTTACTAGTTTGTCAAGCTGTTAGGTCAAGTATATGATTCTGTTCTACATGTTACAATTCAAGACTAAAGAATTAATTGACTGGCAAAGACTTTGTTTGGGCTGTTGTTAATCACTGCCAGTAATGCATGCAAGGCTCGGATTTGCCAGGAGAAAGGTGTTTTCAGTGCTGTTCATCTTGGGCTCAACCTGGGCAGGTGAGTCACTATCTTCAAGTATAAAAAAGTTTCCCTGAGCTCTTCCCAGAGTCTCACCCTGTTCAGTAAAAAGACTTGCAATATTTTACAAGTGACCAGTTGCAGCATTCTGGGATTTTGGACCCAGTCCTAAATAAGAGAATTGGTCACTAAATCAAAAAAACTTGACCAAACAAACAAAAAGATGTGGTACAGTGTATTGACTATTGGTTTTCTACTCTACAGTGCAACTTATTTGACTCACATAAGAGAATAAATACCAGAAAGAAAAATATTTTGGTCATTAATTACAGGGGAAAGACCCAGAAATGAGAAAACCACATAGAAAAATGAAAATAATTGTTTCTAAAAAGGTAGATGATGAAGAGGTAAGCAGTAGGTGCTTTTTAAGCACAAGCAGCTTATTAGCCTTCTGAGTGCTTAAATATTTATTCTCGCACATTTAGCCAAGAGCTTCAGGTTGGCTATTCATGAACAGGACAGTCTTTGGGTTTTGTTCTGCTTATTGGATTCCAGGAGTCATTCTGGCCCTTGACACCCCAACGTTTGTGGACAGAACTATTTTACGGGCTGCTTATAGCACCGCTCAGAAAGCTCTTTCAAGGAAAACTATTCCTTGTGGTTGTCTGTTTGGTGTGGGAAAGGTGTACCCCCAGCCTGCAAGACTGCTGCAAGGGGAAGCAACAGCACTGTCAGGACACCTCCCCTTCCAAGACCCCCAAAGATTCTTGAGGATTTGGAGTGATTCCATCCCACAGAAGAGGGGTGAACCATTTAACTTCATACCAGTAGAGTTAGAAAAAGGCATAAACCACATCAGTCTTGCTGGCTCAGGATGGGGACGCTGTTTGCAGCATCTCTGGGACTCCTCAGCTGCCAGCTACCCTCTGCTGCCCCCAGGATCTGGCTTTCCTGCTGTGCCCTGTGCTGACAACACTGCCATTCACAGCCTTCCCTTCAATTTTTTTGGCAAGGGATCAGTGCAGAGTGCTGGCTGTTGAAATGCTGTTGGATTTCTGCAGCACCAGAGCACTCCTAGGAACTTGCTCACCAGAGCATCCCCAGCCTCAACGCTGTGCATGGTTGTGCTGAGCACCTCCAGCACACAGCAAAGCACACTCCTCAGGAAGCTTTAAACTTACATCTCAGGACCTCTGCAGCAACATTAATTATGGCTTCTCAAGTTATTCAAATTAGGACTCTATATCTAATAAAATAAAAGAGCTTAAAGATTCCTTTATTGATTTCCAATTGAGGCAGCTTTTCTGTTTATGGCCAAGGGCAATCTATAAAACACAGGCTTTAATTAACCCTGGTGAATGCAGCTGATATGAAATGTCAATACCCTCAAAATATTCAGCACAGACTTTTGAGGGATCTTCTCAGTTCCCTATGTCCACCCTGTCCACATTCCCCTGGATGGAGAACCACAGCAGAGGCACTTCCCTACTGGGCTATACTGGGACAGGGCCAGAAACCTCTCGGCTACCACAAGCACCTTTATTGCTGGCAGTGCCAGCTATGCCTGTTGACATGCCTGTCTGTTTGCCTTCATCTCAGGGGTTGGACTAGACCTTTAAAGGCCCCTTCCAAGCCAAGTCATTTGATGATATTGTCCACCCATGGCTTTGCAGGTAGGCAGGACAAAGACCCACAAGTAGCCTGCTGGTGGCCTGCAAGGGCTGGATTGTGGGGAGCTGGTGCCACAGTGGGCAGCTCTGTGGCTGCTTTTCAAGCGTCTACAGGTAATGTTTCATTCTGTGGCTGTCACATCATTGTGCTGGGCCTGTTCCCTGGAACAAGGCTGTGCTGCATAGAGTTGAGTCAGTTACTTGAGGACAAAGGCTGCTGAGGTGCCCAAGCAGGGCAGCCCCATCACAAGCACTTCAGCACTCTCACAGGTGGCAAAATTCATTTTTTTTCATCAACAGCACATGATCCAGACTTTTTATCCACTCCTTTTTTGTCCCCACAGGAAGACCTTCCAGAGGAAGAAAAAAAAAAAATCACTTTCTTCACAACTTGTGCAAGTTGGGGGGGCTGCATCACACCCATCCCACTCCTCTGGTTTCTGCTTTGCCCCATCATGGCTGGTTGTTCCCTGTGTTGTGGGACAGGCAGCAAAAGGCCCTTTCCTTCAAAACCTGCCCTAGGGATTTGAACCTGCAGCATCTTTTGAGGAAAAGAAAGGATCAGTGATCAGGACCTCTAGCTGGACAAAAGCAAAACACAAATCTGCCTGTGGGAAAGTGTGTCTCACTGCCTCACACGGCAGGGCTTCTGTAGCAGAGGCTGTTACAGTGCTGTGTTTTGGATTTGGAATGAGAATGGTGCTGATAACATACTGATGGTTTAGGTTTTGCTAAGTTGTGCTTATTCTATATCAAGGACAATTTTTTTCCCTTGTCTCATGCCCTGGCAGTGGGAGAGAGCACAGCTGGGACAGGCCACCCAAACTGATCAAAGAGATATTCCACATCATACAACATCAAACCTGGTATATAAACTGGGAGGAGTTACCCAAAAGGGGACCAATCTGTATTTGGAAAGGGGACTCTGGTGTCAGTCAGCAGGTGATGAGCAATTGCATTGTAAATCACTTGTTTGTTTCTTCTCATCAACATTATTATTTACCATTATTATTGTATTTTTCTTTATTTTCAATTATTAAACTGTTCTTATCTCAACATACAAGTTTTACTTCAGTTCTCCGCTCCACTTTACTAGGGGCTGGGGGAAGAGGAGAGGGATTGAGGAAGCAGCTGTATGGTGCATAATTTCCATCTGGGCTTAAACCATGACAGGGCCACATCACAGCACACAAGGGAACAGCACTAAAGACTGCAACTGCAGAACTCACACACACAGATACCCACCCAAAAAAACCCCCAAACCAACAAACAAACAAAAACCACTAAATAAAACTGGTGGGGAAGAAAGGGATATGTGACCAAAGGGAATTTTACTGGTTTTCATCTTTGCTTTCCATGGTGCATTTATTTTCTGTAGATTTGTTGCTTGCTAATAGCAAGGCAACTGTGTTGTCGTGTTCTTTATTATTATTAACAACTTTCACCTTTCTCATTACACCAGTAGGACGCTTCCTCAGTCAGGGGTCCTGCTTTTCTAATGAACATGGCTCATTTGTCTTTCTCCCTCCCCCTCCACTCTGCTTTTTTTCTGCTTGCTCTTTGGGTAGTAATTTGATGTGTTGAGCACTCACCACCTCCGCTGCCCCTGGGGCTGAAGTTCTGACGCTGCTAAATAGTTAAAACGCAATGCAATTACAGGCAGTACAGAACAGCAGAGAACAAGCCAGCAAAATATAAGCCATGCCTAACGCTGCAGAGACTGTGTGGCTGTCAGTCTCCAACTCCAGTAGATAATTTCAGCTTTTAAAGAAGCAATAATTGAGCCTTTTGCATATGCCACAGTTATGAACTAGTCAAAAACCTGTTTGCTCTGTACCCAGAAGCACCAGATGGATTGGATAGTCACTACAGTTCTTTAGGGGCTGCCAACTTTACACTTCAAGACTTTTCTAGCTCCTATACTTGGAAGTTATTCTTTTGACAGCTTTTATGCGTACAAGTGCCTTGTCTGAATTTAGCTGGTGAAATGAGGAGGAAGGGTGAGGTAGAGTTTGCCAAATGAAGCCTGGATAGCTGAGGGGAGTTCAGAACCAGAGCTGAATTCTGTTGCTCACATCACCTCAAGAAAAACCCATGTAAGAGAAAATTATCTTTAATAACAAAAATGATTTTGAGCTGTGGGTAGACAAACAACAGGACTCCACAAGGCAGCAGAGGTCCAGTGACCACCCCAGTCCATCAGCCCCACCACCATGGCCGTGGCTGCCCACAGGGCTCCTGCCCATGGGCAGGGCAGTTTCTCTGCCAGGGGCACTCCATGGAGAGAGGCTGCATTGTCCTTGTGCTCTGCCCTGCCAAGGACATGTGGTGGGTTATCAGTGCAGGGAGTGAGACACTTGGCTCCCCACATGGCTTGGCACAGGGACAGGGCTGCATTTCCCAGAGTAACCCCACAGACCAGTCCCTCTAAATGCACCATAGGGATGCAGGGAAATAGACAAGGATTACCAAAAGAAGCCCCCAAAACATGTTATTGTTGACAAATAATACTAATCTCACTGAGGATTGTGTTTCATTTCATGTGTTAATATTTGCCTTTGCTTGACTCCAGCAAAGATTATGACTTCAGATATGTTTCCCAAAATCTTCATAGGGAAGTGCAAGTCTATTAGAGAAATACATGTTAAGACTGTTCAGAGTAAGTAAAAACATTTTTGAACCTCCCTGATGGTTGGCAGTAATGGGTGGCTTGTTCTGCAGAACAAAAACCCAGGTATGTTTTTTATTGCTGGGGCTGCTTTGCTTTGGCTGATTTGGAAGTGGAGGTCTCACTTAGCCCTGCAGGCAGGTGGAAAAAGGACGATTTTTGTCCCCAAAATACAGGCAGGTTCATGCCATCAGCACTCACTGGCCATGTCCTCTGCATCTATCTGCCTGTGGCTGATGGGGACACTTGCTGCCACTCATGTCAGTACCCTGGGTCTAGGAGCTGCTGCTAACTCCTCATTCCCTCTGGAGACAATTTGTTTTTGCGGTGGGAAAGGTGATGATGATAGTGATGGTAATGGTCATGGTGGTGTTGCGCTCCCCAGCGGTTGCTTTATGTCTCTTCCTCACTACTTGCTCACTGCTCTCTTCTGATTTGCAAGTCAAATGCTGGACACTGCAGTTCACACTGCTACGTTCTTGTAATTGACCTTAAAGCTTACAGGTTTTTCAGAAGGGGAAGACCTTCCCAGAAGCTGGCAGTGCTCCTGTCATCAGCTGACAGTCATCAGTGGAACATTATAACTATTATAACCATATATAAACATAGCAAGGACCAGCTCAGTCCATAAACAGGCTCTCTAGATGCATACCAGTTATGGTCAAGGAAAATAGTTTTCTTTGGCAGTGTGCACAACCTGCTGCTCTTTCAGTCTTCAGAACATTCAAATTATGACATTTTCACCAAAACATCCACCTGAGTCCAGCCTGACAAATAGAAGGCCTCTCACTCCAAGGAGTGCCTGTTTTATTTCCCCCATACAACACATGTTGGCCGCAATAACTACAAAGCTTTTGTCTTTAGCACTTTTTCCCCAAAATCAAGGACTACAATGTGGCGAAAAGAACAAGCACTTCTGAGTGGTCAAACCAAGAGTTTTATTTCCACCTGCTAAAAGATGTCTCTGTCTACCAGCAGAGTCCAACATAGATCAGCAGACAGAAGACTATATTTAAAATAATTAAAACTTTATTTATAATTAAATTTGAAAAAATTGAACTATATACAGGAAAAACTATATACATGAAGGAAGAATCTTTACATGGCCTATCCCCCAAGATCCATTGGAGACTACTTTAAGAAATGTTAACATATATATATAAATAAACTTATATCTATAAAAACTTATATATAAATAGGATGATATTGTGAGTGGGTGAGTTCTGTCCTGCAGGTTGGGCAGGTGTTGGCAATCTCAAGGGCAAGAGGGAGGCAGCGGCTGCAGAAGACGTGGCCACATAGGGTTGACAAAATCAGTCGTTCACTTTGCACAATCTGAAAGAAAAAAACACAATATGTATTGGGAGGAAAGAATTTGAATTTGCTGCTCTGTTGGGACCAGGCAAATAGGACTTGTAGTATCTGGAATCAGTAGATTACTGCTAGAATGGTGAGGGACCCACAGATCTGCCACTGTCACCTTGGCAGAGTTTTTTCCCTCTATGTATGCCACTAAGAAGTGACTTGTGGAGCTCACAGCAAGGTCTGTGCTTCAAGCCAGTTGCCTGTAGCATCCCACATAAGACAACTGAGTTGCACAGCTCACCCTTTGCCCCTCCCCTCTCCCACAAAGCAGAAAGGATGACAACATATGGATGCTTACCTCTGAGTAAAAGTCCATGCAAATTGGACACCTAATAGTACCTGCCGGCCGTGCCCTAGAGAGAACAGAACCAGAAAGAACATGTAGCCATCAGTATCAGTGCACATCAAGGGTTTCTGATAATAAAATGTCATGTAATTATCCAAAAACACTGACTGCACTGACTGGCCATGATGCATTTCTTTTGAAGAACCCTGTACACCTCTAACTCTCTCAGTTTGCTGCATGTAATGAGGAGTTCAGGTCTCCCTGTCCCAAAGGAAACAGCACCTTGGTTTTCATTAGGAGAAAGGTACAGTCAGTCCCCCTGCTCTAGGATTGAAGTAACAGGAGTCTCTAGCACTGGGCAGTCTATGTATGGCAACATTGATCTCCAACAGGTCATCAATAACAGCTTTGTATAATAACAGCTGGCCTCTGGGAACTATTCATTCCAGAAGGGAAGGAGGTCTGGTGCTACAGAGTAACACTGCAGACAGCTCTAACAAGCTCCAGCCCCAGGAAGGAACCCATGGTCAATTTTAAATGCAGCAGCACTGAGCTCTTTCAGCCTGACCTAAACAGAGTAGGTAGGAAAGTGCACTCAGTAACAGAGAAGATTGAGACTCAAGGAACATAATATTCTCTTTTTTATATTAATCAAGTGGTAGGATTTGTTCACCACCATAATTAACAACCAACATTTAAACATCTACAAATTCAGTGGCAAAATGGTCTAGGATAGTAGAAGCCTTTTAGGTCACTTATTTAAGACCTGACACCCAAAAGTACCATACTCAAGTTCTCTCCCTTGCTGCCTTTAAGCAATCCAAAAGCTTCAAAGCACACCAGCTTTGTTAAAACCTGCATGGAATTTGTCTGGCTGCTGCCTGCCAGTCTCATGGTACCAAGCCTCATTGAGAACAGTGAGAGTATTTCCAAATCTAACATCACTACTAGAGCTTGGCAGGAAAAGTAAGTGCAATACATTCTGAGCTATGGCCTGTCACTAATCCCCTTCCCTGCCATACCCCCATACTTGTCTTTAAGTTTCTGTGCAAAGTTGTGCATCTGCCTTGGGCTGCCTTTTTCTCCTGAAGTGCAAATGGTATTATTTGATCATCAGGGAATGCGGGAGAAAGAAAGAAATAAGTAGAGTAAATGAAGGTTTCAAAGATAAGCCTGGCCATGGAAGTACAACTTAGTCCTCTCTCTATAACAAAAAGAAGGGAAAAAAAAGGCAAAAAAATTCAGTCACATACTCATCATTATCTGTTGCTTCATCTTCATCATGGCTACTCATTACAGAGTTGTCTGACTGCTGCTGGCTTCCTAGTGTAACATTTCTCCTTTGTTGTTCATATTCTGTAATTTAATTTTGATTAGTTAGCTCTATTATTCTCTTTTCCTGGAACTATCCTTGAAATGCATTATTATAAATAAACTGTAATGGTTCCTATTTTAAACTTATCATTTTCGTCTGGGTTAAAAGCAATCTTAAACAAACTAATTTCCTAAAACTAAGGCTGAACCCTTCCAGATATTGTGAGTCTTCTGTTACAGACTGACACAAAACATTTCCTCTATTCACCCTACAAACAGCTAAAAATGTGACCTGAGAGACTCTCAGTGTCATCAGTTCCATAGAGTTGCACTACCTGTGAATAAATCTGCCCCATAAAGGGAAACTCCCTCACCCAATTCTTCCTAACAGGATCTGCTACAATCCCATGGCAAGGAAGGGCAACAACTGCTGTGTGATAGGGGAGGAGGAGGACTGCAGTCAAGTTTCCAAGGAGCACAACAACTTAGCACATAAACAATAAAAAGGCCTGGTAAAACACAGAGTGTTTTGTTCAGAAACTTTCAGAAGAGATGGAAGAGATGCTTAAATCTATAACTGTTCATTCCAGAGCTGCTGTGCTTCCTTGTTGCTGCATGACACCAAACTGATGCACTCTTTTAGTCTGTGTTAAACCAGACCTCCACACTCAAAGGTAGTTACTATCAAATGAGTCTTGCTAAGCACAGTCCTTGGAAATGATAAAAAGACTTGAAGCAGTGTCTGCTTAGAATTGTCATCATCTGCTTCCTGACTTAAAGTAACTTGGAAATGGACTTATATTGCCCAGTTTCAAGGGAGATCACTTTTTCATAGCTTGGTCTCTAACATTCAAGGAGTCAGGAAGTGCTGGTTGCTTTTCAACTCTCAGAAATCATAGACAATAATGATCTCTACAACTCTAGTGTCCATGTAACACTAATCAAGCACTAACCAATTAGAGAAAGCATCACTAAATTAAAGTTCCCTCTCGCATAAGTATTCAGCTAAAACTTTTATTGTAGGGATTTTCCACTTTGTCTGGTAGTGGCTATCAGACACACATTGGATCCATTCTCTAAGACACTGGCCAGAGCCTTTAGCACTGTTCTTTGCCTTCTGCTAAACACTTTCAATCCATGCTACTGAAGTTTCTTGGTAAAGACAAACAAAAAATAATCATTAAATTTAGGACAATTACATTATCAACTGTAAAACATCGACTCACCTTCAAGAAGCTTCATCAATGCATAAAGGAAAAGAGAGAGAAAACACAATTAGACTTGGTGTGCACCCCTGGTGTTGCATGCAAACAGCAGATCAGCAATGCAGTTAAAAGGGGGAATGCATGGTTATTGCCCTCTTATTTTGCTTAAGAACATTCAGAGCAGGAGCCAATAAGCTGCTGGCTGAAAACAAATAATTGGGTGTTGCTGGTTCTGCTGCCACTGCTGCAGTGGGGTAGAAACAGAGGCAGCTTAGGAACCACCTGAACATCCTTCACCTCTCTTTCAGTTCTCTATTGGCATTTGGGGCCGGATGTGTTTCTTTCCCCTTTTCCCCCAAAATGGGCAAATTCAGCTGTGATTGCCATAAACACTGTGTGAAAGATGAGCAGCTGCTGAAGAAAAGAAACCACAACAGGGACTGGGAGTAAACAATTCCAGTTTGCTGCTCTGTTCGCACCAGACATCTATAACTTGCAGTATCTGCAATCTGTCTGTCAACGTAAGATCTATAAGGAATCCACAGATTTTCCAGTGCCATGGTGGAAAGGCTTTCTCCCTCTACATACACCACGAAAAAGCCACTTGGGGAGCCACGGCAGTATGAGCTCCAAAGCAAGGTCTGTGCTTCAAGCCAGCTGCCTGTAGCACCCCACAGAAGGCAACTGAGGTGTGCAGCTCCCCCTCTGCCCTGTTCCCTCTGTGCAGACAGGATGACAACACGCAGATCCTTACCTCTGAGTTCTCATCCTCCCAAATCAGGGAACTAAATCCACTTGCTGGCCATGTGCTGAAGAGAACAGAATCAGAAAGAACATGCAGTCATTAATGTCACTGTCCATTGAGGGTTACTGATATATAAAATGTCAGCAATTTAAACATTCCCAGTTCCGATTTAGAAACATCTCAGCCCAGCAACCCAATCATTCCTAGAATTTTTATATACTGCAGTGTAACTCCAGCCATTCTGTAAGAAACATTCAGTAATGACTTAATGAACAGAGAAGAAAGGTTTCTGCTGTATTTTGCTGGCTGGGTTGTTTGGGCTTTTTTTCTGTTAATTCCATTCCAAACAGACAGCTATATTTCAAGTTAGTTTTTTTACACAGGATCCAGCAGATCCCCAAAGATTGGTGAAAACAGGTTTCTATTAGAGAGTAGAAATTAGACTTCAGAGAGAGACTTTATCTCTCACATACTCATCATAAGCTCCTTGTTCCTCTTCATTGTCTCTCATCA
>JAWWLZ010000139.1:22499986-22526221 GCA_035041345.1 Poliocrania exsul | reverse complement strand
CCAGTCCCTCTAAATGCACCATAGGGATGCAGGGAAATAGACAAGGATTACCAAAAGAAGCCCCCAAAACATGTTATGGTTGACAAATAATACTAATCTCACTGAGGATTGTGTTTCATTTCCTGTGTTAATATGTCTTTGCTTGACTCCAGCAAAGATTATGACTTCAGATATGTTTCCCAAAATCTTCATAGGGAAGTGCAGTCCTGTTAGAGAAATACAAGTTAAGACTGTTCAGAGTAAGTAAAAACATTTTTGAACCCCTCTGATGGTAGGCAGTGGGTGGCTTGTTCTGCAGAACAAACATGTCTCTGATTTCCTTCTCTCCGTTTTTTCTTATTCTCCATAGAGGTTTGAAATTCTTCTGCAGAGTCTACACGGGCTTGAAAGCTGAGCAAGATTTGTACCTTGCTCTGAAAATGAAACAACATTTATGAGTGTGCTTGTAGGGAAATGTGCATATAAGGCTCTTCAGGCAGTAACCAAATGGGTAGTGTTTTTCCATACAGCCTCTGTTGCTTTTTCATACTCAAGGCCTAACACCTGGAAAATGCATCTTCATAAATTGCTTGCTGTGAAGGCAGGTATCATACAACAGTTTTTACAGTGTTAGGCAAAAATCATCTTTAAGGATTGGGTCACTATGGTAACCATTCTTATCTCAGAATCAAATAGCCCTTGTGGTCGTAATTAAACAATATATGATTTCTATGAAGAATTATTCTGAATTATAATTCATTTTCTGTCACATGTTGGAGTTATTTTTATTGTCCCCAACGGTATCAGAATTTGTTATAATTCAGCAATGAAAAACTTCATAGAGAGGGAGAGACTTTAACTTGCTTTGAATCTACTGTCAGAAATCGTGGTCAATGACTTTTGACTTCAGTCTCTTAAATAGTCCAACAGACTCCAGCAAAATACCAGTAACTTCTTTTGGGGAAAGCAGAAGATAAAAAAGGCCTCCTGAAACATGCATTTCATTGCAGCTAGCCACATGTCCTGAGCCCAGGGGTTCACAGAGAAGGGCCCAGGTTTGCTGCTGTAAGCAGATGGATGGGCAACAAAATAAAATTTTCCTTTTATTTAAAACAAACACAAAAACAAACAAAGAGCCCGGCAACAAAACAAAAAAATCCCCAAAACTCTCAGCTTTTTCTTCCCTGGGCATTTTTTTCACATCACTTCTGTTCCCAGGACCAAGGTCACACATGGAAACCTTGATAGACTGCTGGGACATGGTGGGCCTTTGCAGGAAAATCACTGACTGCCTTTAAAACCTATAACGTAAGTAACAGGATCATAATGCTCCACGTGGCCTCAGTTGAGCCACTGGCAAAGCCAATTTTCAAATCAAGAGTAGCAAACCCAGACCTGTGATTAGGTGAGCTGCACCAGCTGACTCTATGGGAGTTGTACACAGAGAGAAGAGAAGCTCCCATTGCTAAGGAACCATTTCCAAGCGAGTTGCAGTAGGGTGGTCCCATCTCCTTCTCATTGTCCAGGGTTCACACCAGGTCAGAAGACTTCTGGCAGGATTTTTTGGCACTCATTTCTGATAATTCTTTTTTTATGGGGACTGCAGTCTGTTTGTTCTTTTTGGAGCAAATATTCACCTGTGTTCTATGTACATAGTAAGAGAATTGTTTGCCTAAATGCTTCTTTTTTTTTCCCTCTCTTTCCAAGAAGCAGGCAGAACAAACATTTATTTTCCTAAAAACCTGTAAATTTTTGAGGCACTTGTTTCTCTATAATGTTGTGAATCTCTATGGACTCTTGAGGGTTTTCTCCTGGAAGGGGATTTACTGCTCAGTGACTGCAGTTGTTCCATCAGGAGACAATGGAAAGACATTTTGGTGCCTAAAATTAGGAGTTTGCTCTTCCTGGTCTGGAGGAGCAGAGTCCTGTGCTCCAGATGAGCAATAATGTTATCTTACTGAGCATGGATTAATAATTTTTATTCTTTCAGAGCTGTTCCACCCACCCATCCATCTCAACAGCTCTCAGTGAAGAAGATTTGCAAATCATCAAGTTGCGTGAAGACTTTTGGGAAAAGACCCTGAAAAAACCCCCAGTCTCCCAGAAGAGCCCAAATACACCTGTGGAACCTGAGCACTGCACCCAGGACAGTGGCAGCCCTGCAGTGGCACAGTCACTGCCCATGTTTTGGGTCTGGCACAGGGATGCTCTCAGCATCTCAGCCTTCCTAGCACACAGGCTAACACTGTGGGCTTTCCAAGTGAACTTCTTGTTAACTTGATAAGGTAAATACTTAATAATGGCTACTAATTAAACTGAGTGGTGAATGACTTCATTAAGCCTGGACTAATAAGTAGCTTAATTAGCTGAAGCATAGCTCAACAAAGTGCAATTCAGGGGTCAGTCAGCTCCAGAGGGCTGTGCTGAGGGGAAGAGAGGGTGCTGGCAATGGGAGGGCTCCGTGGACTTGTGCTGTGGCTGTGGTTCTTCCCAGGTATGGAGGGTCATGGTGCTGGAGAGGCAGCATCAGAGAGATGCCCTTGGTGGGAGACAGCATCAGAGGAATGCCCTCAGAGAGTGGAGGGTTCCTGACCCTGCAGCTTGCCCTAGCACAGCTCAGGGACAGGACTAAATGAAAGGTATCTCCTGTAGCAGGGGAACTAAATCTTCTGGCCTTGAGGTATGTCTGTGGCTTTGGCCTGGGCATCCGTCCCTTAGCTCCACTTGGCAGCAGCAGCAATTTGGTCTTTCTTCTGCAGGCTTTTTCCAGAGCACCCCTTCTAGTTTCGCTGTTCTTCTTTCGCAGCTCACACTATTGTTTTTTTCTCCAAAACCCAGGCTGGTGCATGCTTTTTATCCTCTCTTTTCTTTTTTTCCTTTTTTTTCTTTTTTTTTTTTTTGCATTCATAAGGGTTTTAATGTCAAACAATTCTTCAAGTGGGATGTCACTTGCAGAAGCTGGATCTCCTGCACTGCCAAGAATTAGCCTCCTCTGCCACCTTTATCTTTCTAGTTTCATGAAGGCAGTTTCTTGCTGGCATAACCTTACCCTTAGATTCAAGAAATGACCTTGTCTGTGTTGAGACTCAGGACTACAGTTTTGATTTTCAACGCAGAGTGTTTGCACTGTGAAACCTGCTTACCACCAAGGATATGCTTTGTAGTCTCAGCCAGTGGGGGACCACAACTCCTCCCTTAACAAGCTGCTCCATGGACAGTGGATTTGAGATGTGCTGTGGTGAGCAGGACAAAATGGTGTGTTAGTGCTGCAGCCTCAAAACAGAAAAAAGGAGGTCAAAGCTCTTTACTTTTCCATCTTATTGTGAGCCAACCACCTCTTCCCCACTCTCCCACCAGTACCTGGGGTCAGATACACAAGAGCCCATGAGAAGGAGTTTTGGGGGAGGAGGACTGCTCTGTAGCACTGCAGCTTCTGCAGTCCTCCTGCTGAACTCTGAGGAGCCCTTGGCAATGATAATTACTCAAGATTGCGGAGGTTATGCAATCAGAGCCATGCTAAGCTTGGAGGAGCCTACTTCAGTTTGAAGTACATTAGCATGCCCAGTACTGGAGAGCAGAAACCAGCATGATGCACTCTCATGTCATGAAGTGAGAAACAAACCCTGCTGTTTGAGCTGACTACCAGGATGAGGCAGCCCTCCATCTACTTCCTCAGCCTGAACTCATTTCCTCATCCTCTGCAGAGAGTAGGACAAGACAGTTCTTGCCCATGGGGTATCAGAAAGAAGGAAAACAGAGAGATTTGCTCACAAGACAGAAATAGCACATTGCCAAGGCAGGACCAACTCTCTTCCAGCAAACAAAACATCAAGCAGAGAAAAACCCTCCTGAAAGTCTAACATTCACTGCATTTATCCTCTACTTGTTGCTCTAAAGCTGGGATGATATTTTTAAAGGACTTCCCTGTGCAGGAGACCCTACTCTGCAACTTGCTGGTGAGCAGCTCAAGGGACCTTCTCAAAGCGACATCCTGCCATGGTCTGACTCTTCAGAGACTTGCCAGTGGGCAGGTTAATGGGATTGGAGGAGAAGAAAATCAGGCTGAAAGAGGTGACTAGGAGATCCAAGTACAACATCAGGGAGGTCTCTGCCTCCCAGCAGAAGTCCTTCAACTAGATGTACTCATGGGTGAGAAAGGTGGTATGGATGGGTCAGTTTGTGATGCCCCTGAGAGTTGTTGTGTGTGAACAGATTCCTTGCACCGAAAGCTGCTACCTGTGCAAGTTTGGTCTTCGTGTGAGATGTGTTTTGGTATCCTCTCTTTCGTCTGTGCCCAAAGCCTGTTTGCAACTGCTATATCAGCTTCACAGACAAATCCTGGATTTCTGGTGCCAGAAAGCCTGAGCCATGGGCAGTCAGGTGTTTTCTCTATGGCTGTGGGCATGCAACGTGCCTTGCATCCATTTTCAAAGGAAATGTTTGCACCAGAAATCCTGGATGGATCATTGGTGGCCTCATTGCATTTCTTCAGCTCATAAAATTTGTTTGTTTGGGAAAGCTCACACTCTTTGACCCTGCAATGTAAACTACACATTCAGGCTGGTTTAGTTAGAGAGCAGTCACAAGTCCAGGCCTCTTGCAGCACCTCTATTCAAAGGTAGATAGTCAAAAGTCTTTTCCCGCTTGCATTTAGTGAGGGGAATCATCATTGTAATCACCTTAGTGATGCTCCTGCTGAGACTTAGAAAATCTATGGTCTCTTGCTGTCTTTCCCTCTGCCCAGATCTACTTTCCCCTGCTCTCACCAACACAAGTATCGTCTGCCTCTGCTGAACAAATGCAATAGGAAAGGGAACCCTGAAGGGTTTCTTCAGGAGTATGTTTTCCTGCACCAAGCAAAAACTAAACCAAAACAAAAAATAACCCACCCACAAAGAAACAAACAAACAAAAAAAAAAACATAAAAAAACTGTTTCATTTTGCCATGGGGCTGCAAAAAGCGGTTAGAGCAAACAAGAAAATTGTGTATGTCTGTAGGGATGAGGGTGTGTATCTCCTAATGTCTGAGGTAATTGATGAGTTCACCCTTAAGGACTAGAGAGCCACCTGGAGAATGTGTGATACCTTGTAACCAGTAGGATATTTCCATGTATGCTTAGTGAACTAGCTAACCAATAGTGTGCTAGCATGTTATATACAAGAGTAGATAAAAAGTGAAGCTAAAACTAGAAATAAACTCTAAATTGTAAGCCTTCTGATCGAGCCTTCTGATGCTGCTGTGCCTGATCTCTTCTGACCACCATTTGGCACCCCCCTTACCCCTACAAATAGTGACCCCAACATGTGTCAACTATTGCAGTCTTAGGCACCACTGGCTGCTGTTTAGCCCACCTGGTCTTGTGGTGCATGGGGGTGTACATGGCTTGGAATAAGAAATACAATAATAGTTCCTGTAATATGACGTAGGGGGGTATGTCTCATTCACAGATGATGCTGCCACCCCTGATCTGTGCTGCACCCCTGTTACATTGAAAATTGCCCTTTCTGTTATCTGGGAGGGAGCAACAGGATGCCAGTGGATGTATCGGTGACCTCTGGTGTTGACATGTCTGTGCTGTTCTTAAGGCGCTCAAAGCCCACCAGGGCTACACTATTTTGTCTGGTCAAGTCGGGGCAGGTCCCCAGGTCTTCTCAGAGAGTCACTGCAAGGCTGGGGCAGTGTAGTGTTAGTACTGGTGTTGTGGAGAGGCATTGCCTTTGTTGTTTAGACTCAGCAGGTTAGATCAAGAAATCTTCAAGAGGAGTTTCCAGCAAGCTTTAGGCCAAATGCTACAGTGGATGATGGATTTAGCTCTGCTTGTCTGCTGCTGTGTGCTCCTCCCACTTAGCCAGGTGACCTGTGTACCACAGCACTGAGGGTGAGACAGAGAGAGACATGCAAAAAATTTCCATCCTCAGGAGCCAAGATGAATGCAGAATAAATACCTGAAAAGAAATTTTGCACATTCTCAGCTGCCTATTGATAAGGTAGTGATGGGTTGATATTGCTGGGGAGTTGAATACTTGCCACATTCCAGGCAGGCCATTTCTATATTTGAATATGGGATACCAAAGGCAGGTGCTATCATTATATGTGGGCAGGAAAACCAAGGATCTTCAGGATCTTTGTACTCATGTCTGAGAGACAATTTGTCACTACTCCAGCAAAGTTTGCATGGAAACACATCATAACAGCTTTGTATTTACTTACCCAACAGGAGTCTGCTCTTTGGTTTCAATTTGATTACCTATTAAATGGGACTTATGGAGCATCAGACTGTACACCTGACAGGTTGTAACATGTGGTTCATTTACAAAACTTGGTCCCCTCAGAGACTCAGGTGTAAAGCTGGTCAGGAATGAACCAACTGGGCTGACTCTGCTGGCTCTGGAAATCCTGTGCTGGTCCTCAGTGGCAGTGAAGTCTGAGTTCTGCCCCTCTGCACCTTGCCTAAGCCAACACTCATCCTTTGAATGATGGGAATACATTTTAGTTGGCTTTTTCTAAATGTTGGAGCATCTACAAGAGGCTTTTCATTCTATAGCTTTTCAGCCATTATATATAGGGGAAAAGTTATCCTAAATCATATCTTGCCAATGGCTACAGGAAACTACTTACTGGTCTGGTTCCCACCTCATATAAAAAGAAAAATGTGTGCAACCAGGTTTCCCCCCACCTCTGAAAAAGTGAGGTCTATTGCAGTTGTTACTGCTGTTTTGTGAAGAAACTTTGGGCAAACAGCATGGGAACTGCTGAACATGCCAGAGACCCAAGGTCTCGACTCAGTTGCTCATCACAATTTATAAAATAATTTAAGAGTGGACCTATTTGTGCTGCTAATTGAGACTTTGGGGTAAAGTCCCTGCTGGATTCAATTCATCTTGAGCAGATATTTATCAGAGTTTGGACAAAGCCATTGATATTTTGCTAGAAGTGTTTTATAAAAATGCTGTTAGTGATAATTTGGAAACCATCACAGAGGCATTTCGGGAAACAAATGAGTATCAACCAGTGTTGTGCTGGGTGAGCTATGTGGGAAAAGGGGGGAACTGGTTGGTTTTGCCATTTTTAAGGCAGTCAGCCACATTGATATGAGCAGCAAACAGAGAAGAGCCAGGCAAAAGTCAGCCATGGCCTGCTATTCATTTCAGTAGAAAACTACCAGTAAAAGGGATCTGGTCATCATTAAGCCCCAGCAGCTTTTATTTTAATTCTGTCAGGCTGACTCCTTAATTAAATGGCTGCTTATGGGGAGTTGGAGAAGTACTGGATGTGCAGTAGTGACAGGTGGAGACTGCCATCCCAATTCATCTATTTTTTCTGAATGTTGAGAGAATATTTTCCACCTCTGAGAGGCTCCTCTCCTAAAATCTACCAACCCTTCCCTGGGCAGACAAGACAAAAGGTGCATGTAGAGGGGTGTCCCCTTCTTTTTGTTGTAGCCATCCTCTGTTGTACCCCAGCTATAGAGGATAATTTTGATTTTAGTTTCCAAACAGTGCCTGGAAATTTGTCTTTTCCTAAGGGACAGCTTAATCCCTGAACTTATGTTGGGTTGTAATGTGACTATATTTCAATCCCTCTTATTAACCCCATATTGAAGGCAAGCACAGTAAAGATGGGAGAAAAGAGCTACAGTTTACTTTTTTCCTTGCTGAAGGTCTTGTTTCCTTTTCCCCATGCCCAGGGTTTTCTCTGGGTCTCAGCCCAGCAGCCTCTCCATCTCACAGTGCTCTTCTAAAGCATTGTTATGAATCTCAGACATACAAGAAATATGGCTGTGTCTTTGCATTGCTAAGATGCAGTGTTGAGTCCACATAACTTAAAAGCAAAGTTTTGGAAAGTCATCTCTATGGTTGGCAGTGAAAACATGATTGCCTAGGTAGAACTAGGACTGCCTCTATGGATGGGGTTTCCAGGTGAAATGGAGAACTGGAAAACCTTGAAGCTGGCCTCCTTAATGGCATACAGCAAACACAGAGTTGCTGGAAGCAGTGATGGTTTCCTGTACAGTTTGGATTTTGCAGATTCCCAGTATATGGTTTCCATCAGCTCATGTAGGGCAGTGATGGGAACCTGAGGTTTCTCATGCATGTCAGTCCTCACCAGGGAAAAGCATCTCCATCCAGGTGAAAGTTCAAACAGTAAGTGTGTGCATCCACCTGCATGTGTGTGATGGACGTGCAGGCAGGGAATTCAGCCATGGCTGATGTGCGTAACTGGTGCTTCTCATTGATGTCTGGATGATGGACAGTGATTTCTGGGGAAGAAAAATCAGATTTGCAAGGTCTGTGCCAGGTCCAGCCAGTGATGGAGTCATAAGGGTACCTGTAAGATTGGTGGGCTGCCAGCAATGTGTGAATATACAGACAGGACTTGGAGCTATTCTGGATCTCACATTTGGCTTCTGTCTTAAAATAAATTAAATAACTCTTCATTCTGACTGGCACTTAGTCAAGGACAGCTCAGCCACAATGGATGACCTGTGTTCCTTGTACATGGCTTGTTTTGTTCAGTAAACCCCAGGCAGGGAAAGAAAAATTGCCTGAGCCTGGAAGAACTGGGTTTTTTACTTCTAAAACCTCAGAGCTCTGCTTTCCCTCAGCCAAGCTATTCAGGGTCAGCAGAGGAGATTTGTGGTTTTAAAATGTGATCTCCTCAGCCCCAGATCCAAGTTGCACATTACTGTGGAACAAAACACCTGATGTAATATGTGGCAGATATCATACGCAGCAAGATGAATATTGTCTCTTTGTGTGTCATTAACCTCTGCACAGCTGGCTCTTTTATTTTTTTGTGACTTTGGAGACACTTCTGTCCAGCCAGTGTAGATGGCTGATCTGCAGCAGGGGGACACTTCAGATATCACCAGGTCCTTCCCAGCTAGCTGCCACCTCACTAATTATACTAGTGCTGCCAACACCTCACCCCATACATGGCACTATCTGGCTTAGGATAGTCTTGGGGGTTTATAAAGTGCTGTTGGGGCAGCTCAAGGAAAGCAAAAGTTCCTTACAGTGAAGAGCCTGGTGCTGCCAGTGGGAAAATCCTTCTCCCCCAGGCCAGCCACAGTGCTGCTTCATTAGCAAGCCATATTTCATGCTGCTTTTAGAAGGCATGGGCAGTAATGACTGTTGTAGGTGACTCTGTGTCTGGGAATGATTTTATTGAGATGCTTAATCCTTAGCAAGTGCCATGTAACATGACACATGCTTATGTCTTGGAGGTTATAATGGTGCATTGATGTTTCACTGTGCTGTTAACCCTTGGTGCAATGAGATATTGCAAACATCATTCACCTTCTGTGCTGTTACTGATAATAATGTGCACTCTTGCTTGGAGACATCTTGCCAAAGCCATGATTGATATGATGCAGGAAGGAGCTCACTTCTCATCATTGTCATGCTTTATATTGCTCTGATTTTCCATGCTTGAGGTTTCACCTCTGTTCCAACTCCCTGGAGTCTCACACAGTAAAAGAGAGGCTCCAGCTGCAGGATGCAGCATGGCCTTGCTTTTATGGTCATGCCTTGCTGCTACATATATCTCATAGGGTACCTTATTTTCATAGCTGCTCCCATCTCTTTTCTTAGGTAGGCTTAAGAAAAGTTAAAGGACCATGGCTTTCTGGAAGGATTTACATTCATATTTCATGAAATACATAGCTTCCTGAAAAGCAGGTTAGAGATATGTTTGGATAAATCCATAATACATTTTCCATGTTGTAGTTCAGGTCTTAATATGGTGCATGTTGCATCTCTTTGGTTATTCCCTGAGCAAGAAAGGACCAGGATCAGATGTATTTGGGTTATGAGCTGGGTGTGCATGGAATACTTCCCTGATTATCGTTTTGGATAATTGGGGAAATTTTCACAAGAATTAGAAGCCGGTACAGGGACATTATCCTGTTTTCAGTAGTAATTTCTAATTGACTGAAGTATGGCAAATGAACACTGATGAAAATAGCCAAAAATTTAGGGTTCTAGCTTTATCCTGATAGTGTCATTACAACACTCAGAGCTTTGTAGCCTACAAAACTAGAGATTGTCTCAGAGGAAAACTCTATGGCATGTCACTCTTGAGAAGTCACTAGTATGACTACAACTCATCATCTTTCTCAGCATCTGATTTTTGCCTTGCTCCCACATCTAGTAGCTTGCTTGCATCCCACCTTTGTGGCCTGACACAGCTTTCCCTGGGGATCTTGTGCCTGAGTCACGCCAAGCTCTTCCACAAAGATGGACAGGTAATGGGCTGTGGTGCCACACAGAGGCTGGGGCTGCAGTTACACCTCTGATGTATGGCTCCTGCCAGGGCTTCCTCCACCTCCTTCTATTCCCTCCTGCCTATCCCACCTTCTTAGCAGACTTGAAGCTGGATCACCACTTCTGGGCAGGGATGTATGGGTATTTGGTTGGCAGCTGACAGTAAAATTAGCACTACTATTGCCTATTTTTAAGGGGGGCTGTTGACTGTACAAACTGCTGCACTGATCATCACCAGGTTCCTTCCAAGCTGTGGCTATCCCCAAGATTTTCCAGCCACAGCTGTCCATTTTTCCTGGTATTCTACCACAGCATGTGCCCAAAGTGAGCCTCAAGCTGGAAAGAGGATGGCAATTAACCCCAGCACTAAGGGAGGCTCAGGTGAGAAGATGTTGTACCTTTTCTTCTCAATGCCTCAAGTATGAAAAAAAGGTAGGAAATCCTTGTTTACTGAGATGAGGCAAAGCTCAAAGCTAGCAAGGGTGCCCTGATCTCCAGCAGTCACTTGGAAGTGGGTTTGAAAGGGTAGTGGTGCCTGATTCAAAATATCCACCTTGATGATGTCATATTTTCAGATTTTCAGTAAGTCCCAGTTAAGCTGTGTGGCACTGGAAGATGCTTATTCTGCCTGCATTTAGGTCTTTTTCCAAACAGGTTTTGGCTCAAGAGTATATATTGTCATACCCCAATAGTGGTAAAGTTCACAGAGCTGGAGAATCAGTGATGCTTTATTGTCTTTGGGAATACCCTAAGGATAATTGCACTTAGCATTAATATTCAGCATATATTTTACTGGCCAGTGACAAACTTTGCTCCCTTAGGTTTGGATCCACACCTGTCTTCTGGTGAGACAGAACTATAGCCTAATTCAATATAAAGACAGTTTAGCTCTCAGAGCTGACAGGCTCTGTGTTGTGTATGAGGCTGCATGTGAGGTCATCAATCATCCTGAGGAACAGCAGGTAACCTGCTGTTACAGAGGGCAGAAGATTTCCCTCAGAGGTACCTTGATAGCATCAGGGAATCTGACATAACCTGAAAATATTCAGATTTTATTTTGTGACAGAAGTCTCCATGCAGAGTGGATTTTTTAGTTGCATTTCTTTTCTTCCACATACATCCAAGGCAAGGTATGATGCCAAACACACGTTTGTGTTTCCTCATAAGGCTGAGATTGTTCTGCAGGGATGAAAAGCTACACTGGGGCTAACACTGCACTGCCACCCCTTGTGATCTGCAGCATCTCCTGCACCATGGCACCACTCAGCCTCATGCCAAGGGGTTGTTCCCAGGAAGGCCACAAGGGCTCATACCCACCTTTAATTAACACCATCCTATCCAGCCTTTGGATAACCTTGAGTAGTTTGAGGGCTTTGTCACTTTGACTATAAAACAAATGGGTTTGCTGATGGAAAGGGTACAGTGCTAGACCCCCATTCAAGTGGTATCCACTGCATGGCAGAGATGGTTTTGCAAAAGGTCCTAAATCCTGCTGGGAGCACCTGCCAGGAAGCATCTTATGCAGAACAATGGCCAAGTAGAAATACAATGCTCATCTTGCATCTGTCTTACATTAAGAAATTCTTAATGCACTAAAGACACAATGTTACACTATTTGTACCTTTCTGATCTATAAGGGAAAGTGATGCGGGTTATCATATATGATAATGTCTGAGAGCCAAATGACAGCCCTTTAAGGTTCTGCTGGGTCTTGTAGGACACTTGTACCAAAACGCTCACTTTAACCTCAGGAAGACAAATCCATTGTGTCTTCCCTTTCTGGGGATCTTCTTAAAGTACTATTCAGTAGTACGATGTGTAACAAAGTGACTTTCTTGAAGTTATCTGCACTACAGGTAAAACCTCCTCCCTTCCCAGTGGTGGGAGTCACACCAAAGACACAGCCAGGGTCTTTAAGTAGGATCCCCAAGACACGGAGGACTTTTGCAAGCCCTGTGGCCTCCATAAAATGCTGATCTTGGGGTGTCTGTGTGCAATGTTTTGCAATTGGCCGGTGCATCTGTGTGACCTGCTTGGGTCTGCATGAGATCCCTCCCATCAGCCAAAGCCCACCACTTCCCAGGCCCTGCCCTCTCTTCTGCCAGGCAGCCTCATGCAGCAGTGAGATCTCCTGGGACTTGGCAATGTGCTGACCTAGAACACTCAATGGAGCAATCAGGAAAGAAGGGACACTGTCCAGAATACCACCAGTGCTGAGGTGGGCTGGGAAGAGCCTTGCTGCTCCCATCTGGACACAAGCACCAATATTTGGCCTCTCCTTCTGCCCACCTCTCCTTCATGGTGAGGTTGAGCAGTGCTCTCATAGAAGTGACAGTGAGGCAGCCATAGTGTTTCACAGGGTGGGAGTGTGGGATGGAGGCACAGCTGGACAGCTGCGTTGTCCTGTGCCCTTAAGACATCTGATGGATGCAACAAGTGTAAATGATCTGCCTAATCCCACTGCTGGCTCCTCTCCCATGGGAAGAGCTCAGCTCGTTGCCAGCTGGAGATTGTTTGCTGCAACGTAGCAGTGCCACGGCAGAGCTTCCCCCATGCCTGCCCATGACAAGTAAGTCTCCATTACAGGACAATAAATTAAATCTACAAATGAAAGATAATGTCTCCTGAGGAAAATAAACTGAAAAGGGGAGGGGGACAGGCAAAACAAAAACAACCCTTCCCACTGCAATAGCACTTGCAGATAAGAACAAAATGGGGCAGAAAGCTCTGAAGCTTGACTTGGGGCAGAAAGAGAAGGCCCTCTCCGAGAGCCTGGGGCTTCCGCAGGCACAGAGCAGTGGCTGCTGTCTTCGTTTTATGTCAGAGTATTAATGCTGTGGTTTCGCCCCTGGTATCAACAGAGCTTGCCTGGTAAGTGGGTGGGGTATTGGGACTTATATTGTAGACAATTTCAAGAAAGCTTCAGCCTTTTTTCTTTTCTTTCTTTTATTTTTTTTCCTTACAAAGCTTTTGAAAGTCCACTGGGGACCCCTAATGTTCAGTTGCTGCTGAAGCACACGCTTCAAAGCCAGAGCTGCACAGCTTCCTTAGCCATCTGTGGGTTTGATCATTCTAGTGGGCTTTCATTACTGGCAAAAACACTTCCTTCCACCTGCTAGAAGTTGTCTTTCTGGAAAGTTCTGAGAGTTCCTCAAGATGTTTGGTAAAACATTTCTATTGTCAGAAAACATGCCAGCCACATTGAACAGGGATGGTCCTGGAGATGCTTTGGGAGGCAGAAACCTCGGTGCCACCCACATAGCCAGCAGGATCCCTTTCTGCCCTGAGCCATGGCAGCAGGAACATACAGCATGTGGAACAGAAAGGTGGCTAGAAGTCATGGTTGTTGTAAAAGGTGTGGGGATTTTTAAGGATATCAGTGACAAATTGGCAGACACTCAGCTATCCATGAACTCCCACTGCCTAGTCCCTATTCACACACACCTCCCCATGGCAGCCTCACTTCTCCCTATAAAAAAACCTCTCCTGCTCACCTTCTTAGGCCTGCACCAAGCTGGGCAGCCTCCATGACCAAAACCTACAGTCCTTCTAATGCCCTCAGCTGGGGCAGATAGGAATCTTTGCTATCCTAGGCTTTTGTCCTGGCTTCCTAATACCTCTGCCAGTGGGACCAAGCGGAAAACACAAATACCTCCACCATAGTCTGGTTTAGAGCATTTTATGCCAAATTCCTGGGGTCAGCAGAAATGTGTTGTTTCCTAGACCAGCATTAATATCATTATAATTTCCCCCCACAGCCAAAGGCAACAGTGTGGTCAGTTACTGGCAGTGCATAGCCACACCAAATCTGCCTGAAAGTTCGGGCAGAAAAATGTTAGAGATGCAGCTGGAGTAAGTTACCTTCCTCTTTCATGCCTCTATCCCCAATCCCAAGTAAATCAGAAAAAATTGTGCTTTCTAAGTGGCTTCTAACATAATGAAAGTCAATTAGAGTGATGCAAATGGAGCTGATAACTGCAGGTTTCCATCACTGACTCCGTGCTAAATGTCTGTACTGTGTGGTTTGCAAGGAAGTAAGGGTGCATGGAGAGGAAAGGATGGGGGTTTTTAAAAGCAGTTAAATTGCCTCTAATTAGCAACACAACTGTAGTCAAAACATAATGTGAGGATAATAAATTGATATTTGCATAATGGAAATACTACCAAACTGTACTTCAAATAAGCTGAATTAGATTATAATTAGAGCTGTGTTTTGGGAAAGAAAATCCTTCTAATTGCCTGAGTACAGGCAGTGCCAAGTAGGAGAGGGCTGGCAGCTGCTGGGGAGGTCCAGCCAGTGCTGTGGGGGACAACCACCCCACACCCAGGGACCATTCCCTGCAGAGGGTACAGGGCACCCACACCTTCCGGCAGCCAGCACAGCCACAGCACAGCAGGGCTGTTGAGAAAAAAGGAAAAAGCAGGAGGAATCTGAATGTGTGCACTCTCAGCCATTGACTGCAAAACCATGAACAGAAAGAAAATCTGGGCGAAATTTTATGGACAGCAGTTAGGGCAGGGGACACCCATGTCTCAGGGGAGGTGATGCCAGGGTAAAAATGCAAGTGTTAATATTGCAAATTGCAGGAAACCAGTGAACATCTTTTTCTGGTGAAATCTCAGCACCACGTTGAGTTGCAATGGCCTGCTGCTATTTGATAACTGGCTTTATTATATCAACTGTAATACTTTTCTGTTGGGACATATGTAAGGTTGCTTGTGACTTATTGTCCAGCTTTTACTACTCCTTATTAAAAAAGAGGCCTCCTGGACAGCACTGGATGATAGGTCACTCACTTGTACAAGAACAGCTAGAGGTGAGATAAAGCAAAAATGTTATATTCCAAAACAGCTCTTTTTTTTTTTTTTTTGAGAAAGCAAACAAAAGAATTACACCTTGTCACTGACGTGAAGGCAGCAGGAACCTTGAGGCTGACTTGTTGCCTGGTATCTGCAGAATCTCCTGGTCAGTGTTAATGCCCATTTTGGTGCTGGGCAATGACAGCTCCATGAGCTAGGGCATACGGACCTAGATATTTAAGGAGCAAATATGCTGGGAGCCTGGTGGGCAGGGTCATTACATTTCACAGTATGAGTTTGACCCTGGCTGGATGCAAGGTGCCCACCGAAGCCATTCTGTCACTCCCCTCTGCAACTGTACTGGAGAGAGAAAAGATAACAAAAGCCACTAACAGCATTATTCTGGACCCAGTGGCAATAAGAAAGGGGTGTGAATTTGGCCATCACCAGTTGGTGGAGGTTTACCACAGGATACAGCTCTCCCCAGCCAAGCTTAAATGTCCCTCTGAAATTGGCTGCTGTGGTTAGGGAGGATGAAGAAAATGAGGATGGTTTGGGGGGTAGAAGAGTGGCAGAAGACACTATGGTTCTGGGTTTCAGTGGGGCTTTTGAGACAGCTCTGAACATTATTTACCTGGCAGACGCTGCTTTGTGGGGACAAAGACAGGGGTCTCCTGTTCACAGGCACAAAAAGGACAGTACTAAAGGCCTGGAAAGGATGCCCAGTGCACTTAACTTGTGTGTCTCTCTACATGAGATGTATAGGTTAGGTCTTGTTTCCAAATCAAGAGCTACAGCTCATGCATGTTTACTCTGAGGAAAGAAAAAGGCAGGTATGAGACATGATGCAGCACAAGTCTCACGTCAAAGGAAATAGTCCCCTGCCTTTAAAGGGTCCTGGATCAAGACACCAGTCCACAGCCACTGCAGACACCATGGAAATGAGCTTTTTGATTTGGAAAATGGTGCCTTGATTTTCTGCTTGACAAAGACAGAAATTTGCCTGGTGCTCTGCTCCGATGTGCAGTTTGTGGTACCAGACTTAATAAAGGGATGTGTGGGAGGGATCACAGAAGGGAAAGAAAGGAGACAAGCAGGGGGAGCAGGCAGCTGCACTGCAGCAGAGAGTATTGGTCTGCAGCACATGCTGCCAGGGATGGGCTGGGGGAAACAGGACCGCCAAGGCCCAGGTCTCTTCCTCTCTGTCCTCTCCTCTTGGAAGCAAGATGAGGAAATGGCCCTGAGGAGCCCAGCTGGGGACAGTCAGGTGGAGAAGAGGCAAAGCCCATCCATCCCTCACTCAATGTGTGGCCACCCGACTCTGCTACTTTACACTGCACTGGGTGCTGTCATGTCATGCCTGCAGCATGTGCCCCATTTGTTGCCAGCATCACCCTAGAAAGATACTGAGGCTTACACCCAAAAAGGGACAGGGAAATAGGAGCCTGGCCAAAATACTTCACATATTTGCATACATGTCACAGCGCAAAGCAATTCTCAGAAACCAAAACCAAGGCCCTGCTGTCCCATTTGCTCCCTCGGTGGCAGCCCCTGGGTCTCAGGCTCACCAGTGTGACCTCAGGCACCCAGAGGGAGTGCAGGACCTCATGTAATGCAACAAGTGAGCTGGATAATCACAGTAGGAAGAAGGGAAAGATTGCACACCAACAAAGGCAGCTCAGGGAAACAATTTTATTGCCAGCAAAATGCTGCAGTCTTTGTTTAGTGAGTGCACTTCCCATGAAATGCAATTGCTCACTGTGGTTTTAAACCAAGACCACCCTGAAAATGAAGGCAATTTCTCTTAAATTGAATTACTTTTCCCCAAAACTGGCATGACAATGCTAATGTTGATAAGGAATGATAGCTATTAAGTGAGAGCATCATTTATATTTTCTATGACATCATTTTCATTTCTATTACAAATGGCATCGTGCATGCATGTCATGCTGATTTACAGGGATAAAGCCTAAGCCATGATTAGTTATCACAGTGCCTAAGCAGAGCATGAAATACAGGTGGCACAAATGTGCAGGCAACCACACACCAAGCCCAGGTCAATATTTGGATCTAAATCTAACTTAGTATTAGCAGATGAGTTGGTGCAACAATAATGGTGTTTATTATAAAAACATTCATATGCCCATTGTCAGTGTAACCCTGAAGGCTGTTTGTTTCCTCCACCCCACCTTTTCAGCACACTTCAGAAGTGATGAGCCAAGAAATAAAAGAAGAAGCAGCAACATATGACTGCCATAGATCTGACCATGGAGATACAGTACAAAGCAAGTGTAATGTCCAATGAATGACACAAATACCTAAAGACATTCACAAAGGAGAAAGTGGGGTTGCTAAGCCAGCAAGGTTGGACAAGCATTGGTGTTGCAGAGGCCATTCAGGAAAGGTTTCTGCTCTTGAGGATGTTTTCCAAAAGTTGCTGAGCTTCTTGGAGCCCATGGGCTGCTGCCACACTGAGAAGTTTCTCCACTTCCCTGAAGGATATGAAACTTTAATCAAGAAAATCTTCCTTGTTCAATTCATTCCTAGGTAAATTTTAATGACCCAGGTTTTTATAAGAGGAGCATAGCTACTGCACCTGAAGACATCTGTAAAGTTAACTTTCCACTATTCAGAAAATGATCTGATTTTCTTTCTGTTTTTCCCTGTGGTTTGAGCACATATGTTTGGGGTTTGGTGATTTTCTTATCTTATTTGAAGTGGAGATGGATGTGGAGTTCTTGAAATCCCATTCAATACATGAGTCTGCCTCATCATGTGACATGCTGTGGAAACTGAAGTAAGATGTGCTGGCTTTAAACCACAAGGGTTGTCCAAACAATGCTATTTTAGCTTCATTTAGCTTAATACTGCTCTCTTCAACCTCAATTTTAATTTTCAGACTTGGAATAAACATAAATAAATCAAAACTAAACAATACACAAAATCGATGAATCACTGTGATGAGAACTCATCAATTATTTTAGCTTCATTTAGCCCCAGGACTAGTCACCACAGTGAAGGAACAAAGCTCAAGGCAAGTTTTCCTTGGCTGTGGGCCATGCTGGGAACACTGGTGTGCAGTGTGCACAGGCACATCGAAAAGAAAAATGTGTCCTGGGTAGTTTCAACCCAACCCTCAGGCAGTCAACAGGAAACTTCCCATTGACCCCATTGGATGGAAAGGAGAATGGAAAGAGAGTTCCCCTAAAAAAAGAAAGATGGGTCTTTATAGCAGAGAAAATTCACATGTCACGTCAATAGCTCTTTCTATACCAGTATGGGTCTTGCCCCTTGCCTTGATTGAGAAATCACAATGGAAATACATATGCACTCAGACCACAGGCATTTTGGGTTCAGTGACATCTAATTTTAAAAATCTTATTGGACTATCTGGAGTTTTTTTGTTTTTCCAGCTGCAGGTAAGGCCACATTACTGACAATACAAGAAAAGAGCATTAGAAACGCTGGAGTAGCTTCAAGGGGGGAGTACCTACTGCACCAAGTTCCCTCCCACTTCCCCAGGAGGAGCTGGGAATGCAGCTGTAATGGGAAGGATAAGGATTAACTCAGGTTACCCTTCTTCAAGTGCCAGAGTCATGTTTCTGAGTGCCCCCACCGCCAGGTTGAAGGAGGCGTGGGGATGGCCCTGCCCCGCAGCCTGCCTACAGGGGGGGAAAAGACAAGCAAAGAAAATTGTAAGAGACATACAGAGGAAGAAAACCTGAGTTTGAACATTTTAAAGTGAGGTAAGAGCTGTCCTGGTTTTGGCTGAGGTAGAGTTACTTTTCTCCAGAGTAGCTAGTACAGTGCTGTGCTTTGGATCCAGTATGAGAATAATGTAGATAACACATAGATGTTTTGGTTGTTGCTGAGCAGAGCTTACCCTAAATCCATGACTTCTCAGTTTCCCATGTTCGGGCAGTGAGGAGGTGCTCAAGAAGCTGGGAGAGAGCACGGTCAGGACAGCTGTCCCCAACTGGCCAAAGGGATATTCCACAACACAGAGCATCGTGCTCAGTGCACAGACTGGTGGGGTTGGCCAGGAGCTGCAAATTGCTGCTTGTGGACAGGCCAGGCATTGGTCAGTGAGAGGTGAGCAACTGCATTGGGCATCACTTGTGTTTCTTGGGGTTTATTCCTTTCTTTTATTATTATTGTTATATTACACTTTATTTCAGTTATTAAACTGCTCTTTCTCAACCCATAGATTTTACCCTTTTCTGATTCTTCTCCCCATCCCACAGGACTGGAAGGAGAGGGGGGAAATCAGTGAGTGGCTGTGTGGTACTTGGTTGCTAGCTGAGATTAAAGCACAACATAGCCAATAGGAAAAAGGTATGTATAATTCACTGTTCTGAAATGTGACTCCTTTGAAATTTTCAGGTCCTGATTTGGGAAACATCCTTATTCAGAAAGGCATGAAGGCTTCAGCATTTCTCTAGGTAGGGATGTCCTTAATGATACCTTCTTTGTTTACAACTCTTGATGTCACAGTCATAGTTATTTCAGTCCTGCAGCTTGATGCTGTTCTATGCCTTGAGCAGACACAGAGGAAACATCAGACATGTCCCCTCCTCTTCCCTTGCTTTTTGGGTAGCACAGTAACTTTCCCTGTCCCTCATCCTTCCCATTTCTCACCAAGAGTGGTAGAATTTTGGGGGATGCAGCCCAGGCTCCCACCACAGGTGTGACCGCTGTGAGTACCACAGGCATGGCTTCCTCACTAATGTGGCAGAAACCTCTTGGGATCATGTGCTGAGAGCAGGAAATTAATATGCTGCCTCAGCAGTTTCTGGCCCACTCGCCTCCTGCGCCTGTGTGTTTTCCCTGTTGCTCATCTGCAGCTCAAACCTCCCCAAAAGGTTATTCAGGAGCACTAGGTTCCTCTGCACTCTTGCTATCAAGACATTTCCTTTCTTCCCACTGATTTAAAAAAGTAGCAATAGCAGGTGGGAAAAGTGGAGCAAAGCATATGACCCACAGCGAGAAGCTGGGAGCTCCTGATCTCTCTGCTGTCATCCATGAACCTCCCTCCCACTGGCACAGGACAGCTCAGTGCAGCTGTTCCCCAAAGCACTGCCAGCTCTTTTTCCTCATCCCATGCCATGGTAGCCTTTCCCCAGAAGGAGACAATTTCCCACAGCAGGAATTGTTTGGGGGTTTTTTGTGCCTCACCTGAACCAGTGCATGGCCACGTCCTCATTTTTTTCCACTCCAGTTCCTGGGTGCAAGACAAGGTAGCAAAGTCATAGATAGGTTAAAGAATACAGTGTCCAAAATCCAGCAGTGTGGTGGTACCACATACCACAGAGCCAAGTTTGTAGCTCTGGCTTACAAGCATACATACAGCAGTAAGTTAGCCATGGATTGGAGAAACATTACCTTGCAAATACCTCTGTCCCAGGATGTGCTGGGCATTGGGATACCCCAGGCGAGCATACACATGAGCCACGTGGAAATGGAAATTCTCATAGCACAGTGGGATATAGAGCAGGAGGAGGACAGCAGTGATTACAGCTGCCAACTGCAAAAGTGAGGAATAGTCATGATGCAAGGAAGAAAATAAGCTGAGGACTAACTTCAGCAAATATTTCATCTGAGCTCTGAAGCCTCCCAAAGCTATTCCCCACAAAGAAATGGGAGGAAAGGTTCACACAACTACAGAAAATCAAAGTCACCTTTGATAGAGAGCCAGTTCCAGAGCTTCCACTGAAGCTGGCAGAAAAGGCCCCCCAGAATTCAGTGAGCAGTGCATCAGCTCCTGAGTTAATTTTCCCTTTAAGCTCCACTGCATCAAAGGAAACTACAATAATTTTATTTTCTAGTGGTCCTCTTGAAGAAAAGGGGAAAAAAATCATAAGGTTCCATCAGCCTTTTACAAACAATTCATCAAAGAGGCTTGCCAGAAGGAGCCTCATTCCCCAGGCAAACTGGGTCCTTGGCCCACCACTGCCCACAGCATTGCCACATGGATGTGAGCACTCATAGACTCACAGAATGGGTCAGCTTGTAAGGGACCACAGTGGGTCATCTGGTCCAATCTCCCTGCTCAAGCAGGGTCATCCCAGACACATGGCACAGGATTGTGTCCAGACAGCTCTTGAATATCTCCAGTGAGGGAGATTCCACAGCCTCTCAGGACAATCTGTTCCAGTGCATGGTCACCTGCACAGTACAGAAGTTCTTCCTTATATTCAGGTGGAACTTCCTGTGCATCAGTTTCTGCCTGTTGCCTCTTGTCCCATTGCTTGCCATCACTGAGAAGAGACTGGCTCCATCCTCTTTGCACCCCTCACTTCAGATACTCTCCAGACATTCATCAGGGCCCCTCTCAGTGGTCTCCTCGAGAGGCTAAACAGGCCCAGTTCTTTCAACCTGTCCTTACCCTTAATCATCTTTGTTACCCTTCACTGGACCTGCTTCAGGAGCTCCATGTCCCTTTGTGAACATCCTTGGCTCATAAACTCATTTCATTCTGTGTTACAGTGAGGACACAGCTATATCCACACCTGACAAGAGAATAACCTTGGGTCTGAAACTCTTCTTTCATCCAAGCTATAAATCAGAGAAAAGTCTGATGAACTACACCAGCAGAGAAAAAACATGAGACCAGAATTAGGCTGTTAGGTGTTTGATGCCAAATTGGATTTTCTTTGTTCAGTGAACTAGCTATTAGCTTGCACTGAATGGAGCTGGCAACTTAAGCATCCACATCTTGGCAGAGTCAGAGATGCCTGGCTGTGGAAAGAAGAGCAGGCTTAGGAAAAGGCTGTAGGAGGCCCACATGGAGCCTCCTGCCTGCACAGGTTACCAGGAGCCCTTTGCATCCCCGCAGGGGAATGCAGCATGTCTTGCCAACGGTGCTGATCCTGCAGAAGGTAAAATCCTTCCCTACTACAAGGGAAGATGGAGACCAGATAGAGTCCTGAGTGGAAGACATTTGTCTTTGAAAATTAGGAGGCAAGTGCTGGTCAGGTCTCTCAGTGCAACCCTGTGCTGAGAGAAACCACACTGATGGTGTGGGATCTGGAGGAGACTGCTGCTACCTCGGCCTTCAGCTCTGTAGTTTTGGTGAAAGTAATGATGCATTCTTGGACCTGATGTTCACAGGGATGAGCCAAAGCACCTGCAGGTTCATGCCACTGTCCCTCTCCTGTGGATGTGGAAGCAGACCAGATACAAGATGCCCATTTTAACAGCCAAGTCAGAAACAAGTCCCAAGGCCTGACCAGGTGACCATGGTTGTTGTAAAACAAGCTCACTGTATCATCATGTATGTATGGGCATAATTTCTTGCTATGAGTACTTGTGTGAATAGTGGCTACAGCATGTATGTGGGTTTGTCACATGCTGTGTTCAGAAAGAGCCAAAGGGACAAGAAGCAACTGCAAGGAATGCTGAGATGCAAGACCTTTAACAGTCAGGGGCTCTACTGGCCATTATGGATGGTTTGATGCAACTGATAGAGACAGGTGCAAAAATTAACTCTCCCTCATTTTTTCGGGGTGGGAGAGGAAGGGAGTATAGCACTTCAGGTATATGTAGACCACTGCAAAGCAAATGATACTTAGATACTGATTTGCTTCTCAGTTGTCTGTAGAGCTTGAGGACAGAGGCGATGTGGGTTTGGCATTTCCTAACTGGTTTGTGGGGGTCCTGGACTCCCACACACCACGATAAGCTGTAGTGACTGCTGCAGGCAGTACATTGCTAAGAACTTGTTATCTCCTAACTGGGATCCATGTCCTAGTTTGGGCCCATCTCTTACTGGGATTAGTGAATGCTAAGGATTAAATGAACCTAGTTAGCTAAATAGGGTAAGTAGATAAATAGGTAAGCAATAATGACATGCAAATGCTTCAACATTTGATTTTCTGATGAATAAGCTTAGGGATGTAGGAAATTTTGATACACACATACACACATACTCATTCAGTGTGTGATGTTGTGTGAACTGTGCAGCACTCTATAAGTGCTGATGGGTATATAAATCCCTGTAAGTCAATGGCAAGTCCAAGAGGAAATGACAAGTCAAAGATCAAACTGGTTATTGCTGAATACTTTTGATGTTATTTAAGGGGAGGAAATTATACTCAAAAAAAAAAAAAGGATGTGTAGAAGCATGGTTAGAACTGTTCCTTGCTGGAGACATGGCTAATGTTAAAGGTCCAGTGCAGGCAAAGCTGAGTACAGATCTATGCTAAAGAATAGGACAGTGTTTCTGAAGCGGAGCAGAAGCTGATGAGTAAGAGTCTGGTTTCACCCCGGGACCATGAGCTGTTACTGTGCTATTTTGTCACTGTTGCAGTGGCCAGGGCTGGAACACGGCAGGGCATGTTTCATGTCGCTGCAGGAGACAGGGTGCACAAGATGCAAGAGGCAGCTGCAGAGCTTTTAAGGGTGCAGATTTGTGGGCTGCAAGACACTCACAGCTATGGTTTCTCCTTTATGCTCTGTGATAGGCTGCCTGAAGCCTTAGGAAAGGAATTGGAACAGTGGTGTTTGCTTCTATTGCAAGTTTGGTATATCAAATGCATGTAACAGCAAACAAATGACCAAGTAAACTAAAGGGAAAAAGATATGGTTGGAAAGGTGCTGCAGGTCACAAAGAAACCTCTGTGATTATGCACTACTGTCATGGGAGTACATCCTGGACTGAACACTCCCTGCAGGACACCACCTTTCCACAACAATGTCAGTGATGATCAGCCATTCCCTGCTGGCAGCTTCCACCCTCATTATTATGGAGGCACTGTGCCTGGCTCCTCTGAGGTAGATGGCCCAGGAACCGCTGGATGACCACTTTTTGTCCCAAGCTGTTTCTTGAGGGAAGGCTTTCAGCTTTTTGCAGTTGTCTAGGCACTTTTAAGTATGGCAAGTAAGACATTTCTTAGGCAATTCCTTTAAAAATGGCACACTGAGCACCTCTAATCTGATTTTACTTTTTTTTTAATTTGGTGGTGGTTTGTTTGGGTTTTTTCTATTTTCTTTTCCTAAACCCTCCTAAAGAGTGAGAAAAACCAAGACCTATGCATGACAAAAGGCACAGGTGCACAAGGTGCTGAAGTGCACTAATCCCAGCTCTGAGATATTGCACCACAAACACTTGTTGCCTGGCTGCCCACCAACATGAACATGCATCTACATGCCCACAGCTAGTCCCACACAAGCAGAGACATTAGCAAAAATACTCCTTTGCCCTCCGCTGTGGCTGTGTCTAAGTGTTGTGATATTTCAAGTGTCTCCAAGACCAAGAGAGAAGGGAAACAGACCTTTCTCAAAAGGCAGCTGCTGCTAGAGGGGGCCACCTGAAGTGAGATCTACCAACAAAAGGGATGGAGAAGGGAGGTACAAATCCCCTGGGCTTCTTCCAGGTACTCTGTTTGCAGCCCTCACCCTCGCAGCCAGCACCAGGTACCAAAGGCACAGTGTACCAACAGTCTCTTAAACTGAGAGCTCCTCAGGGAACCCAGCCTGGCAACAAGTGGTAGTCTATCTGAAACACAGGAACATGAGGAGCTTGTTGCATTGCAGGGGTGTGAAGCAGATCACTGGCCTGAAACCACCTTTGTAGTCTTGGACGGAGCTCTCAGTTGCTCATTCCAACCTTTTCTTCTGTGGTGACTCATCAGAAACTCCTTTGCACGATTCAAACCTTGCACTGTTGGGGCTGCTCTGAAGCATGGGCAAGCCCAGTGGTGGTGGTGGTGGTGGTGGTGCTATGCCAGGGAAACAGGCACAAATCAGGCTGAGCATATGTATTTATGCAACCTGGTTCCTACACAGCAGCTTCAGCATCTTGCCTGCACTGTCACCCATGTGCCCAAGCCCAGTGTACAGGATCAAAAAAGACAATCAAGAGGAATGCCTAAAAACCCCGCTATAATGACTGCACTTGAAGATGCCACGTTACTGTGTGCTAGCAGAAGCCTCTGCTCCTCAAGTGGAGAAAGGCATTGCAAGACTTGCATTTGAGACGCCGTTGTGTGCAAGCAGCTCCTGTGGCTTTGACCCACTCAAGCACCAGTGGCTTTCAGGGGCAGGGTGTGATATAACACCCAATGCCAGCACTCCCACCCTGAACCCATACCCACACTTACCTCCCAGCTGCTCCATGCCAAGCTGCGGGGGTGGGGGTTCCCACCCTCAGGAGAAGGATTTGCCCCACAGGTATCAGCACTGCCCCATCCCTTCCTCCGCAACTGCGCTGCAGGCTTTGTGTTCCCCATCTCTCCCTCCTGCAGGAAGCCCAAGCATCTTATTTTATCCTGGTCTGCTCCCTCTCACCAGGCACGACCACCACCCTGCCATAAGTCTTACCCATCACCATCCCTTAGTTCTGCTCCTGATTTATGGCAGCAGTAGCCCAGCTGCTTCACTGAGATAAGAGGGATGGAAACACATCCCCCTTGAAGAGTCATAGAAAAGAAGATGGTCCAGACAAAAACCTTTCAAACCACTGATGTTTTAACTCTCCCTGTGCTGAATTTTTCTCTCTCTTCAGACTGCTCCCAGGTGTTGCAAGCCCTCACCAGTAGATTGTTGTATTTGACAAATTTGATTACATTTTTTCTTTCTCCTCTTTACAGGCCCAGCCCCAGTTGAGAAAATTAGAAAAGGTGCAATGATGTATAATCAGGAAGTTATGAGAACATACAAAAAACCCATAAAATTTGACAGGATGGGATTTTTATTATTTTTAAGCTAGAAAAGAGTTTACTTTTTAAAGTCAGTCACTTTAAAGTGGCATAGTTATGCCACTATTCACTTGCAGCGACTGTACCTAGTAAATTTCAGATGCTAAACCTTGGGTTGCTTTCACATCTAAAAAAAAACATCTCTTTTTAACACAAGATCCCTAATGTATGTTATCTTTCCTGCTGTGAAGTCCTGGAAGAGGATCGTAACTGGATGGCCATCAGCCAAGGTCCATCGCATGTGAAATGCTGACCTTGTCTGCTTGCCTGACCATAAAAAATAAAATATTTTCCTTTCCAGTTTTACAGCAAGGTAACTGCTGTGCTTTGGTTTTAAAGACAGCCCCACCCCCAAAGAACAACGATGCGTCTGATGGTGATGACTCAGCCTTAAAACCTTACTGAAGAGGAAACCCTTCATATTTTATTTCTTATCTTATGCTGCCACCATTGGGACAATTTCATTTGGCCAATCACAGCCCCGATACAGCTG
>JAWWLZ010000139.1:22487314-22499886 GCA_035041345.1 Poliocrania exsul | reverse complement strand
TTCATATTTTATTTCTTATCTTATGCTGCCACCATTGGGACAATTTCATTTGGCCAATCACAGCCCCGATACAGCTGAAGAGATTAATCTTTATGCCCCTGATCAAGGTGTGAACCATTTTAACAGTATATCAAATTTAATTGTGCAGTAATAGTCATAGTGCAAGATCAACTTCTTCCAAGTGCAAACCTCTGCATTAAGGACACCTGGAAATTTCCAAAACAAGTCTAGAGCAGAGGGCCCTTCACTGTGCCAAAGAAGAGATGAAAGAAGGTAATACCTACTTACTCTTTTTTCTTTTTTTAGCTGCAATTACTAGAATTTAAAGGTAAAGGGAAACAAACAAACAAACAAACAACCCAGAACCTCTCTAAGAGTTATCTCTCTTAGGAATGAGACAGCCTTAGCTACAATTCCAAACTGTGGCAGAAGTGAACTCCAGAGTTAATATTATTATTGTTTGTAAAGGTGTACTGTTAACAGTTATATTTGTATTGACACCTTGCCTAGATCTGTGAAATCAGTACTTTTCTCAGTATAAAACAGACCCTGTGGCTTGCAGTTCTTTATTGCAGATGACTAAAAATGAGAACACGTTATTATTAATCATGCATTATTCAGTGAGGGCCATGCCACCTGTGTCCCAAGACAGGTGTGGTAGAGCATCTCATTGCAGTTGTGAGCTTCAGTTACTTCTCTACAAAAATCAATTTACACCACGAGGAAGAAAGAAACCAGCTTGTCACACTAGAAAAACAAATGATAGCTGTAGTAGCTGCCTCCTATCAATAAAGAATAGGATCCCCTCTACTTGCAATGACTTTGGCAAGCAATGGGCAAGCCCTCCAATGAATTTTCTCTTCTCACTTCCAAAGGGCAGGTGCCATTACTTTTTTCCCCTTTCATTTTCACAGAACAAGTTGTGAAGAAGCATTTCCAGTTCCTGCAAGGGAACATTTTGATTGAAAATCTGGAACAAACCACCTTCAGGAAAACACAGTTTTCTTCTCGTTTCTTTTTTACATTTTTCCAGGTTGCTTCCTTAGGAAATAGATATAACCAAATTGCTGCATCTGGTAACAGCCTATTTAATTATATGTCCTCTGTATCACGTGGCAAATTAGAGCCACCTAAGAGCTGCCCAGCTTGAAAGTAGTTGGAGTAGGTGTTTGCATATGGCTTTGTAGCAGCACAAAATATTGTGTAAATACAACTATTTCGAACAGAGCTCAAATATTGGTAAAGGGTAGGACCGAGGCACGCAGAAACAAGAGAGTTTTGAGGGATAAGTTTTTGTATAAGATAATGGAAGAATGAAGGTAAGGAGTGCAGGCTGTCACTGTCTCTGACAGACTCTCCTTTCGCTTTGCCTAACTAGCTGTAGCTTCCTTTGAGAGCTGGCTAAACAAAAACAAGATAAAAATCTATTTAGGTTAGTCATTATGACACTATTAATAGCTGACACAAGGGAGTACAATGAACAGTGTAGATATAAGGATAGTGTGAATTTCTCTGAAATCAGTATGCAAATGTTATCTGCAGAGCCATCAAAGAGACCTGTATTGCATTAAGAGTACAGAAATTTGGCAGAAAATAAACCCTCCAGCTTTCCAGCCAGCCCTCAGAGAGGCTGGATGCAGCTAGGCTTAATTTTTTATTATGATCAATTCAGCACTGTAAGTTCTGTTGTGTTCAATAAGATCCCAGATGGGTTACACTGTAAGTCTGGTCTCACTCATGATCAGAAATTCACAGAGTGCTGTTTATCAATGCAACGCTCTAAGTCTGGCCAAGTTCAAAAGAACTTGCATGAACACAGGCTCACAAACAGTGCAGTTTATTGTAGATTGGTGGTGATGCATTCACTAGATCTGCAAAATCTAAACACATAGCGCCATGTAGAAGTGTTTCCAAGTATGCTCCAGAGCTGCAAATCTTACCAAAGAGGCATCCCTGCTTTGGGGAGGGAGAGAGGAGCAAGCCCTTTGACTTGTCTGCAAGATGGTTGTATTATCATCTTCTGCCATAGAGGATTTCAAATGCCAAATGATACTTTTTGCGAGAAGTGGAGGTGAAAATGTAGTCAAATATTCTGTTAGCTGCCATCATAAATGAGCGAGCAAACACTTTATACGTAAATGAGGATTATCAAGAGTTACAAAGAGAGAGATTATAAAGGCTGTGCGTCATGGGCTAGGGCAGAGAAGAACTGTGACACATTAGCTAATTGCAGCTGAGGATCATCTACAGCCTATAGATGGATAACATATTACCCCATCAGCAGGCCATTATGCCCACAGTAATCGCTTCGAACTTATCTCCGGGCGTATCTCATTCTTACAATGTGTGAAGCTGTTTAGAGGTACCAGATAAATAAATGTATCCGTTAAACAGAACAGGCGAATCCGTTCATCACTATGAAAAACACAATAGTGCAAGCGGAGAGGATGTGACTTTCCTGAACCCAAATACAGCAGCCAGCAGAGACCCAGCTCAGCAGAACCCTTTTATTTGATAGAGGTTTTGCAAAAGAGCAGCAGGGAAACCCTCCGCAAGGGGGAGGGGCCCATGGGGCAAATACAAGTCGTACTGTAATTGATCTCACCGCAAAAAACCCTAGAGCCTAGATGAATGTAAGCAGTGGCTATGGGTTTAAAAAACCCCTAACAAACTATATTACTCACCTAAGGGGAGTTAGTTCAAAGTTCAGTGTACTAAAACCTCTGACTAAAAACTGGATACTAAAAACTAAACTGACTCTGCTTAGCTGTCACCTAAAAAATAATTTCTCAAATAGTTTTTGCCACCTGGGTTTTGAAGTTCCACAGATATTCAGATTTGTATCCCAGGAATGCCATGGCAGAGCTGAGCAGCCAGGCATGTATCTCCCACTTCAACTCGTTCAGGATCCAGAAACTGTAAAGTTCTGAGGGATGGGATACAAGAGCTTTCTGGGAGTGCTTCATCAGTCTGCTAATGAAGATGATATCTACTATTTCTGTAGAAACTGAAATCCTCCAAGAAATTAAATCAAGAGAGTCCAAATAATATCATGTTTATAGCCCAGTACTTAGTGAGGGGTGAGAAGTGGTACCTGCTCTGGAGAATGTGTTTGTATTTTGGAGGCAAGTAAAAACAAATGTTTTTCTCTGAGGAAATCATACTAAGTAAGAGTAGAAAAGAAAGCAGCAGTACACCTTAATTCTCCTAAGGCTGCTGAACACCATTACACAAGGCACACACTAGGGCGACTGCATCTTTCCTCACCAGGTTCCCCATAACCGATCATCTTAGAGAGATTTTCTCCTCTCTTAATGTTAATTGGGCCAATAAAAGCCTATGATTCTGCTTTGTCCCCTCTGAAACATATCTTCCTTCTTCCCACTGGATAAGACACTTGGGGCTGGGCCTGGGGTATGGATATCATTAGAAAGATGGAGGTGGTAAATGCTCCCTTTGTGCCTGTGGGATTGAGGCTGAGTTATTTGTGCTCACAACTGGGTCTGAAGTTGCTTTGGGATTGTACCTGGTATACCTAAGCTAGTTTCCATTTATGTCTTTAAATAGCAGAGGGGGGAGTTCAGGTTGTGCTTTTTAGAGATGCTTGTTAGCTGCATAGGGTGATCTCAGGCTAGTACTCTACCTGACATGTCCCTAATATGATCTGTATGGTAAATAGACATTCTTGCTTTAGCTTAGTCTTTGGTGTTAGGCTGCCTTGCCTGTGTAATCTCAGCTGTAAGGAGCTCCGAGCAGCTGAAAGCATGCAGCCAAAGTGAGCCATCGGGAAAGTTTGCGTGTCAAGCAGGGAATGTCTGTGGTAGGGATTATCACCAACTGCTAGACCTTTTTGTTCCTCTTCCTAGCACTGCTGAGGGCAGAAAACAGGGACAAAACCAATTTTTTCTCTTCCTACATCTTGAATGGTGTTCCCAGGGTGGGAGGTCTTATGACCTGCAACTTCGTTTCGTTTTCCTGTAAGGTAAAGGGCAAACGGATCCTTGATTTTGAACAGAAATAGTTTTTCAAATAGTATGTTGAGTGAAATCTTAACTTCTGCAGCCTTTTCTAAAACCTTGAGGTGTGTTTTTCAACTTCAAAAAAACCCAACAACAAACCCTTCAAACCCTCTTATCTTCTTTGTTGCTGAAGGAAAATATAAACAACTGATGCTTGGAAACAGACAGAAGCATCAGAGAGTTACATAAACACAAACTGCCAGATCCCTGCAGGGATCTGTCCCAGTAGGACTATCTGCTCTCAATTCAGCCCTGCCTCTTTGTGCATGTGCCTGGAAATAGAACTCCCCACCCTGAGGCGACAGCAGCTCGGACTAAATGCCCAAACTGAAACTCGGCTACTGAAGGCATTGATGGTGCGGCCTCGGGCTGTCTGGAGGTTCGAGCAAAAGGCCCTTTGTAACCAGGGGACCGAGTATTCGGGGTCAGACTTGGGAGTAGAAAAGCTACAAAGTTTTAAATCTTTACTATTCCAGTGAACAGCTCCAAAGTCCTTGAAGTGAAGTCTAGGGATCAGCACGTATCCTCCTGTCTTAGTGCTCTGAGTACTTCTATTGTTGTAGACTTGAAGAAAGTGGAAAAGTTATGGCGAGGAGAGTATCCTTCTGAGAACTTTATGCCCTCAGCTCTAAGTGTCTTGTCTATAAGAGTATTCATCATGCTTGGATGTCAAGGGAGAGGAAATAGATACATTAACATGTGGTGGGTTTGTGATTAGGTTTTGAAAGTGCACGACAGATCCCACCAGCCTTCCCTGTCTAAGGAGCTATTCGGCCGAACAGAGCCAGGGCTTCTCCCGAGCTCACTGCATGCTCACAGATGGATGGGGTATCTCTCAGATAACAGAGACCTACAGTGTTCTGGAAGAGCACAATAAATTGTTACTTCTTTGAAGTTGAAGGAATTGGATTAACCAATACCCTCAGCAGAGCTCTGAGGGTTAAATGATAATTCACTGAAAATAACACGCACACACACATACAAAAAAAGGGATTAAACCTTCATTTCTGGGAAACACAGGCAGGGAAATTGAAGTGATGAAGCTGAGGAAATCTGCACTGCATTAATTAAATGTTACACTTGGAACAGATTTCATGATAAACATGAATTTTACTCAGTCTTCACAATATCCAGTGAGACAAACGGGTCTGAGGCAGGGTAGCTCTTTGTAATGGCACATCCCCTGCATAGGATGGAGGTGCAAATAAGAACAAGCGCACGTGTTTAGCCCAGAATCCTGAGGAGCTGATGTGACTTCATCTTTATTCGACGGCACTGGGCAGCCTCGTGTCCCCGCTAGCGCAGTGTAGCAGCTCCTCATCCCAAACCCGGGACATATCTCCCTCGGCCTGCTCCTGAGGCGCTTTGCACACTAAGCCAATTAACCACACTAGGAGACAGACTTGGACAGCACTGCGGCAACTCTGGAGCGAGGCTCGCTGCAGGCACGGGATCCGGCGATGGAGAACCCTGGGAAAAGGGGCGGGGACACTCTGGGCAGCGCCCGTCCCGCCGGGACCCGCACGGAGCGCCACGCCCGGCCCGGCCACACCGGCACAGCGCGGGCCCTGCGGCCGCCCCCGCCAGCGCCTGTTTCTTTAAACGGGGGAAGGGCCGCTCCCGGGCCCCGCCCCACGCGGCTGGCCCCGCCCCGCTCGCCCATTGGTTGTCGCTGGGGCAGAGCGGCCGTCCCGCCCGCGGCCATTGGCTGGCGACGGGGCCGGGGTTCCCGGATGCGGGCGCTCGTGGCCGTTATAAAGGGCGGGGGGAAGGCGGGAGTGGGCGCAGTTTGAATCGCGGCGGGTCGGAGGCGGTCGGTGCTGTCGCCCGGGCTCGGTGCGTGCGGACGTTCTCTGCCTCATCCTGCTCCCTGCGCGGCGCTGCGCTCCGGTTCGCCATGGTGAGGAGCCGCGGGGGCCGCCCGGGTGGGGCGGCGGTGGCGGCGCTGCCGCCGGGGAGTGTCGGGGCCGAGGCGGCGCCGCTGAGGGTCGGGGGGGCGCGCGCGGCCCGGGGGATTGGGGAGGGCGCGGGCGGCGCGCGGCGGGAAGGGGGGAAGGGGGGGCGGTCGCACGCGCAGTGGCGCTGAGGGGGGACAGGGAGCGGCGGACGCGCATGCGCACGGGGAGCGGCCTGTGCGGCGGGCGGCGCGCGCGCCTCGGCGCGGTGTGTGGCGCTGTGCGCGTGCGGGGAAAGGGGGAGGGGGAGCGGGGGCGGGGCGCATGCGTGGGGGGACGGCACCTCCTGATCTCTTGGCATTGCCAGGCTGGCGGGAAAGCTGGGAAGGACTCCGGGAAGACCAAGACCAAAGCGGTGTCCCGTTCGCAGCGGGCTGGACTGCAGGTGAGCTGGGGCTGGGGTGTGGGTGAGTGAAAGTTAGACTGGTCTTCTATCTGTTGGTTGGTTGTACCTCGTGAAACCTGTGGACTCTGCTGTCTGCCTGTTATGCCGAACGATGTAAGGATCTGAAGCCAAACATCAGCTTACCGGACTGGTTTCAGACCTTTTGCACTTTGTGCAGAAGGGAAAATAATTCTCATGTGGCTGTTGCTTGTGCTGAGGATTGTGGAGTTGCTGATGTATGGAATGCAGTGTCCTTAGCTGGATTCTCAAGTGAAATGTAGCTTGTGCTTCTGCCACTGCTATTCTGCAGCCCAGGATGTGGGTTTGTGCAGTGGCTTTCTGTTGTCACAGCCTGTTCATGCTTCTGTTATTTTCCAGTTCCCTGTTGGCCGCATCCACAGGCACCTGAAGTCTAGAACAACCAGCCATGGACGTGTAGGAGCCACAGCTGCTGTGTATAGTGCTGCAATTCTGGAGTACTTGACAGCCGAGGTAAAACCTATAGGGAGTGCAAGCAAGTTGGTCAACTCCCACATGGCATAATGTCCAGAGCCTACTGTATTTTGCCAGTTTGGACTGGGTTGTGAACTGCACTTGCTTTGAGCCAGTTCCAAGTGCAGGCATCATCAAAAGACCATGAAATATGCATGCTCTGCATTCTGTGTAAATCCTGCACTGTGACTTGCAGGAAAAATGCAAGTCTGAAGTAACTTAGGAAGTGGGCCATATGTTCCTATCTGCTGTAGAACACTTACTCCCTTCTCGAGAAAACGAAATGCAGAGCTCCAAAGGAGGAACCCTTTTGAAAGTGTTAATAACAGTGACACAGTATTGGAAACGGCTAATACTGTGCAGTTTGTCTCACGTGGTTGTGTAACTTTAAATAAATCATCTTGTCTCAGGTCCTCGAGCTGGCGGGAAACGCATCCAAGGACTTGAAAGTGAAACGTATCACTCCTCGTCACTTGCAGCTGGCCATTAGAGGAGATGAAGAGTTGGATTCTCTGATTAAGGCGACAATTGCTGGTGGTGGTATGTCAATTGCTTGCTGTTCGTGGTTCGTTGGGTGGCGAGAACTGTCACAGACCATAGGTTGCTTAGTGCTGTCGTTTTCATTTGTTGAAGTATGAAGTTAAGGGAAACTGTTGAAGAGAAATCACATGGTCTTAATTGTTGCTCTTTCCTAGGTGTAATACCGCATATCCATAAGTCTCTCATTGGCAAGAAAGGACAACAGAAGACTGTCTAAAGGATACCAAGATTACTTGTTATCTCAGGACTCGAAGTACTTAAATTGTCCAGTGTTGGTGATTCCAGTGGACTTGTATCTGTGAAACACAATTTTGCCTTTTTTAACTTTGAGAAGGTAAAGCTCCCTTGAGCTTTCTAACAAACCAAATTTCTGCATTGAAGTCTTAACTGTATTTAAGTGTTACCATGGCTTCAAAGAAGCTATTGTGTTTGTAGTGGGATGTAATTGAGTTGACTGTTTCTAGACTGGTTTAAGTAAGTAAAGGAAATGTTTGGGTTTGTACAGACTTTTCATCCACTAGAGTGGAGATACTCAATAAATTTTATGTCAAGACTGATTGATGTCTCTTGTTCATGAACTGAAAAATACTTGATCTTCACTGTGCAGCTCTAAAAGTTTTTCCAAGAGTAACTGGCAATGCTGCCTGCCCTTGAAATACAGCCTGTGATACTGCACTTGGTAATTACTGTGAAGTGAAACAAACAGGGGTTTTAGTCTGTGAAGTTACATTCTTGCTAATTGAATCTGCTGTGTTGTGTGCTAAGGCTGTCCCTTAGCAGGGACAGTTATACTCCACCTCAGCCTTCATTTTCTTTGTTAGGGCCTGGCCCCTCTCACTTCTTTCAGGTTGTAAAAGAAGCTCGAGGGGAGAGACATGTGCAAGCAGGAGCTGTACTGCAGCAGCCTTTAACTCTTTCCATCTCGGTAGTAATGGATGACAAGGGCTTTGGTCACATCTTCACCTGCAAGTTCTTTTTTTTTAACAGCAAAGCCCTGCATTAGTGTGGTGGTCAGGGAAACCTTGTGGTGAGGCAAAAGGGAAGGGCCACCGTCTGTGTTTGGGGGCACCGAGCCGGGTATACCTTGCAGAACTGCATCCAGCAGTGAAACACTTCCAAAGGTGGTGCTTCAGTCCTGACCAGGCTCTTCTGTTTCTATAAGCTCCTTCAGGCAATAATCTCTGCTGCAGCACTGTAGGTGGGAGGTGGTGACCTAGATCGGAGATGCTGCTGAGACCTGTATTAACTGCACACCTCCTGGCGCTGCGGCGCTTCCCTGGAGCAGCCCCGAGTGCTTCCGTGGCAGCAGAGCGGCCCTGGCGGCGCTGTACTTGCTGTCGGTAGCGGCAGGGAACAGTTACGCGGTGCTGCCGCGCACCCTCAGGCAGAGCCAGGGCCCTGTAAGCACTGACAGCGCTCGGACTCCGCTCAGTTGCGTCCGGGGCCGCAGTGCTGCGGCGGCGCGCGCGGTACTTTTCCATGGAGCCGCTTCCCGGGACCGCAGCTCGTTCCCGCGGCAGCGCGGGCGCTATCGCTCCGTTCCCTCGCGGCTGGCGCGGCCCCGGGCGGGCGGGGCGGCGCATGCGCGGCGGGGCCCGGAAGCGGGTCCGTGCGGTGCCGGTGCGAGCTGCGGCAGCGGCGGGATGAGCCCTGCGGAGTGAGGGAGCCCCGCCTGCCGCCCCGCTCTGCCCGCGGGCCCTCCGCCCCGCCCGGCTCCGCTCTGGCTTCGGGCCCCTTCTCTCTGCGCTGCGGCGGGCGGAGGCGGCGGAAGGAGAAGCCCATGGAGGGGAACCGGGACGAGGCCGAGAAGTGCATCGGGATCGCGCGGGAGGCGCTGGAGGCCGGGAACCGCGACCGCGCCCTCCGCTTCCTCGGCAAGGCGCAGAAACTCTACCCGACCGAGACGGCCCGAGGTGAAGCCCGGCTCCCTCCCCGCGGCCCGGCTCCGTCGGGACGAGCCCGGACCGATGCGGGGCCCGCAGGAGGGCGGCGGGGGGGCCCCTCGGGCCGGGGTGGCCCCGCAGGCCGAGGCGTGCGGGACACGGCTCCCAAACCCAGCCCAGCTGCGCTCTGGCTGGGAAAGGAGGCCAAAGGATGTGCCCGAGAGTAGCGCTCAGGCAGGTGGATTCCCACGGCCCGTGCCTGCCTCTGGCGTCAGGCGGTGCGGAGGAGTGGGCTCGCCTCCCCCCGCGCCAAAGGGCATCTCACGGGGCCTGCCCAGCTCCTCGCCTGCATTCCTTCTCTTCCCTTCAGCCGGCAGTATAAACGCAGCCCTACAGGATAGGCTTAGCCCTGATTAACAGCAGGACATTTCAGGCCCCAGGCCGAGACAGGCTGAGTTGGCTTCTCTTCTGTCACTGTGAATTACCGCTGGCTAACAGTGTGCAGTAAGAGCTGCAGCTCCAGGGTGGACCATGTCTTCATTCTCTAATCTGCCTGTGGTTTGGGTTTTCTCGGTTCCCTTTTGGTTGTATGCAGCTACATAGGAATTGCACATGGGTTTACCTTTCCTAGAAAAAATGGGATAGGTGGCTCCCCCTAGGACTTGGCTCATCTGAGAATTAGTTCTGTGCTAAAAATTGAAAAAGATTCAGCATCTGTCTAGCAAAAAGTGTTTAGAAATAATTTTTTTTTAAGAAACGATTATAAGGTTTCAATGTATGTTGAACTGCTACTTGTCTTGAAGTCTTTCTGTTACACTGCCCTAGAAGTCAGCTGGAAACACCCTTGGACGCAGCAGTGACTTGTTGCGTTCCTCTAGTTCTCACTTAGGTGGTCTGTGCTGTGGAACGAGTAGGAACAACTTCAGTGCTCTGTACTGACTTAAAGGCCTCAGGATTTGCCATTTCTGGAACATGATTTTGAGGCAAAATTCTGACTGGAAGTGTTCTTTTCTGTATTTTATTCTGTAGTGAAGCCTTTAAGTCAGGTGATGAGATTCAGTGAACATTTTTGGGCCTCTTATCTCCTGACTACTTTTTTGTGTGCAAACAGGAAGGTCTCACTGCTGCTTTTTTTTGTTTAATTTTTCCCAGTGTTTGTATTTTCTCATGCAAGACACAGCGTGGATGTTACCATACTCCCCGAAATTTCTTTGGTATGAGAAGATGACATGCACGAGTGTACTTTCAACTTTTTGGAAGCTGTGTTGGTCAGGAGGCAGGAAGGCAGAGTTTCAATTCAGCTTCTTCCACCAAAGAGAGCAAATAGTTTTGTCTGCTTCACATAGCTCATTACCGTCTTGTATCTCCAAGATAAAAGTTACAGTAGCTTTCAGGAAGAAAAAAACCTTCTGATTTGTTTTCAGCATTTGAGGTGGGGTTTTTTAAGTAGGTCTGCCACTACATACAAACCATTATAAAGTATTCAGTGCAAGAAATAGATGGCTAATTAGGCTATTGTCTGTAGGACACTTGTTTTATTCACTGTGGAAATTAGCAGAGAGTCACAAATGAGGTACAGACCTGGTGAAAAGAAGATGGTCTTGTGGTTATGATAGTGGACTGTAATCTGGGGAATTGTGTCCTGAAACTAAATGCTTCACGGAATTTCTCTGTGATGGTAAATAAGTCGCTTCACTCTATTTCCATCAGTGACCGGCTAATTGTTTCTGCTTCGTTTTTCAGATATTCAGCTTGAAACAAGGGCCTGATTTGTGGAACTGGTGGGCAGTTAAAAGCTCCATCTGAAGCTAATGAGAATTGCAGATGCCCTAATACCACTGAAAAAATTCAGGCCCTAGGCCTGATTTGAACTAGGTACTTAGAAATTAGGGGACTCTAAACTTGTAGTACCTCTGTGCTTCAGTGGGGAGGTTGTTAAGTCTTCTAAACTCATCTCGTTTCCTCCCAAAGCAACACCAACGCCTTGGATTTACTTTGGTTTTAAAGTTTTTGAGGCACTTAAATGACCCTGTTAAAAGTGCACTAAGCTGCAAGGACACAGAATGTCCTTTTTCAGGACAGGAACTGGAAGGTGTGCAGTACATTAGAACTGGCATTTTACAGTGACTAAGAACAAATGAAATTACTCTCACTGACATCTTCTAGGTAAATTAACTGAGGAGTCCACTTGAAGAAAAAAAAATCAACCAACCCATAATTCCTAATTCAGATAATCAAAAATGTGTCACAGCACATACCAGAAAGAACCAGTTAAGGTTCTGTGAGCCCACTTGGTTTGAACACAATTCTTATTTTATAGTCATAATATATTGGGTTTGTATGGTGATAGGACAGTATGGTGGAGCCCCCATTGTCAGCGTGCTCACTTGTTTTCTCTTTGCAGTATGAGTAAGAATGTAGTTTGTACCAATTTACACTGAAGTTACAGATTCTTCATATGTTGTATCTTTGGTATCATTTTGAGAACAATTGCCCACCATTTCACAAATGATGTTCTGTCAGTTATAAAAGCAATGAGAATGATAGTGCTGAGTCTTTTACTGGTGGGAGCTTCCTTCTCCCTGTGTTGTAGTGGATTATAAAAGGACAGAGAATAGGTTTTAACTATTGTCTCTAAAACAATACTATGTGTGATTTGCTTTTGACAACATTTGCATGTAAAGGGCTTTCAGCACTAGTTCAGTCATCAGTAAAGTTTAGTTTTACTAAACAAAGCTTCTGCCCGAAATACGCTGACTGCAGCAGTGCTATTTTAAGGCTTTACTAGTGTGAGATGTAAGGTCAATGCTTATTTAATGATACTTAGCTAATGACTTCATAGTAGCAGTTTTCATTGTGACATCATTCTTTGCTAGAAAATTGTTTTATGGTTCAGCTGCTCAAAAAATTGTTTGATTTTGATTTTTGATAATGATTCCTCTTGCAACTGAGCAGAAACTAATTGCTTGTCTGGAAAAGATTTGTAAGAGTAGATTTACATATAACAAAGGACAGGATGTCCTTTCCAAACTTAGGTGCCATTCTGTTTGCAGTTGAAGTCAGAAAACAATGTTAAAGGAAACTTTACTTTTCAGTGCTTCTTAAGATTTTTGTGCCCTGTTTTGATGCTGCCTTTAAAACCAAATTTTTTATGAGCATGTCACCTTAGTTTTTAGGCTGTTGCATTAGGACAAATTCTGAATTAAACAGTTTTTCCATTAGTGAAAGGCAGGGGTCATGTTCAATGCATAATGGAATCAAATGCAGTGCAAGGATCTTTCATTCAACAGCAGGTAAT
>JAWWLZ010000139.1:22468942-22487214 GCA_035041345.1 Poliocrania exsul | reverse complement strand
TAATGGAACACACAAGAGAGGCTTCAGAGACATTCAGAGTTGTCTTATCTTCTAACAAAATAAGTCTTTGGTTCTTTGTATGTCCTGTTTTAAAATACCCAGATGCACAGTGAAAGCTTTCTTTAGTACACTGTTCGTACTACAGTACTGACAGCTGGTTTTATCACAGGCAGTTCATGGAAAAGTCAAGAGGTGTTTCCGAATATCTGAACTGTATCTCTTCTTTCAAGAAAACAATGACCCCATACCCTTTGTACTGTTTTCTTTCCCAGCGTGGAACAATAGCATGTTTGTATATGCTGTGTCCTGCTATTTTAAGAAATTCACACTTATGTATTTGACTCTTTTTTTAACCTCCCTGCATTGTCTTCTCAGCAATGCAGCTCCATTATGAGGCCTGAGAAGGTGAAACAGCAATATTGCAAATAAACTGCAGCCAAACCAATTCATTAAGAGACTTAACAGCTACACTTGCTGTGAAGAGACACTGGATGTTAAAATGCAAACCGTAGCCTGTGCCTGCGTTTCTACCATTATTGGTCCCACTGATTCTGCACAAGTGTTGATGCAGGGAAATTTCTAGAGAAATGCCAATATAAGAGCAGGAATTGCAGAACTTTGAGTAAGCATTAGTTTGAGAGGGGAAGTCAGGGTTACATGTTCAATAGGATTCCATAGGATACTGTTATTAAATGTCATACTCGCTGGATAGAATTTTTTTTTTCTGTTAGCGCTTGTTTGAAGTGCATTTGGACTGAAAATGCCTCATTCTGAGCATACTGTCTGTTCAAAACTGTTTATTATTAGTTCTTAACCTGCAGACCTGGTCACCTCGTTGGAGTTGTTACTACTTCATTTACCTCCGAACTTCAAGTGCCACAACAGATGATACTAGAATAAAGTATTGCAAATAGCGAATATGTCCTTCAGTTATAATCCACAATGCAACTAGAGCTCTCCTGTTTTCAAGAACCTCGTTTCATTTGTAGTGAAGACATGCCCTCAGTTACAACTATACATCTAGGTCTTAGTTGCTTCTTTATTTCTGCAGTAAGAAGCCTGATCTGGTCAATCGATGATTCTTGCTGAGGCAGGCACGAGTGCAGGACCAGCACTGAAGTCAGCTGACTTTTTTGTTCAGGCACAGTGTGGTTATTCGTCTCCAGGGCTTCAGACTGCTGTGACCACTGGGTAATAAGTGAATTTAAAAGGAAATACTGGGGAGTTTTTAAGAAGCACATCGTAGGGAAGTGGTGGCTCTCCTTTCAAACAAAGCACCACCTTGTTTTCCTTCCTGTGCTTCAGTGAGATACAAGCTATGATGTGTAGGATCCCAGTTTTCTGCTAGTCTGAGAGACAAGCTAGGAGAAACTTTTTTTTCAATTTAGGAGAAAATTCTTCAGGAATCTTCTCACTAGTTTCTAGAAGAAAGTGTTTTTAACAGTAAAGCTGTAACATGCCTTCACAGTGAATGGGACATTTTTCCTTGGCAGTTTTTTTAAGAGCATTTTTTATGCAGATAGTAACTCTCATTTTTTATTAAACAAATCTGACCTACGTAGCTTGCTGTCTTGCTCTGATGGGATCTCTTCAGGAAAGCTGGACTATTTAGTAATCTTCAATCTATATTATGCTTTGGGTGCAGTCCCTTATGTGACAGTGGTGTTGCTTCTGATTCATAGGTAAGACAGATTACCCCCAAAATACAGGCTTATATCCAGAAAGAAAAAGAAGCCCTAGTGTATGTTTGTTAAAACTGCTAAATTTAACATCTGTTGCAACATAGAAGGAAAGAGGATTTAAAGATCTATCAAAAGTTTACTAGTTTTCAAGATTCATGTCTTGAGCTGGGTGTAGTTGGCTGGTCCTGAGTTACTTCTGGCATTGTAATAGTGGTTTGAATTTCAGCTGGTATTGCCTGGAAGGAGTAGAGCCTCAGTTTGTGGTTACAAATAGGTAGGTACTGTAACAACTGAAATGTGCTGGTGATGGGCTTGGTCTCTGTGTGGAATAATTTGCAGTTTCTTTAGCATTAGGTTAGTTCCTCTTCAGTTTACAGCTGCTTATTCAGGTATTCTAATGTTTTCACCCCAAGGCACAGATTCTGTGCCTCTAAAAAACATCTGGAAATTAAGGACCTGGACAAATTCTCTCCAGTATTACATTACCTTTGCAGAGATGGAGGGGAGTCTGGTCACTAATTGTGAAACACTTTTCCATAGTTTTCCCATGAACAGGCATTGCTAGACTGGCTTCAGAAACATTGGTGGTGCAAAGTGATGATCAGAAACATTGGTGGTGCAAAGTGGTGATCACCAAGAAAGGAGGATGTAGCAGCTGGTCTTTTATAATGCAGTGCTCTCATTTAAGATACTTGAGAGCCCTGACTTAATCACTAATATGTGTAATGATACCATGATATACTGTTGTTTTTATAGTGTTGTTGGAAGCTATTATGAAGAATGGAAGTACTGCTGGGGGAGGCGCTTACTGCCGAAAACCAGCCAGTAGCAGTGATCAGAGTAAGCCCAATAGCACGAAGGAGAGCAATGCATCTGCTGCAGGTGAAAGTGGAAAAGGCTACACCAAAGACCAAATGGAAGGAGTTTTAAGGTATGGCGTTGCTTAAATATGTCACTGCTTTTCATTCTGTGTATTACGTACTTAGCATCCAAAGAAGCCACAAAGAATTCAAGGTCAGCTCAAAGGGTTACTCAACTGAACTGTTAAACGGCAGGGGAAAGCTTTGCTGTTTTTAAACACCATATGAGATGCTGTCACTTTCTGCAAGAAGGATGATACTCCTCTCTTTAAACCGTCTGTGTTACTTTATGGTAATGATAATACTCAAAATAGTTATTAGGTAGATCTCACAGTAAATGGAAGAAATGATGAAAATGCTGTAGTACAACTTGCAGGACAGTGTTTCTGTTGAGTATTTTTATACTGAAGATACATGCTTTCTCCTAAAGTTTATTTTCAAGCTACTCTGCCTGTACAGGCTGGTCTTAGATGAACATTAAAATGGTTTTGTTCTGAAAGTAAAGGTATCTGAGAAGCACTGAAACACATAGTCTGAGTTGCATTATAATAAACTCTGTACTTAGTGCAGCTTGGTAGTATTAAGGTGGAGTGACATCATGAAAGGAGGATGTGAAAAGAAGCAAAGGTCAGTAAAAATGTCTTTTTGAGCAAAGAACTCTTGAGTCATGTTATCCCCACAACTTGCTGTCTGTAGAAGCAAGAAAAATATTGTTTGATATATGCCCTGATTTCTGCTAAAGAAATATGGATATAGGCACTCTAAAATTGCACACTTCAAAACCCACCTGTAGTTTAAGGTAAGTCTAGCCCAGATATTTTCGAGGGAGCTTGAAGGGAAATCACAAGTCTCCTCATTTGTGTAGATTGGATGAACTGTCATGCAAAACAGAATTTTTTGGAGGGTTTTGTGTGTGTGTGTGCATATGTGAAATATATGTTGCTGTTGATACTATCTTAGGATCTTTTCCTGAAGTTCAGTAATCTGTTCAGCTGTGCTAACAGGGAAAAGGAGCTTTTGTTTGTTGATACAGAAGCTCTACATTCAAACAGGTTGACAGCAGCATCTCTGACATGGTTATCCTCTTGGTGTTGTTACTTACTAGAGCTTTTCATTTGCCTTCATTTCTGCTTAATTAATGTTACTGCCCTTCATGATGCATCTAAAGTGAAACCTAAATAAGTGTGTACAATTTTGGCTTCCTTGTACCAGCTGGTAAAATGAATGCTAATGTCTGTGTATACACACACATAAGACCAAATATCCAGAAGGAAATCCTCTGTAAAATGAGGCTTAGTTCAAATTAAGACATGTAACATATTTGTAGAAAGCTTCTACAAGGAAGGCTCTATTATTGCCAGTATTCAGTCACCTGTGACATGCCATTCTGAGCTGCAGTCTGCTTTGAAATCAGACTCTTGGCAAGATCTGTCTTTGTTTTACCAGAAGGTTATGCTGCCTACTTTGTCTTGAATAAAATGGTGTTGTAGAGCCAGCTTTTCTCTCTGATAGGCTTTTGTGATATTGAGTATTGCTTTCTTGAAGGGATTTCTTAGATGCCACATAAACTTAATCCACTTGTTGAGATCAGGATCAGAGTTTGGGGTATTCACACAAGTTGCACATTGAGGATAATCTTGATGCAACATTACCTCAAGAATGTTGAATATTAAATATGGGGTTTTAAACCCCACCCAAATATTTGCAAAATAAGCAATTGTAAAAGCTTACAGAACAGCTCATGTTCGTTTGTATTTTACATACCACTTAAAACCATGTGTTAAACCAGTATCTTTGCCTTGGCTTGGGTAATGCTACCACCCTTTAATATAGCAGTCTATAAACCCTTGGAAAGAGACTGAATTTTTGTTTAGATGTGCAATGATCAACAGAGCAAGTCTCCAGTTTGTATTGCAAGTTTTGAAAAGTTTGTAGTGTTGTCAGGTGCTAACATCAACAAACTGCTTAAAAAATTGGGGTTAAGAATTAAAAAACATGTGCCTTGCAAATGAGAACAGAATTAAATATGGCTTAAATGGGCTAAAACTTAATGGAAAAAGATAACACATTGTGATGATAGCTGAGAGAAAGTTCATGTTTAAACCACAGTGAGAAAGAGCTTCCTAGTTGGAAACATGACAGGCTGTGTATGTTATTGCTTCAGTCAGGCCCCAGACTTTTCCAGTTAAATGAAACATGCCCCTCAGGGGAGGGTTTTCTTCAGAGAGCAGAGCTTGTCACCACCATATGCTTCTGCCATGCCACAGTGGAATGGTTTTCAGAGTTTTGAATTGGTTAAAGAAATAATGTGTGAAAAGAGGTGGCTTTAAATAGTGTTTCATGCCTGATTTTTGTCTTTTTTCCTGTAAGAAAGAAATTTCTAAATAACAGACTAGCTAAATCTTCAAATCTTAATAAATTCTGACTCTCACCATGAATTTGACTCTTGAGAAACAAAGTTGGTTTGCATTTGTAAGATTTGAAAGATGGTAATTATCCTCAAGTATTCTTCCCTTTAGGAGTTTTTGGTTCTTCTTAATAGATGGAGAGAAAATGTTCCTGCTTTAGCTACACGTGCCATTTCCAATGCATTTGTTGAAAACTTTAATGAGCAGTTGGACAGGGGGAGTGACTGAGCTTTCTGGCTTGGATCACTGCATAGAGTTCCTGGAGCTGTCTGGCTATCTTGAATTTGCTTGTGACTATAGATTTAAGAAGCATAGTGAAGACATCCTTGGAGCAATATAACTGATTTAACTGCATTAATTTTCATCAGGGTTACCCTAGTAATGTGAGTAAGTATGAGTACAAACAAGCACCTCTGTGCTGGTTTTATTTTTTCCACATACACGGGGGCAGTGATCACTGGCAGACTACCATAACAGTTCTGTAGAGCATCACATGAGCTTGCAAGTTGCTCTACAGGGAGAACAGTAAGATGTAATGTATTTCCACTGATTGCATAAGGGCTGGGTAATGCCCTGCTCTTTGTGGGAACACTGCTCGCTGTTTCAGTGGGACAGTTTGAAGCTTGAGATGTACCAAAGCACTGAGTTGCTTTTAAATTGAAATGCTTTGAAAATACCATCTGTGATACGTGCATCTTCTTAATGATTCTTACCTTGTCACTGAGAACTGGATCAAGTTGTCTTAACACCTTTAGGTGACCAGCATGTTGGAGATACTGCCAAGAGACTGGCAGAAATGTGGTAGGACCCACAGCAAACTTAATATCATGTTAGAGCAAGTCCCCAAGAGGTCTCTGGGCAACTGAAAGTTACCTGAGCAATCTCAGTTTCAGACAAATGTGCAAGAATCATGTGCACAACAAAAAAAGGGAGAATTTGCTTTTGGATTTTGTGATCTTTGCTTGAAAGCAATTCCTTCACTGTTTCATGTAGCATTTTTTGCTGAGATAAATGAATCATTTTTGTAAACAAGAAAATTTTTAAAACTTTTTTTTTTTAATTCTAGTCCACTTAAAACAACTGAAGAAGTACTGATTGGGATTAGGTTTCAAAGTTCTTACTTAACTCTCAAACAAATTCTGTTCATAGTATCTGCCTACTCATATCAAGTATGCAGACCCATTTTGTGGATAGCATGAAGTTAAAAAAAAAGGATAATTTGCCTGCTATGTATTAATCTTTCCCATTTCTTTTTATGCTGTGAAGTGTGTGTTATCTGCTGTCTGCCACATGATTTAAAAACATAGTTTCTGATACATCTGTATGTTCTATGATTTACACAGGTTTTCTTTAAATGATCTTAAAATCCATATGGTGTTTGATCTCTTTGGTCTTATTTTTAGTGAATAAGATTTAGCCTATATTAAATATTACCTTTTTCACATCTAAAAGATAGCTGCCATGATTAGTATTTTGCTAGACTTGGATTGCTGTCTTGTGAAAATTCTGGTGGCATTTTGCTTTTTCTGCCTTGGCAGTGCCTGCTGCTTGGAAGAAAATATAAGAATGAAAATTTTGTATTTGGATCTTTGAGATAGAACCAAAACAAACCAACAGAGGCATAAGTTCTGTAGAAACATTGCAAGGCAAAATTAAGTGTCATCCAGTAGTGGTCAAGAATAGTCAGTAGTTTGATTTGAATTCATGTAGTAAACCAAAAAATTGCCTTTACACATTTCATGGATCAAACTAGAAGTGTAAGTTGTGTGACTGCCTTTTTCCAGGCATTCTGCTGAGATTTCTGTGAATTCAGCAAAAAGAGGTTTCTTTTCTAACATGGGGTCAAGAAGATAATTAACTGGAAGTGGATTAATAAGAGCAATCAACATTTACTTAAATGGAAAAAAACCCTCACAAACCAACAGAGCCAAGAAATCAGGGCATGTCTTTAATTAGGCTGTAGAGCTACCATGAATTGTTGAAATACCCAGTTGAATGGTTGAGAAATTAAGGTGGAAGTCATATTCATAGAGCCCATCATGAAAAAGTGGCACAGAAGGCATGATGAACTTTGTCAGAAAGCTCCTGCATTTAAACTACACTTTGGATAACTAAAATAAAAGCTTAAATAAAATCTAGAGAAAAGTATGCTGATGTAAACACAGCCTTGAGTGTTTCACATCATACACACAGTAGAAATAAACTGATCAGTCACACACCTGAGCACGGTGCTAAGACAAGCACCCAAATGTGGTGTTGAATCTATCAGTAAAGCTGAAATCTGAAATTTCTGGTGCATTTGTTTTAGAAACCAGGAGTATTCTGATACCAGCTTGAGTTCCTCAACAATGCTGCGACCTTCCCTTCCCAATCTAGAGCACTTTTTGCAGACCATGGTTATGTCACCCAAACTGTGACTGGCACATTCCCAATTCAGCTGCAAGACCCCATTTTCATCAGGCCCTCTGGCATCACTGGAAATTTGACCTGTATAGAAATTGGTCTGCATTTTAGTGTGTTTTTCTGTGCAACTCTAGGATCAGAAGTCAGTGTAGCTTCCTCTTGCTCAGTTCTCTGTCATAACATTCACGTTGCTGCTTACTGTGCTGCGGAGTTCAGATTACTGGGAGAAATAATTGTGGCTCCCCTCACAACCTTTGCAGATGGTGGTTAAAGTATTTGTCTTCAAGGCTGTCCCTGTGCACGTAGACAGAGGCTTTGGAATGCCCTTTGAAATACCTAGTCATACTCAAAACTTCATGCTTGTGGATTGCTGTAGGTATTTGATACAGAAGTGCAAACATCTCTGGTAGATTTTGCTAATCTGATAAAAGCTGTTGATGCTGACCTAATCTGAATTGTAGATTGGAAAGTGAACCAACATGTACAGCAGTTGGATCATGTCATTCTGTAGTCACAGGAGAACCAGCAGTAGTAGCCGAAGAATTTCTGCAGGTGAGAATAGACATTTCAGGATATGAAGGGGTTTTTCTCCTGTCAGCTGTCAGAGCATGGAGAGGAGCCCAGTGTCAAGCAGAAATGGTAGCTGGTGCAGTTTGAAGCTGGCTGACCAGTTCTTCTGCAGGTGCTGGGATAGTGGAGTTTTGCAAGTCATGATGAGATACCTCTGTCAACAGATTGGGGATGAATGTAGGCCATTGCTTGTTCTCATGCTGTTTGAGAAATCTATTCTCTTTAAGTCAGATAATATTTCAGGAGCATCCAGCAATGTGCCCTCTTAAAACAGCCAGCAAATCTGTTAACCATAAGGACAATGCCAAGTTGTTGGCAGGGGGCTCAACAAGGACAGAAATTAGCTAAACAACAGAAGAAGTAATTTTATACTAATTCAGATATAGAAGTGATCCAACCAGGAATGAAAAACACCAAGCAATTAACAAAAAACAAAACCCCCAACAAAGTATCAGAGAAAACACCAAACTTCCAATAAGCCAAAAATAAGTAACAACAAGAACAAAAAATTCAATACAGAATGGGCTGTCAATATACAAGTGTTGTGTGCACTGGAATTTTGAAAAGGAACATCTGTGTGGAGTTTACATATGCAATAAAATTAGCAGGAGGAACTACAGTGCCTTAAGGACAGCAAGACCAAACAAACAATTTCAAATGCATCATTCAGAAAGTTAGTTGTCTGTGCTGAGAGTGTTGCAGGACAGGGGTTTCAGGTGAAGTTAAAACCCAGAAGTAACATCAGTTATCGGGCTTTTCCAAAACCTCCTCTGGTTTTCCTCTTTATTTTAGGCTGCCTCTGCTGGCTGATGCTGTGTGCCCTGCAATAAGAGAGAAGTGGGAAAAGGATGGATCCTACAATCCTGGGACAAATCTCCCCAGCATAGTTCAGTGGTGTAGGCAGGGGATTCTGGCTGACTGAGGATTGTCAGACGTCAGTCTGCTAGAGAGAAGGGGTGAGGAATATGTCCAAAAAGCTCTGCATCTGCAGGACAAGGATCAAATTGACCGTGTCCTTCAACAGCTTCCGGCAGATGGAGAGAAATTTCTGATCAGGATAGTGCAGTTTGGGGGAAGGAGACTTGGCAGGTTTCTGTGCAAGAATGAGGAGGAATGGGGCATTCCCAGCCCCAGTGGGACTCTAGTGTTTGAGAAGCCTGGTGACTACACAGCACATGTGTGACCTCAGGATCTCGTTGTCCTGGTGACCCCCTACAGTTTGTCCTGTGTTAACTTGACTTACCAGCTTGAGTTTGGGTTGCATTGAAGTTTTGCCTCTTAGGACCACATCACAAACACTGATAACTTTGTTTGATTGGAAAGCACCTTCTAATCATCTTTGTTTATCCCATCATCCTCAGTACACAGCAGCTGCAGTACAAGCTTTAGTGCAAAACACATGGACTTTGCTGAGGGGGGAAAAACAGAGCTGTTACCTCGTAATGATTGCCCTGAATTGTGTTCTATCAGGGACCTCCTGACCAAAGTCACTGACTTCCTCCCAGTAGGAAACTGCATCTGGACTGCATTTTGCCTTGAAGTGGGCAAGCAGTGGTATAAAACTGTTGGCTAACAGCAGAGTGTAGCAAGGACTGAAGCATAAGGCCATTGCTGAGAATTCCAGGCTTAGTAACGAGTTTTGGCCCCTGTGCATTTATACAGTCATTTAATGGTTTGTAGCTTCAAAGCTGAATCTGCCTAATCCAAAGTCATGCTAAACTCTGAAAAATTGCCATGTGGATATGTGTGTTCATCTGTGTTTGTAGAATTTTTTGTTTAACAAAGCAATCAATAGGAAGGACTTGAAAAGAGAAAACACCTTGGCTGAACACTTGTTGGTTGATAATAACAATACCTCATTTGTGGACCAGGTTCAGGACAGCTGTTGCATGGAGGTGACTGCATTAAACCTTTGGCTATGACCCACAAGGCAGGTTTCTTGCTGCACTTTCTCATCAGGAAGCAGCTCTGGTTTGATGCACTGGCTCTAAGCAGATCGTGGTGTCAGAAGCTGGTGGGTCACATGCTGACCTGAGCATCTTCTGACTGGTACCCACCATTCCTGCTTCTCCCTTGAGGGTTGCCCACTGTGGAACTTCTGTTGGTTGTGAATGGGAGGGAACTCTCAAGTGAGTTTTCGGGGACTTAGAAGAACAGGTTGGCATCCGTTTGGTTCTTTTTTTCCCATATTCTCTCAGCGTGTTAGAGTTTTGAAATAATGCTTATCAGTTCTGCAAATAAGTAAACTTTCATGGTTTTATTTTTTCGTGTCTATTCCTTTCATGAGAAATGACCATATGCTGTTGAGGGACAAAGTTGTTAAGGATGCACTGGTGACTCACTATGTAATTTTATATCAACCAAAGTTCTGAAGAGTCTGGTCCACAAACAGATAATTCAGAAACTGAATTATTGAAGAGAGCTTAGATTGGATGCTGAGATAGCAATTTCATTAAATAAAAGCTTAATTTGATACCATCACCTGTTTAAATAAAATTACCTGTTCTTGATCCAGTTCATAAGGCATCCAGGTACTGAGGCTAAGGATTAAGGGATCTGTACACTACCACATTTTTTTTCTGCTTGTACAAGTTACCAAACAAAAGTTACCAGTACTCAGACTATAATTTAATGTATTTTCTTTCCATTCTTTCTTGATGGATTTACTGTGTTCTTTCTAGTTAGTTTTACGGGCTTCCTAACTGGACCTTATTAAATGTTACTTCAATATAATGAGCTATATTTGTTTAACAGGATGTTTGTATTGGCAGATGCCTGCATACATTCAATTCAGTGCTCTTGTGAGCATTACACCGAGACTTCCATAAAAGCTTGTGGTATTTGAACACAGGAAACAGGATCCCTCACAGAAACTTGATTTGACCAGTCTGTGAACTGGGAAGGACCACACATGACGGCGTGGTTGTACTTCTGATGCTCACATTCCCTTAAATGCAGGCTACCCATACTTCCTTCTTGAGAATGCCAAAGGCTTGCTTGACACCCATTTTTTCCACATGGCTGCCCTGAATATAGTCTTGGCAACATTAAACCCATATTTAGGTAGAAATTTGTGTATTTAAAAGAATATAGATACAGTTACAGCCAAGTGAAGAGGCTCACAAGAAGCTTTTAAAATATATATGGATGTAATTTCTGTTTCTTACTCAAATCAGCCATTCTTCTTTGGCTGTGTCAGTGTGCCTCATGTCTGCAGTGCAAGTTTGTGATTCAAGCTTATTTTTCTAAGTTTCTAAATTCTTCCCCGAGTAACTTGGTTTGATTTTTAAGGTGTATTTACTGGTTTGGTCAGTTCTTTCTGCCCACATAGAATCAACATTCTCCCTTCCCCTGTAACTGCTGTTTCTTTCTTCTAGTATTGTAAAGCAGACCAAATGATTACATCATTTCCAGATTTTGCTTTTCCTGTCTGGGTGAGACAGCCTACAAGAAAGAAGACTATTTCCAAGTTTTCAGAGTTTTAAAAAAAGCTACACTTGAATATATGAGATGAGCTGAATCTGTTATTGCTGGAGCTGTTATTGTTTCTTTGAATTTACATAAACACTTACAGAAAGATTGTTAAAGATCCAGGTGCATTCGTAGCAACAGAAATACTGTCACATGTCTTCTTGCCCTGAAAAGTGAATGCTTGAATGGTGTTATTTTGTTTGGAGAAAGGGAGAGTATTCTTTGGTTTGTTTTGTATCATGTGTACTGTTTTGCTTACAGTCAAACCAGGCCTTCCTACCTGCCAGCTCTGCAAAGTAAATTTAGAATCCTCTTTTTATGCATTATTATACAGCAATATTAGTATAACTGGGGATGAGGTAATGCTACAGTAATTGCAAACTGAAACCTTTTCTTACAACTGTGGTAGTTCTACAGTAGAACAAGTAAGAGAAATGTATGTAGTAAGTAATTTTAAGTACAATAGTTCATTGTGCTCAACAGTGAGTTTGTTACAAAAAATGGCATTCTTTGTTTCTATAGTGGATATTTTAAAATATTTTATATTGGAAGCAAGAGATGTAATGCACCAGTGCAATGTATTACCTCATTTGCAGCTGTGTTCTAACAAAGTACTTTTACATCTTTTTGTTTGCAACATTTTATTTAATTTTCTTTTGCAGTATAAAGAAATGTAAAAATTACTACGAAGTCCTGGGGGTGTCAAAGGATGCAGGTGAAGAAGACCTAAAGAAGGCTTATAGAAAACTTGCTTTGAAATTCCACCCTGACAAAAACCAAGCACCTGGAGCAACAGAGGCTTTTAAAAGTAAAACAGCATTTTTACTTAAAATTTCTTTTATTATTAAACTTCATCAAAATAAAAGAAATTCATGTGTATTGGTCACTTGTCTTTTTATTGTCCATGTGTTTTGTAGCTAATGTTGAACTGATGTTTTTATTCAAGAAGATATTTGACCTTTATTTTATTAGAAGTATAAATAAATAACGTGGACTTTTGGAGTAGGGTTCTCGTTCAGAGGATGGACTATAACATTCAGGTGCAAGGAGAAAATACTTGATCTGTGAAACCCAATTGCACTTTTTTACTGTTGTTGACTTAATGTAGTCAATTGAATTTTACTGCCTTGAATTTTTACTATACTTGAGCTTGAAAAAACCAATGTAATCCTTGACAGCAAAATGCAGTTTTTACTGAATCAATTCCCACACTAAGTTGCCTTTTCTGTAGAATTCCTTGTATGTGTGTAGATTTACTACTTTTTCCACACAAAAACACATGAGTTCAAACATGGCCTTATTAATAGTTGCCTTTGACCATTTTTTAGGTAAAATTTAGGCTGACTTGACCTTATCTAAGGCTGCCAAGCTTAGCCCGGCACAAGGGAAATTGAGGCAAAGCTTTTTAAAGAAAACTACACCTTCATCTCAGATGAAGAAAAATGTGAATCACTAAGACATGATCATGCATAAATAAACAATCTGATTGTGGTACATCTTTTTTATTTTTTTCTTGTGTGAGGTTTGCATGCAGACATTTGAAAAAGTCATTCGGATAAAACACTTAAATTGGGGAGGGAAAGAAAGGAAAAAAAAGGCCTGAGCAAGACTTCTGATACAGACTTTAAGAGGTAATTATAATAATATATTAACAATTCCAGATGAAAAGTGAATACAACATAGCAGCAAAGTTGATTACCAATGATTAATTTAGTACAGCTATGTGATGTCTTTATCTTTAAAAAAGATATTACTATTATAAAATTTTCTCAGGCCCTAGGAATAAAATAGTTCTTCCTTGTTAATAGCATTTTAAATAATCTTTAAATAAAATGTTAAAAATCAGTTTCTTAATATTTAATATTTTGTTTAACATTAGCACTTTGTACAAGTCTGATTTCTTCAGCTTAATTTCACTTTCTGGTTCTTAACTAGGTGAGTAAATGAACAGAAAATTCTCCAGAGGAATCTTGTTGATGAAAAGTTATTTAATGAAAACTAGCATTTTGCATTGAAATTATTGTCTTTTTGTATGGCTGAGTAAATTTATGGTTTAGTTTTCCTTTAAGGTGTCTGATGAGTTTCTGACATCCATCTGAGAAAAGGAATTCATAATAATAGTTTTTATTTCATAATAATGCTTTATTTTAAGGAAAGGTCACATTAGAAAACAGAGTTGAGTTTCATGATACTTCATGGTACTGAGATCTTGAGCTACCTAGTACTGCTCTTCTGTTATATTGAGCAGTCTCACTGAGGCTGAATTTTAGATTAAAGAGTTTGTGCAAATATAATGGCTTCTATTCTCTTGGAATCTCTTTTACCCACTTCATCACAAATCTTTCCTTTGAATCTTTTGAGCAGTGGTTTTTTTCAATTTTTGTGTCCTTTTTAAAAGAAAATCTTACTGGAATCAAATCTCTTGTGAATTAGGATCAGATAAAGAAAAGCAAGTAAGAAATAGACATACTGTGACAGTGTGGTGTTTTCACTTTATATGCAGTCATCTGATTGGTCTCCCTAGACTAATTCTTGAGAAAATCTAATTTTTATAGGCAATTTTAACCTTTTAATGAGCAACAGAGCACTATTTGGTGTCAATGTATATCATGCTCTCAGTGCAGATTACCAGAATTTCTTTCTTTGGGTTTTCTCCTCCATTTAAAGGAATTACCAATTATTTTTTTTCTAAGAGCATCTTAAAAGACACATAGCTAAAACTTACTAGATTGGATAACGTTTAAAATCTTAAATTAGAAGGCATGGTCTTATTTGCCAGTGTTGAGGTTAAAATGTTGCACTTTTCATGAACTTTTGATGACTGATGGCTTTTCAACACTGAAAAACATAATCCTTGTGTCTTGGGTTGGTTGGCTGCAAAAGAAACCTTTTGTTGGAGAGGCCTGGAGGGAGAGAAGGAAGGAAGGCAGAAGGGGTTTAATGAAGTTAAGGCTGAGCAAAGATGGTTCATCAAGTGGCAACAGAAATTTTCCTTCAAACTGCAAGAGCTGTGTGTCTGTGCAGAGCCAGAAAAAAGCTTGTAGAGTCAGCAGAATGTGTTCTTTCTCGCTGATTTTTATCCATGCTCACCTAACTCTTTTTTTCTTTCCTTTCTACTGTCAGAATTGGAGTTGTTCATTTGTGTTAACGTAGCATAAGTGGGAACAAGCATCCAGGCCAGGCACTCCAAACACTTGCGGTCATACTGACAGCCTTAGGAACATGCGTGTTCCTGTTGTGTGCACATGTTCTATTCTTCATGCTACTTCATGCAAAACTCTGTTATTCGTATAATCCGTAAAGTATCTTTGGAAGCAGAGAGAAAAATACACTGACACTCTTGTAGACAACTAAGTTGATGCATTCAGAGAAGGGACCATTTACCAAATGAAGCCAAAGAAAACCTTCCCAGTCTACGATTTTTTTTAAGCTAGGCTGCTAGGGCAAACTGAAGTCTGCATTACCCAGCCTCAGAGCTTTCACTGAAATGCTTGATGCTTTTCTTGTAATTGCAGTGAGAGAGAACATTTTCACAGGTGTAGGTGTTCTCCTAGAAAAAGAAACAAAGCTCTCCTGTCTTCTGCCTCCTTCAGCAGGATAAAAGGCCTTGAATAGCGTTGGTGGGAAACTTTGTGGAAGCTATTCTGAGAAAAGTAGAGATGCTTCTGGACCTTGTTCTACTGTACTTGTTTTGTAACATACAGTAAAGGACATATTTGCTGCCTGTTTTTGACTTATAATTTCATGCTGGAACAACTGTTATTCATTTATGGGAGTTGTCTTTTGTTCCTTGCTTCAGAAATCGGAAATGCTTATGCTGTGCTGAGTAATCCAGAAAAACGAAAGCAGTATGACTTTACAGGCAGTGAAGAGCAAACCTGCAATCACCCTAGCAACGGTAGATTCAACTTCCATAGAGGTTGTGAGGCAGATATTACTCCAGAGGATCTGTTCAACATGTTTTTTGGAGGGGCCTTTCCGACAGGTATTTTTATACATCAATATAATTGTTGGGATGTACTGCCCACAGTGGCATTAGAGTTTGTGACATTATAAAACAGGAGAATTATTATGTCAACCTGTTCATTCATGAACCCCAATTTTTCAATCTGTATCATAGTTTATTTTTCCCCCAAGTGTTGCTAAATCCCAAAAACGCCAGTTCAGTTCTTTGGGGTTACTATCTTAAAATACTTACAACTTTGAAGTTGTAAGATACTTAATTTGTGCCCCTGTGCAGTAATGTTAAGTGCTTTATGTGGCTGTGTGTGTTATGACCTCTAAATAATACTTTTTCCATTATTTAAATGTGGATATTTCTTTCCTCAGGTAGTGTACATTCATTTTCTAATGGTCGTGCTGGCTACAGTCATCCTAATCAGCACCGTCAGAGTGGACATGAGAGGGAGGAAGAGAGGGGTGATGTAAGTTTAAGCAACATTGGCTTTAAACTATAGATTGGGAAATTTGCTGGTAGTTGCTTTCAGTTATGTGAGCTCTGTACTGTAGAGGAGGATTTGTACTTCCCAGTTAGGTGTTTTAAAACTTCAGTGGGTGGTAGTCTTGCTGACTGGCAAAGAGACCTGCAAATTTGAGAAGGTAATAGCCTGGTTTTGCAAATCTGTTGTTGCATGTCACTATCTTACTGGTCACTAGTATTACTAGCCTAAATATAGTGCTAGTTCTGGCCACTAACCCTTGTCTGCATTTAAAAATTTATTTGGGGTGATGTAAGAAGTGAATTCAAGGCTCAATATTCACCTCCATGAATTATCTATTGTTCTGTATAATTATATATCACAGTATAGATGAGACCAAATCATGGCATACCATGCAAGTGAATCCAGTTTTTTGGTAGTTGCATGCTTACCCATGAACTTTTGCTCTCTGTATTCTGTATTCATTAGAAAGTTCAGATAATACCAGTGTTTGCAGCTACAGTTTTTGTAGCAGTCTTTGAGGCTTAAAGCAGAAAGTCACACTTAGCATTAAATCTTGTCAAATTCACTTGATGCTCATTTATGAAATACCTGCATGTGTTTTGTTTCTTAGGGAGGTTTCTCTATGGTCATTCAGCTGATGCCTATTATTGTGTTGATCTTTGTCTCCTTGCTGAGCCAGTTGATGGTATCTAACCCTCCTTATGCCTTATACCCAAGATCGTAAGTAGTGCTTAATTACATTACCTTAAAACAGAGGGGAAGATGATGGAATCATCCTCTCCCACTTAGAAGCCATTAGTTGGTCCTTGATTTCCCACAATGAGGAAAATGAGGGAAGGTGTAGACAAAGCAGAACAAAACTTCAAATTTAGGTACTAAGAACATGCTGAGAATACGATGGAGAAGAGAGGTCAGTCATACAAGGCAGTGGGTGCTGGCAACGTGGCATGTTGCAAAGATGTTTGCATCTCCAACACATTTAATCCAATTCTTTAGGGGTCATCTGTGTTTGTAACAAATGAAGTACTTGAAAGCAACTTTCTCAGCCTTACTTAAGTGTTAGACTAGATGAGGGCTGCGAAAATTGTCTATTCCTTGCTTTATTTTAGGTGATGGTGAAGTAGTTTATTGTCATTTTTTTGTGAAGATTTCCACTCGTGAGACTTAGCTGTTTTGTCCTGTAGTATATATAAGCCTTTTTTCCTTGCAAGAAATAAATAACTTGAATGAAGCATACAATTAGCTAGTAGACTTAGGCCACTCACCACAGTGGTTTTAGAGACCCTTAGTTCCTTGCAGAGCTCTCAGCCCCACAACAGAAAGGTTTCTTTTCTCCTGTTTCAGTGTTCTTTATTACTGGAGCATGATGTTTTTCCCTTCTGCAGCTAAGCTGTTGTGACGCATAGAAACTCTTCTCTGCCAAAATGCTGGTGTCCAGAATGCCAGCAGGAAAATGGATTTATCAGGGCTGGCAGCAAACACTTTAGAATGGAGATGCTTGTACTAGGTTGCTACAGAATAGTGACCTGTTTTTCTTTCTGCTGAGTTTGAATGTAATTTTCTATTACCAAAGCTTATAGTTGCCTAAAGAGGTATGAAACAAGTGGCTTAGCAAAGTGTAGGGGGGGTTGAGATCAAGTGTTAAAGCAGCAGAAGTTTAATGATCAGGTGAATGCAGTAATTTTATTCTCTTGCAGGTTATACAGCCATTCCTTTCATTATTTGTCTTGAAGTGACAAAATCAGTAACATGGTGGTATTATTCTGTAGTAGGAATATCTTTTAAAAAAATTTTTTTAAAAAATTCTAATTAATATTTAGTCTCTTTCTCCCCACTACTCCTTTTTTTGCAGAAGTACAGGGCAGACCATAAAAATGCAGACAGAAAACTTGGGTGTCATTTACTATGTCAACAAGGACTTTAGAAATGAATACAAAGGAGCATCATTACAGAAAGTGGAAAAGAGTGTAGAAGAAGATTATGTGTCGAACATTCGTAATAACTGTTGGAAGGAGAGACAACAAAGTAAGTTTGATAATATGTCAAATTTCATGAAAACATATTTTACTATAAAAATAAATATCTCAGGCAAGAATTAAATGCTTATGTTATTAAAATATCTCAATGCAGAAGCAGGTGTAAGGTTCCCTACTGTTTCTTACTTTAAAAGTGTCCCCAGTCTCACTTAATTTCTGAGTTTTACTCAGTGACCTAACAACTATCTGGAAATCATTAGCAGTTTTAACCTGCTGCTTTATTATCTGTGACCATTTCTTAGAAAATTAAAGACTACACTGAATTGACAATGGCAAAGCTTTTGCCCTTAACTTACAGTGAATTCCAGGACTTCTAATGTCTTCCACATTATTTCATCATGGCAATGTCTCATCTTCCTAGATGCTTTTATGTAGATAGATAGATAGATAGATAGATAGA
>JAWWLZ010000139.1:22430514-22468842 GCA_035041345.1 Poliocrania exsul | reverse complement strand
CCACATTATTTCATCATGGCAATGTCTCATCTTCCTAGATGCTTTTATGTAGATAGATAGATAGATAGATAGATAGATAGATAGATAGACAGACAGACAGACAGACAGACAGACTGAAAGCTTACATAGATGTTTCCAGAGAGGGATAAAAATAATCTGCCTTGGACCACAGTACATACAAACACTGCTTTTCCAAGCAACCAAGGACAGGCAGCATGTTCTGTAAAATATCGTAAGCTCTTATTCAGTGCTTCATCTTTTGCCAGTGCTGAATAATTTTTATCCCTGGCTATATCAAACCTTAAAAACAAGGGGGTTTTAATTTACCATCTATTTCTCCAATCTAATATTATACTATAAACTGTTTTCTTTCAGAAGCCTAAAATTCAATGTTAAAGCATAAGAATACTGAATAGCATCAGCCATCTCCAAGTCAGCATCAATTTTAACCTGTTAATTAACTGTGACTGTGTTGTGAGCCTTTCATGTTCTGTGAGAACAGTGCTGCTAAAATGATGACAGTGTTGAAACAATATGGTTTTAACTTTTCAAGTGGTAAACTTCAGTAATAGCTTTTTTGAAAAATAACTCATTTATGAACTGTCAGTAAACTGACCAGAAGCAAATAGAATTCTCTCAGTGAAATGACATGTTCCTGCACAGCTTTACTCTCTGCAGTGCAGAGATGCCAGGCCTTTCAGCTGAGATGGCCTCTCAGTTTATCCCAGCTGTAAAAAGTAGTTCACAGAAATGAGAGGTCATTGTTAACAAAAATTAAAGACAAGATATAATACAGCACAACAAAAAGACGATGTATTATTTGTACATTTTTTCATCAGAGCATAGATCTGGAAGGATAGTTTGCTTTTACTGGCCTAGTCATTACACTAAAATTTACTGACATGTTACATTGTGTCATCTGTAATAATTCACTATCTAAGTATCTTTGATAGGCAGTTTCCACCTGGGGAGGAAAGGAGAAGAAAGATTACTTTTCTCATCCTTCACCAATTATTGTTGACTCACTTACTTTTTGAGCATGAACAGAGTCCTGGACAGTGCAAGGAGGCCCATGCTTCTGTACATACATATGTACTGAGAAAAATGTGATGGCTACAGAGACATCTGGCCCCAGTAAAAAGAACAAAAATAGCCTGAAGGTGGTGACTCTCATGTTGTTTGCTACTTGTAATTCATCAGGTTGTGAAAACTACCCAAATTGATTTTGAGTAAGAGGCCCCTAATGAATTTGCTGTATTTATTTCTGTGGATTTATGGATTTAAAATACTTGTTGTGTGTTGGATCTCCTTGACAGTACAAATCTATCCAGCATTGATTGACATTGAAGAATGCCTTGCTAATCCATTTTTAGTTGAAGTGACAAAAAAGATTTTACAGAATTAAAATGCTTGGCAATATCAAGCTGCTGAACACCAGCATAATACAGAGAGTTCTTAATTATTAATACCTCTGAAGCAGCGAAGCAGTATCAGTTGAAGTAAAGGCCTTAACATTCAGAATGGAATTCTTTGAGCACAGACAAGATGCTGGAGCTGTCAGTAATATGCAAGATCACTAAGTGTGGCCTGTATCTGTATTGTTTAATGAGGTCTGATAGAAGTAATGGGGATTTTTTGTTGGTTTGTTCTTTTTGGGGTTTTTTTGTTCAGGTTTTTCATTTACTCAGATAGTGCTGTATGAACTCTGAAGGGGCTAGAAGGGTGTTACAGGTTTGCCTGCTCAAAAAGATGCAATGCTTATCAAGATCCAGCAAAGGGAAACTGTAACAGTGCTGTGTAAGTGGTGTCTGAGAGAACTTAAAATAGAAATAAAAAAGGCAAGGACTAAACCTCAGGTGTTTTGTACAGCTCTAAGTAGGAATATGTCATGTGCCAAGTATCCAGTTTTTAACCAGAAAAATCTTTTTCTCTTTTTTCCCTAAAGAAACAGACTTACTTTATGCAGCAAAAGTATATCGAGATGACCGTCTCCGAAAGAAAGCGGAGTCCATGTCCATGGACAACTGCAAAGAACTAGAACGGCTGACCAGCCTCTATCGAGGAGGATGAGCCACAATTGTCCTCTGCATCTTTACGTATGCTGTTATCTCTCTTGTAAATGAAGAAGAGGTTTAGTTTCACCGTGAATGCTGGGAAAGAAGGGTGGATGTAAAACTCTACTGTGTAGCTGTTTCCAGAAACCTTACGCTGAAATATAATTTAATGGCTTCTTTACCTACTGTGAAATATAGGTAACTTTAATTGTCTAGATTTTACTTCAAAGCTTCTGTGAATTCTTTCAGCAGAGAGAATAGCTCAGAAAGGATGCTGTACTTGTAGAGACTTAGTCATAGTGGTTCTCCTCTAACATATTTGCCATGTAAATATCTGTGGAAAGAACACTTTGTGTATATACGAGTTAAATGACTTTCTATTTAAAATCTCAGAAATTTAGTTCCATACTACATTTTGTCTCACTGATGGAATAAATAGTATGATTACATCACTCCTATTCAGATGTCAAGTGTGTGGAGTTGAAACAATAATTTTTAATATTTTATCTCTAACTCTATGTAAAATCTTCTAGGTTTACCAGCTTAGAGGAACTTGGTATTTTTAAATATAATGGCATATATTCCTAAATATCTGTTGGGGTATATTGATCTGGTGTAGAGTAGCAGTTTAGCTGTTGTAATTTTTTAGCATTTCTAAGCAATGCTGAGAAAACTTAAGAACTACACTAATCTCTTTTCAAAGTAAATACTTGCAAATGCTGTACAGACCATTATAAACATTGCTTTTAGTACTTGCAACAGTTTACAGCTGCTCTACCATTTGGTATTCCCGTAGTAGTAAGTCCATATGTATGGTTAACATGCATCCATAGCTTCCTTAATTTCCACTGGAAAGGTAGAGGAAAACATGCAACAGTAAAATCTTAAAGGCAAAAAAAAAGGCAACCTATTTTTTTTCCTGGCAGACTTTCATTTTCTTACTGCATTTTTATTTCAAGGTAGGTCCCAACACTGATTCCTCAATGGGCACCACAAGTGGAACAGGGAAATTTTTTTAAGGATGAGCTATGTGCCTTTCAGCTCTTTTGCCAACTATGTAAATGCTTTGCTGCTTTGCTGTGTGCTTCTATGGCCAGAGCTCTATGACTGGTACCGAGGCAGAAGAGAGAGAAAATGCATTTTCTGGGACCTGAATGCTGCTGGACTGACTTCCTAGAAATGAGCAAACCCACCGTTTGGCTCCTACATAGAAGATCATGTAACTCAGTGGCCTGTAAGTGGAAACTACATGTAGCCACACCTGCTGATGCAAAGAGGTGTTCTGAAGTGGCTAAGTACAATGTACTTCAAGTTTATCAAAATGTGTTGAAAACATTTTTAGATTCAGTAGCTGATGTTTTTTACATTTTAACAGTGTTACGCAGGGGAACGTTTCTTGTATTTGAGAATGCCAGATAGCTCGTAATATGGGCAGTATTTTTTGAGAAAACTGCTATCTTTGAACAATGCTACCAGTTTATTTGGAGCCAAATTTTCCTCCAAAATGGAAAGTTTAAATGCTTTGACTGACTTCAATGCAATTCCTTCTGATCTAGAGCAGGGTATGACTTTGCAGATACACTAAATGTTCCAGCCCTAAGTGACCCAGAAATCATTTTGCATATATCCCTTTTCTAAACTGTCCCAGTGGAAATGTCTTCTATTGAATAGGTGTAACATGAGAGTAGCTGCAGGCTTTTAACTGAGCAGCTAAACAAGCATTCAAAGTGGACATCAAAGCCTGAGGCTCAAAGCAGAACTAAAAGTTGCTGGAACAACAAAGAAAAGGGTTGCTGTACTGGATGTCCTTACTAAGACTATAGTAAAAGGGTGTGGAATTAATGCAAAGGCATCCAAATGTTTGAAATATGCAATAGAAATTTATGGAGAAAACGTGATTCCCCGGATTTTGTAACTGTCCAGAATGTATTGTAATTATACTAATGAAAACAAACTATCAAAGTACATACTGGTACTCCTGTGTCTGCTTAATAGAAGAAAATTGTTCCAAAGCCTTTAACAAGTACTTAGGCCTTCCTGTTCACAAATTACTCTGAGCTTGCAGCTGATATTTTAGTTAATAGGAAAATAGATATATAACACATTTGTGAAATATCAGAACAGGGAAGTCAGAGTAAAGAGATGGTTTTAGTAAAGCTGCCTGTAATAATCCCATGGGCTATGTCTGCCCTGTAGCCTCTTCTGCTGCAGGTGAAAAGTCGGTAAATGGCTGGACCCTGAGCTGTGTGAGGTTGGTCAGATTGCTATCAGTGCCTCAGCCAGCTGGAACAATGCAGTGGCTCTGTCCTGTGGCAACACAGACATCCCAGTCATTGAAAACTGCTACTTGTCATTTGACTATCTATTGCAGTTGCCTTTTTCAAAGAAGGAAACTACATGTTTATAGTGGTGAAAAAATGCTACTTAGTATTGAACAGATTAAATAGTTGCACACTTTGAAATATGCAGCAATGTGCAAAAGAGGATGCTATGGTAGCATAAAGATTAAGCTGCTCTAAATGTGACCTGCAAACTTATTCTTTTAATAGTCCAAGTGGGTGTTTCTCTCCTCGTGACTGTTACTTTTTTTTTCAAGTCTGAAGGTTTTTTTCTTTAGAAATGTCATTATATTCTCTGGTTTTGTTGGAGGAGTTTGCTGGAAAGTTCAGAATTAATTTTCTTAGGATTGAAATTGAAGAAGGTAGAGTACTTGAATCTTTTCAGATGATCTTTCTTAGGAAAAAACAAAACTGTTTTTGAACAGCCTAGCTAAAAATCCCTCAACTTTTTTAGCTACCCACTCCTTACTCTTTATTTAGTCATTACCTTTTATTTAATCTAGAATTGAAGATAGTATGAGCATGGGTTCTTGATTTTTTCCTTTAAAAGGGCAAGCAGGAAAGTCCTGCAAAAAGTGAAAAATCTTGGCATGACTTTTTGACACAGCACATGAAAAAGTGAGATGATTTGCATCTGCTGAAGTATAACATCAGCACATGTTCTATTTATGGAGCATCCTGAGTCACAAGGGAGTTCAGTGTTCACATTGTATGAACATTTCCCTACAGGTTCCCTGTTTAGGTATAACAAGTCTAAATTGGAAATTTTTTGCTTTTTTAAAGCAGTCTTGATTCTTTAGTAAGTTTCCAAGAAAATGTAGAATATGACAGCACTAAAATACAACAGATGCATTTAAATAGGCACCAGAGACAACTTTAAATTATAAACATTTTGAATATAATTTTTTAATGAATGCTGTAAAAGGATTAAAATTGGAGGACAGGAATATTTTTTAAGGTCATATGTTCCATAAATTTCATTCATCCCTTAAGAAGCTGTTGATGTGTCTTCTTGTAGCTCTGTGAAAGAGAGCAGAAGGAAAGTGGAACAGTAAAAGCAGACCTTTTTTTTTTAAAAAAAACAGGTAATACACAAATCTGTGAAGCTATAACTAACATGTAATAAGTATAGGCCATTTGTTGTGGTTTGGCTTCAACCATCCAATAAGCTCTGCAGAGCCACCTGCTCACATAATGGGACATGGAGGAAAACTGGAAACCAGGTAAAACCCGTAGGTTGAGGTGAGATTGGTTTAATAATTGAAATAATATATCAATCAATATATAAACAGTATTTAGTTGTAATGTTATCCATCATTCAGGATTTACTTTTTTGTTCTGTTTATAGAAAAGCTGTTGTTGGGACAGGAGACAAAATTCCCATCAATAGCAATATGGGAGCCATCTCACAGATGCTTTTGCATAGCTTTTATTCATAATATGACAGGGAACCAAAACTGATCACTGAGCATGATGCCTGCAAATCATAGAAAGCCAGTCATGTTTTTAAACATTTTTAGTGTATTGTAGGGAATATTTTAATAAATGAGGGGACCAAGGTTGTCCTAGGTAGCATTTTCAAAATACTACCAGAAGCTCACACAAGATAATTTTATGGGGTTCTCTTTTAAGTATCTCTCTAGTATGGCCAAGTCCTCATCAAATTGCTGTGTCTGCATGGCTTGGATTAAGAAGGAGGTATGGATTCTCAGTATTCAAATAAATTTGTCTTTTTGAATCAGCTTTTTCTCTGTTACTTACAAAAAAAGTGGCTTATCTCTGTTCCGGGCTTTTTAAAAACTTCACTGAACCTGTACATTGAAAAACATTAGCAATTCCACATGAGCATCTTTTTTTTTTTTTATTTTAATTTATACTTCAGTGCTGGCATCTAGACAAAATCTTCAGCTATCAGCAGTGCTCTAGTGACTAGTGGTGTCCCCCAGGGCTCAGTATTGGGCCCAGTCCTGTTCAATATGTTTGTGGATTATCTGGATGAGGGGATCAGGTGTACCATCAGTAAATTCACAGGCGACACCAAACTGGTGGGGAGTGTCCATCTGCTGGAAGGTAGGAGGGCTCTGCAGCGGGATCTGGACAGGCTGGATAGATGGACCAAGGCCAAAGGGATGAGGTGCAACAAGGCCAAGTGCTGGGTCCTGTTCTTGGGTCACAACAACCCCATGCAGGGCTACAGGCTGGGGGCAGAGTGGCTGGAGGGCAGCCCAGAGGAAAAGGAGCTGGGGGTGCTGATCAGCAGCAGCTGAACATGAGCCAATGTGTGCCCAGGTGGGCAGTGGCATCATGGCTTGTACAGGAAATAGTGTGGCCAGCAGGACCAGGGCAGGGACTGTCCCTCTGTTCTCACCATTGGTGAAGCTGCACCTCAAGTACTGCAGGCACTTCTGAGCCCTCAATTCAGGAAGGACATCGAGGTGCTGGAGCAAGTGCAAAGAAGGGCAATGAAGCTGGTCTAGAGCACCACTCCTGTGAGAAGTGGCTGTGGGAGCTGGGATTGTTCAGCCTGGAGAAGAGGAGACTCAGGGCAAACCTTTTATCACTCTACAACCACTTGAAAGGAAGATGTAGGTAGGTGGGGATCAGCCTCTTCTCCCAGGCAATCAGCAACAGGACAAGAGGACATCGCTCAGGCTGCACCAGGGGAGGTTTAAGTTGGGCATTAGGAGGAATTTCTTCACAGAAGGGGTGATGAGACACTGGAATGGGCAGCCCAGGGAGGTGTCACCATTCCTGAGGTGTTTTTAAGAAAAGACTGGATGTGGCACTCATTGCCATGAAAGGGTGTGCTGCGTCATAGGTTGGACTTGATGATCTCAGATGTCTTTTCCAACCTAACTGATTTTGTGATTAATTGTGAGCTGTAGCAGCTCCCTTTTTTAGAGAAAAATCACTATTACAGGCTGAGCAGGTTTGGGTTTCTTTTAGATCTGCCCCGAGGGTCTTTTAATAAACAGATATGCAGTTACCATTGTTACACTGTGGGCATCTACTGGATTAATCTATTTTAATTCTTGGCATTAGCTGTTAAGTTATTAATAGCCTCCGGGTCTGTGGCTTGATGGACTAGATCCAAAAGGAGGGAAAATGAGAAAAACTGGAAATTACTCGGCAGAACCGGGCGCTTCCTTTTCGTCGTTTTCCTTTATCTGCAATGGCATGGTGTGTTTTTGGTCTGGTTTGTTTTGCTGCCGGGGCGGGCGGAGGTGCCGGAAGCGGTTCCGGGCCGGGCGGCACCGCCCGTCATGTGACGGCGGCTGCGGGGGAAGAGGTGCCGGGGCCGTGCGGGGCAGCGCCGCGACACCCGCACCCCGCTCCCGGTGCGCGGTGGTCTCGGCCCAGCCGCGCTCCTTCCCCGGCGCGGGTGGGAGCGGCCTCTACCACAGCAGCGGGGCGGGGGGAGGCAGGCGGCCGGCCGGGCCTCGGGGAGGGAGCGCACCCTCCCTGCCGCCGCTCCCCTTCTTCGAGGCGGCAGCCGCGCCGCTGCTGACCGGGCGCCCTCTCGTGTCGTCCCGCAGGCCCGCGGAGGTGGCGGCGGCGGTAGCGCCGGGCGGGCCCCAGCCATGGCCGACGTGAGTGTGGCTCCTCGGGGCGGGCGGGACGGGGGCAGAGGCTTCGGGCGGGGGCCGGGGGGCTGGGGCCGTCGAGGCTGGGGCTGTCAGCGCTGGGGCCGGGCGGGGAGGGGAGGCAGCTCTGGGGTGGTGGGGGGTGTTCGGGGCCGAGCTCGGGAACTGCTCCGGCCGCCCCAGAGGGGTGAGTAACGCGCCGCCCGTCTCTGCCCGCAGGACCTGAAGCGGTTCCTGTACAAGAAGCTGCCGAGGTAACGCGGGGCCGTGCGGGGCGAGGGCCGAGGCCAGCGAACCCCAACCCCCTGCCCTGGGCACGGACACCTCCCACCACACCCAGGCTGCGCAAAGCCCCATCCAGCCTGGCCTTGAATGCTGCCAGGGGTGGGGCGTCCACAGCTTCCCTGGGCAGCTTGTTCAGTGTCTCACCACCCTCAGGAAAGAATTTCTTCCTGTGATCTCACCTGAATTGCCCCTCTTTCAGTTTTGTACCCATTACTCCTTGTCCTGTCGCTACAGTTCCTAACAAGAGTCCCTCTTCGGCTTCCCTGGAGGGCCCCTTCGGATACTGGAAGGTTGCTGTGAGATAAACAGCCCCAGCTTCCTCCAGTCCCCTTATCAACTTCGTGGCCTTCCTCTGGACTTGCTCCACAAATTCCATGTCCCTCTTACTATTGGGTGCACCAGAACTGTACTATCTATACTACACAGAATAAATATTAAATTACTAAAGGCATCAATTTTTAACATGTTTTCCCCTTCATTGCACATTTGTTAGAAAAAAAAATCTTTGCCACTAATTACTGTGTTTTTAATATGATGTCTCTTCATTTTTTTAATTCTTTTTTTCAGTGTTGAAGGTCTTCATGCTATTGTGGTCTCAGACAGAGATGGTGTGCCTGTTATCAAAGGTAAGTTCAGTTTCTTGCTGTGCCCTGCAGCTGAAATTTTGATTGAACAACAGGGAGTGGAACAGTAGGGCAAAATCTCTGGTTATGCCAAATACCTGGATATCTCAAATAGAAGAATTAAATTGGACTTTTATTTCCAGTTCAGTAGTTGATTATGTATCTCTTTAAATGCATCCTTTTGTTTGTGTCCTCAGTAATTGCAGTCCATGGAAGTTTTCCTTTTTGAAAGGGATTGAAGTACTGTAAAGTCCTTGTATCTTCAAGTCACTCACAGGCTGATTGGTAATAAGTACTAGAGAGAGCTTGGCAGTATTTTATTGGCTGGGCTGTGCTCAGAAGCAATTGCATCCAGCTATTACACACTGTTCATTTGCTTTTTGGTACTGTAGTTTTTATATTCCACATTCCTTGTTTAAGGTGCTTTTATGTTGTGCATACACTAGTTCAAGAATGCAAAGATTGAAGTACTGCAGATTTTTTAATCCTCAAAGTATTTAAACACTGCAGCAGAACTTGCACATTTTTACCTGTTCACAGTCAAGTGTGAACTAGTAATCAGTTCAAAGGTTGGGATGGGTGCAGACAGTGAGGGATGTGGAACCCAAGGGACATCAGCACAGGCTGATCTAAAGGTTTCTTAGGTACACTGGGAGAGGGATACTTGGTGTAATGAGTTTTCACCACATAAAGAGCATTAAAGGATGTATTGCTTGTGAAGATTTTCTTCTGCTCATTGTGGAAGCTCCTAAAATGTGTTACATGTTCCCCAACAGCAGATCTGCTTTTGGTAGAGCACTGAGCTGGATGAGCACTTGGGATGCAGTCAGATGCCATGTAGAGATAAGAATTTTTTCATTTTGTTCTAGTTGCCAATGATAATGCTCCAGAACATGCACTGCGACCTGGCTTTCTGTCCACCTTTGCCCTTGCCACAGATCAGGGCAGTAAATTAGGACTTTCTAAAAACAAAAGTATCATCTGCTATTACAATACGTACCAGGTGAGTAACCTCAGTGTGCTTTGTCCTCCGTGACCTCAGCTGTTTCTACATTACATTGAGCATGTGAGAGAGGGTTGTTTAAACTCTTGCAGGTTTCCATTTGGCTGCTGTTGAAGTAATTGTGGTTTATTTCTTACACTGCTTAGGTGGCTAAGCCAAACTTTCACGCTGTTTATTAAACTTCTCTTATATTTCTCAAAACTGAGATTTACTGGTTGAAAACGGGAAAGTTTTCTGTACAGGTAGTAATCATGAGTTTGCAGCAGGCACTGCTCACATGACCTTCAGAATCTGTATGAAGGGTTTATGTTCTCTTTATAAACAGTGTTTGTTTGTAATTACTGACACCTAAAGTTAGTTAAGCATATGTACCCTACTTCATTTTATAAATAGCTAATTTTGCTGCAAGTATAGCTTTGAGGTAAGAAAGTTTTGAAATGCCACTCACGTTTTTCACAAACATTTTTTGTGTCCTGAAATCCATCATCTACTACGTTTCTTCTTCTCAAATTCTAGTGGTCCTCTGAGCTTTATATTATGACTGCAGTAAACTGACCAACAGTTTATCCTACAGTGTATCAAGCTTTGTTTGGATAATAAATGAGTGAATGAGTTACTTTACACAGATTGAGTACATTGGTTTGATACTCTTGATACTACTAGCTTATTGTTGTACCCAGGGTTCCAGATGGAAGAAGAGGTGCTTCTGTATAGGGAACAGTATTTTAAAACAATAAACCTGCCTGCCCTCTTGTTTTCTTCTGGAGAGTGTGGTCTCCATAGTGTGCTCTGCAGCATTTGCAGATGAGCTGGGTTTCTGGTGGACAACGTGCTGTGGAACATGAAAGGGGAGGGAAATACCAGACTTTGCACGTGAGCTCCCTGTACTCTGATATTAAGTTCTGTTGGTGCATTTTACCATTACTCTTAAAGAACAGATAAACTGAAAAGTCATCCCTGTGGCTCTCATTTCTGCTTGTCCTTTAACTGAGAAGGCTGCTGTTCTCTCTCCTTGCAGGTGGTGCAGTTCAATCGCTTGCCTTTGGTAGTGAGTTTCATTGCTAGCAGCAATGCCAATACCGGTATGTCTACATGTGTACTTTAAATATTGCAGTATTTTAAGGCCTGGGTATTTAAATAATTGAAAATAAATTACCTGAATTCACTTCAAGCTGTATTAACTTTGGTTCTGCTATGAATTTTGTTAGTGTATTAGGAAGGTGAGAAGGGAAAGGTGTGAGTAAAAATTCACAGATTTTAGGTGATTTGCTGAAGTTACTCTATCAGCAGCATGTCTCTCCTCCTGTGATTAACCTTACCCTTGTGGCCTGAGAGTTTGCTGCCCTGGCAATTACTGTGCTGTACAAACCAGTTGTTCTGTCTCTTTTCATTGGCTCAAAGCTAACATTTTGCAGCAATGTGCAGCTGTGTCTTCTCAGTTCTGTGGGGTGGGGAGTCTTTCAGCCAGGCACCTGGCCATGCTCCTGGTGACATTGGCTAATGAGTATAAGGAGAAGGCACTGAATTTTGGCACAGCCAGTTAGGCCCCTGTGGCTGTGGGAAGCAGCAAGGTGATAGTGGGGCAAAGCTGTGCTGTGTGGGGTGTGCCCCTGTTAGTGCTGGGGACTGCAGGCCCCCTGCCTGGGGATGCTGTCCACTATTGCTGTGGGGAGCGAGCAGCTCCAGTGAAACATTCCATGTTGGGAAAAACACTGCCTGTGACTTGGGAGGGGGAGGGAGCTGTGGGCTTTAGAGAGAGGCTTCTCAGTGATGTTGTTTGATGAAATATTCTGTCTCTTCTCTCTTTCCAGGGCTGATTGTAAGTTTAGAAAAGGAGCTCACACCCCTGTTTGAAGAACTGAGGCAGGTTGTTGAAGTTTCTTAACCCAATGGTATAGCCAGAGTGCAGCATTCCTCTGCAGCCCAGTGGACAGAAGGATTCGTAATTGTCAGTCAAATAACACGTCTCAGAAGAAATATCACAGCTCCTTAGTATACTAAGTAAGAGTAAATTGTACATAGTACTGAATCTGAAATGATCTACTAGTGTGTTGTAGGTGGATGTTACTTTAGGCCGTGCTTCTTGTATTGTGCAGTACTGGAGAGACCACCAAAATAGCTCCCATGGAGTTTAGCTGAGCCAGATCAGCGTGATGCTGTTGGCTCAAACGAGCAACCCACAGATCCTTTGCTTTACAGGGAACCAGGCACACAGCAGGGTGTATCCTCAGGCCAGCCACCACTACGTGTTGGAGAGCACATCATTTGTGTAGTGTGATCAAAGGCATTGCTGAAAGCATATGGCAAGAGCAGGTTTATTAGCAGTGATGTGTCGGTACAATCAATAAATATCCCAGCTTTCTTACGTGGGTGTTACTTTGGCGAGGGAGTGCTACTAATCTGGATGCTAGCTGCATCCTGCTTCCACTAAGAAGACAGCTGTTTCTATGGAAGATGTTGCTTTAGGGGTTTTCCTGATGCCCAGCTAAAAGCACCCAAACCATGTCTTACTTCTTCATTTGGTATTTTTGGGGTTTGTTTTTTTTTTGGTGTAGTATGGCTGTTAAGATCTCATGTCTCAGTCTTTGTGTGGCTTCATCACTGGTGACACTCAGCTCATTTACCCTTAGGTTTTCTTGAAAGTATAAATAAAATACAGTATTTTTAAATGACAGAGCCTGGTCCAGTCTTCTGTTGCACCATAATACCCCACAGCACATCTGCTTTTCAGTGGTGAGAACAGGTCTCTTAATTGTAAATGTACAAAATCCAGGAGTTTACAGGCTGAAAACTAACCATTGTGTCTCTCAGTTGGGCAGTAAGGATAGCGAGTCCTGTGCCGATGCAGAGATCTTGTTGCTGGCAATCAGTCCTGTGCTCGTTGCCACTCCGTTGTTCCCTCCCATGTTCCCCTTGTGATAGCTGCCAAGCACTGCAGGTCTAAGAGAGAGCTCTGGGTAAGTGTCTGCCTCAGGCTGGGAAACGGGGTGCCACAGCCCCTTGTTTACACCTCATGGACCTTCAGCATCAGCCACAACAGGGGACATAGAAATGAACATGGAATTCTTGGCTCAAAAGCTCTCTGGGAGATTACAAATTGTTAGTCAACCCTTTTCCATTTAAACTGAGCTGGAATGGGACTTGTATTTCTGGTCATTATAGAAGCAGCTGGAAACTGAGTCCCAAGGTGTCTGTGTTTCTGGCAAGAGTGCATTTTTGTTCCATGGAAGGCTTTTTCTTGCTGTTCATCTCTCTGTGGTGGTTTCCAAGGTCATCTGAGCACTGTTTCTTTTACTCGCCTCAGTTTGTGACACCATATGCAACAGGTTTTGTAAAGCAGCTGTCCGTGTGAGAAAGGGAAGGCTGCTTTTGTGGTTACACTCCACGCTCCATTTCCAAGCCATTTTCATAGAACAGTGATGCTGCTGTAGAGTATTGTCTCTTTCTTCCCCTTATGCTGCCTCTCACACAAACTCAGCAAAGGTTTTTAAGCTAAATGGGAGATGGCAGTTTGTTAAACCACTTCTTTAAGGGAAAAAGAAGGACAAAGCTTTAACAATACAGTACAGGAATATGAATACCTGCGGTAGTTTTATGATGACATTTTATTCAGAAAATGATCTGTATAAAAATATTTACAAGTATTTTGAATCTCTAAGTTGAAATAAAATTCTATTCCTATGTCCAAATCTACATTTTCTTCCTTCCAGTATGTTTTTCTCTTCCTCTTCTGCATTCTTTTCACAGTAAAGGCAGTTACATAACACTAACCCCCTGCATGAGCAATGCTCAACACACACTGCAGTTTGCAAAGCAGGAGAGTTTATGTGCTCTGTTTCAGCATAAATTTGACTGTTAAGCACGGAAACAGGCCCCCCTGCTCTTTCTTCCCCCTCCAGGAGACAGAATTGCTCAGAAGATCATGGCAGCTGGGTCAGCCATGAGGTCGGGCCAAGCTGGTCTTGGGTCTCTCCAGTGTGCCAAGCTTTGCTTCCAAAATGTAACATCTGTTTTGAGACCAAAGCACTGGGCTTCCACTTTTTGCCTCTGTAGCAAGCCACAACACTATTAAATGTGTACAAGTCTTGTACAATACAGATGTAAATTTATATCCGGTTATGTAGGAGATGTATTCTTTTACATTTATATTTTTAGTGTACATGGTGCTCCTTGTTCAATATAAAGACAGCAGTGCTTAGTTCTAAATACAGTTCTGGACAAAACCTTGTTTGGAGTTTTCTGTATGAGGAATAAAAAAATACAAAATCTGGTGCCTTTTCAAAGGGGACTGTAAGGGGCCTGACTTTAATCCTGCCACCAATGCTGGTGGCTGCTACAGGCAGAGCTTTCTGCGGAGTCACCCAGCCTTGGGGTTCCATGGCAGCTCTGTCCCATGACTGCCCGGAAACAGCTTCCTGTTTCTTCTAACCTTGGTTTGTAAACAAGTGTGCCAACCTGATGCTGCTCCCCACTTCCTACAGGTGCTGTTTGAAACAAGCCTTCACTTGTGGCTATCACTGTGGTATAAATCTAAACCATATAAAAGCATATCTGACCAGAATTGTTACTCATCCGACACTTCGAAAAGGGCCTTGGGACTTATTCTCTGGATTATGACATAGATACTATTACAAAATTGTAACTACCTCTGTCATTTTTTGTTTGAAGCCTAATCTGGTAATAAAAAAGAGATACTGTTTCCAGAAAGTACTCATTTTAAATAACAGGCCCAAGGTTACAGAATGTGAAACTGATGGTTAGTTGTGATGGAGCTGCTATAAATTATGAAGAGTGCTCTGAATAACCACAGAAGTTTTCAAAAGTGACGACTTCTGTGATTAACAGGTGTTTGAAATTACATTACAGACATGCACGATATCAAGCCAGCACTCTGGTTTTGCAGCTGTCTCCAGGCATGACTCCACAGCCTGGGAGCACTCAGCTGTGGGATCCTCTGTGTGTGGAGCTGGGTGAAGTGTCTGAGTATGAAACTACTGTAGTAAGCACTGCCTTGCCGTTGGCAGAGAGACAATTCCTGCCAGCAGAAGAGAAGTACTGGTGGCACTGCTAGGAACTGAGGGTGGCATTGCGCTCCTCCAGCTGCTTCCGTATTTGTGTCTAAAACAGAAAGACAATACATTACTGCTTGTTGGCATGCGTGGGGATGTGGGTAAGTGTGACCAACCCAATTGCTGATATTTTTTAGGAAGTAGTGCTTTCAAGCTTTTACATTGTCTTCTCACTGCTTCCTTCATGACCCAGCACATGTGGTCTGTGCTGATGATCCTTGTTTACCAACCACATAATGGCATCCTTAAAGATGGAAGTAATTTTTTTTTCCTAATGAGCACATGTGTTAAGAAAGTGCCTCTCAAAAACACAACAGTGGGTTTGCAGGCACATATATTATGCCCCTGTACTTGGCACTTCCCCCTGTACTCAGCACTTGGTGAAGCCACATCGTGAGTGTTGTGTCCAGGTCTGGGCCCCTTAATTCAGGGAGAACATTGAGGTGCAGGAGTGACTCCATAGAAGGGCAATGGAGATGGTGAAGAGGCTGGAGCACAAGTCCTATGAGAAACAGCTGTGGGAGCTGGGGTTGCTTTGCCTGGAGAAAAGGAGGTGACCTTATCACTCTCTACAACCACCTGAAAGGAGGTCGTAGCCAGCTGCTGGTCAGCTTCTTATCCCAGGCAACCAGTGACAGGACAAGAAGAAATAGCCTCAAACTGCACCAGGGGAGGTTTAGGTTGGACATTAGGACAAATTTCTTTACAGAAAGGGTTACAAATTGGAATGGACGGCCCAGGTATGTGGTGGAGTCACAACCACTGGAAGTGTTTAAGGAAACACTGGATGTGGCATTTAGTTGGTCTAGTTGACAAAGGGGCAATCATTCAAAGGTTGGAATCAGTGATCTCAGAGGTCTTTTCCAATCAAATTGATTCTGTGATTTTGTGAAAACTGTGTATTCCAGTCTAGCTGGCCTGGAAGCCAGAACAAATACTCCCTTTTTGCAGATGCTGAGAACTGTAGCCCTTGGGTACTACAACATTCAGGGGTTTCTGATGGCAGTACCAGGGGTGTCACTGCCTGAGCCATCCTGCCATGTAACACTGCACAGGCCTTACCAGTTTCCATCGTAGGATTCTAATCCACTCATCAGCTTCTATTCCAGTTTTTGCACACAGGTAGTATGTCCTTAGTGGGAACACTAAACTGTAAGTAAACAAAACTTTCAGATTGCTAGAACAACTGAGAGTTCTTCCTAAAACTGATCCCAGCTGGCCTGCACCAACAGTTGGTCAGCCAGAGCTGTGTTCCCACTCGATCACCAGGAGGGAGGTTAACCAAGAATGGTTAACAGTCATTTACAGCTCAGAGTGAAGCTGTCCCTGGTCCATAAGGATAAAGATGTGGGTCTGGGCACCAGAGTGGTCACCATATAACCTGTAGCAATATCTGAACCCAAGATCCATGGGTCTTGGTTATGGTGATACAGCCTTAGAGAATTAGAAACGCCCACAACACGTAGGCTCACCTTTGCCAGCAGTAATTTGGCAAAGCCATGACGGATTGACAGAAAGAGACTTGTGAGTTAGAGGATGAGCAGGGTCACAAGCAACAAGGGACCTTTCAAAAGCACTGTGTTTACATTTCTAATTTTCCTTTCTATTTTGACCTTCCCAGCAAGATGAAGAAAGTACTGTGGCTTACCAGAAACAATTGACTCTCTCCTGGGAATAGTCAAATTGCACAGCTGAGCATTCAGTTAAGTCAAGTGCCCGAATTGGTTCTGTGGCCTTGAAAATAAAATATTTTTTAAATGGGAACACTTGAAAACAAAAGATAAGGCTATCTCAGTTCATCTTCAGTGCATCTAGACCTTTACAGACCTCTAGATCTTTACTAGATTTTTCTGGATATAGATACAACACCATAAATCCAAACTAGCAAATGTAACATCAGTATTATCATATGAATTGATCTAAATATAAAATACCCAGGACAGTTCAAATCTGGACAAATGATAGAGGAGATTCTACCTCAGGAATGTTTGAACTAGATGCAGACTGCTGAAGATTAGGCTGACGCCTTATAATATAACTGACACAGCAGCAAATCGGGTATCACTTCCATCAAAGGTTTACAGAGACAAAGGAATGGGTATATCAGACCTACACAGCTGTTGAAGATTTAATTAATTCCTAAATGCCTTAAAAGGATGTAGATAGGTAAGAAAAAATGCAGAAGCAAAGCTAAAGTAGTGTTGGCAACAGAAATGAAGAGTTTAGCTGCCTGAGCTGTGTGTGTGGTACACATATATACATACATATATATGTGTGTGTGTGTTTCTTTGGGCAAGACATAGACTGTGTAAAATTGCAACCTATTCTCCCTAGGCCTGAGAATTCTTCCCTGATTTGTTCCAGTCTCACACTGGTAAGATGCCTTCTTGCCCAGTAAATCACTAAGAGAGTGCTGCCCCATGAAATGTTATCCTGCAAACTTAATTCAAGTTGGCTCAAACTGAAATGAAAATTAATGGAACAGCCCTACAAAAACATAGCTACTTATAAATTGTATTTTTTCTGAGAGAAGGCAGTTGTGTCTGCTGTTGTATAAAAATCTGTTGGAGGCTTGAAACAGGTCTTCACAGAGGTGCAGAGATAACTGTTTGGCTGTGTTTATGAATGAACCTGAACTGGAGGCATTGTAAGGGCAAAGAAATTCTAGAGGTGTTTCTTATCTTTACTCAGATGAAGATAGAAATGGAGCAGCAACTGTAAGGACACAATGCCTGTCCAAGATGCTGCAGGTTAATCTTTGTCACAAGGTATTTTTTAATGAATGGTTTTCTGTGTATACTCTAAGACCACTTGAAAGAAAAGCATGACATCAAAGAATGCAAAATATACTATTAGTATTTTTAGAACTATTTTAATAGCACGCTGTCTTTCAGATTGTGTGTCTAAGCTACCAATAAAAGCTGTGTTGTGCTGTAGCTTAAAATCCACTTTACAAAGCAACCCAACAATACACTCAAGGCCTGGCTGGACGGGGCTTTGAGCAACCTGGTCTAGTGGAAGGTGCCCCTGTCCATGGTAGGGGTTGGAATGAGATGATCTTTGAGGTCCCTTTTGAGCCAAACCATTCTGTGATTCTGTGGGAAAAAAAACCACTGTAAACAACAGCCCTATCTAGCAGCTAAGACTGACAGAGCACAGTAAATCTTTACCACCTGTAAAACTCCCTTTCTCTTTTGAAGTCATCAGCGAAACTCTGCCTTTGCTTGAAAAGTTTGACCCCTGTGACAGTATGGGAAACTTTAGCTTGGGAAGCCACAATACAGATGTGAGAAGCCAGAGATGCAAGGAGGATGCAGCTGCCTGTGTAGAGTTTTAAAAGGCAGAACTGGTGTTTGCTACTTACTGTCTGGTCTTTGAAATACTTGAGTTCATTCCTATGCAGTGTAAACCACCTTGTCTTCCAGTTCTGAAAGAACAAGAACAGATTATAACTGTCTTGGGAGAATTTACCCTAATGCTTCTTAGGAAAGAAAAACATTTTAAAGCTGTTGACTTGCTCTGTTCCTCTCTGCAGGGGAATGCAGGGGAAGCTATTTCAGCTCCACATTGTCTGTAGCTTCTGTGGGTTATCAGAAGAGTTTTCCTTACCTTGACTATTTTGCCTTGTTTTATCAAATATCCTTCTTTTGTACCAAGCTGTGAAGTAACAAGGAAAGGGATCAGGATTAGAGATTGCGCTCTGCTTCTAATTCCCACATACCCCTCTTTGCCTATGTTCAGAAGATCGATGAGCAGCCTGTTCTTCTGGAAACTCCCCATAGCCACTTGCCCTGTCCTCACTCCAATCCTCCCCTCAAACTGCTGGATTCTCCACTAAGGTAAACACAGATGTGTGCTGCTCTGAAGGCAACTTTCTAGATTGTGCCTCCCTCAGCATCCTGCTAGCCTGCATCTTCTGAACCAAATACAGCAAAATAGTTGCAGTTATTTAGTAAAGTTAAAAGGTTGTCTCAGTAACCCAAAGCACATGGGGTTTAACTGACAGAAATTGCTCCTCAAATCCAAACAGGGCAAAGTGCTGTTTTACTGAGACATTCTCAGCTTGAGAGGAAGAACCTGTTAAGCTTAATGTGCTTTTTGAAAAATTGATTTTTGAACTGTTTCTCTGGTATCATGAGTGACACTTGAGCCTTATGGCTTCTCAGATACTGAAATTCTGTGTGGAGACCTGTGAGACTGCAGACCTCTGAAAAGCAAATTCTTGCCAAGTTACTGCTTGTTCTTGAAACAATATTGCCTTTTTATTGGTGCTATGTCGAAGTCAAGCTTTGGACATTGAAATGAAACTCAGAGGTGAGAGGTTGTTGTGAAACACATTCAGGAAGAGTTCTTTTATCACCTTCATTAAGCCATATTAGTGTAACTCTTCCTCTTTTTCTCAAAAAATACAGTATATAATTAAAATACCTTCCTCTCTATTCTGAGCAAAATGTTCTGGAAAAACCACTTGTCTTGCTTAGATAAGAGCTATAGAGGATTTAGAGCCTCTAATTACTGTTCAAGTGAGTCTCAGATCAGTGGCCCAAATGGATAGGATGATTTTTTTGTGTGTTTGTTTTTTCAATTCTTGATAATGTTACTTCTAAAATGATGTGTGACAGCACTGAAGGTCTCAGTGACAACAATTATAAAAGGCATTTCCCATGGGACCATACTTAGCAAGTCTGTGTTTGTTTTGCCTTGGTTGGCAAAGACTTCCTGTATTAACAAACCCATAAAGAGATGAGTTACTGGTCTTACTCCATAGCTCCCTCCAGCAATCATGCCAGAAGCAGCCCACCCACCAGAACACAACTTACTGAGGGAGCATTTGGAACAAGATCACTTTCCGTCCTTCCCGTCTGCATTGCAGTGTGAACTCGGACAGACTCATAAATGGAAGGTTCTTCCACCTGCCGTGGGTAGGGATGCTTCAATACAATTAAGGTTCCTGAAGAGAAAAAGAGCAGGAGTAATTCATCTGGCAAGACCATGTGAAAAAATAACTGTCAGTAGCTACCTGTTTGTGGAATGGTTAACTTTACCTTCCTAAAATTATAAAGGCAACTGTGAGAACTGTAAATATATGGTCCCTTTTCAAAACCTTTAAACTCACTAATGCTTGCAGGGAATCACTTGACACATTAAATTCCCTTCCAGCCCAGGAGGCTGGCTGGGTGGGTAGGCAGGATGCTAAACAGGATAGGAGGCCGTAACAGTCATTGGTGTTGGCAACAACCGGCTACTTGCTGTTTAAATCACTTAATCTGTCAGAGCTTTGAATACAGACTTCCTACCAATAAGCCCGTGTTACCATCGCCTTTAACTGTTTTTACTATAACTCTTTCCAGTTAAACATTTTGGATATAGGTTTTTTTTGTTCTCCAAATAAGGTCAAGTTTATTGCACATTATTGAGAATGCAGCTTTTTTTTCAGGTAGTGAATCTATCATACTATTCAAAATAGTGTAAAACTTGCTTAAAATAGCAACTTTGACACTGTCTAACTTAATTATTTAAAAATAATATCACAGCATATCAAGTGCTGCTCCATTTGCATTTCATGCTGATATTGCAGCTCTTAAAGAGGAGGGATGCTAAAATTGTTAAAACTGAGACTTGAAACCTACAGGTGAATGAGTAATTTAAAAGTATTTTGTAATGGGAAAGGCTAAAAAGTGAAGTGGAAAAATTATATTTTAAGTAAACAACTGAAATCTGGTCACAGGCACAGGGGGTGTATGCAAAGGTGATATATTCAATTTGCCATATGTGAAAAGTCAAAATTTGTTTATTTCTCTCTGGCCTTGCAGAAAAATAATGCTTTACCATTTAAAATAAAATTGAGAGCAAATCCATCACCATTTTGCAGAAACTACTCTTAAGCTGTTACATAGAATCACAGTACCATCATCTGTATACCATGGATAAAAGCCCCATTGCACAACTGGAAGGACTAATTCAATGTTTTATACAGTATTTGCCTTTGAGTAAGTTCTCTGTGGGGGGTGGTTTCCCTCCACAAAAGATGCTTTTACAGAATCATCTGGTGACTATACACAAGAACTAATAAAAGCTGCACTGTAGCAAGATACTTCTTGCATATTTGTGCATGGTATCTATTTCTAAGGAAGAATGAAATTAGTCCCATTTAGCTTTAAATGACTTTGGCTTGTCTGGATAATTACAAAGTTTTTATATGTTTTCAGAATAATTTAGGTAAAAACTGATAAACAAAGCAAACAGGTAAGAATAACATGTTGACCTTGTTACTTTGAATGAAGATCCATCTTGCCTGTTCAATAAACCATCTCACAGAACACAGTAGCCCCACATTCCTCTTACTTATCTGTAATTCAGAAGGAAGTGTACACATTACACTGCAGAGAAATAGATGGTAGCAAATGCAGCTGTAGTATGGACAAGGTTGGTTGGGCTTGAAGCACCAACCTGCAGCTGTCCCAGTACAAAAGGACCACTGCACTCCACGGACCAGTTTGCATGGCTGCAGGCCTGTGTGTTAAAGTAGTGATCAAAGAGAGTCTGGTGGGCCTGGTCAGACACAAAACTGGCTCCAGTAAGACAAACTTTAGTGGAAGATAGAGGAAACCATCACATATTCTATCTCATGTGCCTCATAAAACCCTGTCCGAAAGCAAGGAGATGAAAAATGCTGTATTGCTTTAGTCTTTCATTCCTGCTCTCAAAGTGTTTCTATAGAAAATTGTTTGCAAGTATCACAGGGAGTAAGAAAAACTACTCTCTACTAATGCCTGAGCTAACAGTCATTTGCTGCTTTTCACTGAAAGAAAGTGTGCCCTAAGGAATCAGACTCTGTTCATGGCCCTTCTGCCAACCTGCTGTGTGACCCTGTGTTGGGACAGACATTCTGCCATTCTGAGGCTTGGCTTAGAGTTTACACTAATAAGCCCATACCCCATTTTTGACAGAAATTGGTTACCATTCAGGAGAACTTTGACATCTGTATCTGAAGGAACATTGCCTGAGTGCTGACACCCTCTTCCTCTCTACTGTTATCCATGGTAAGGTAAGGTGGTAGGTTTCTTAATGTGATGTTCACAACTTTTTAAATTTTTTTTTTTATTCTATAGCACATCCAACTTCGAGGCTTCACAGAGCCAGCAGAATCTGACTAGGATGCCATAAGGTGACAAGTGAGCCCATCATTCAGCAGTGTTGATCCCGTCCACAGAGATCACATAACACCAATGCCTTGCTTAATAATGTCTGTAACACAGTGAAGGAATGAGGAATGGGTAAATACAAGTTTTATATGTCATCTAAATCTTTACAGAGTTAGGCCTGTGGGTGCATATCTGATTTCACTGGAAGAAGAGCTTACTGGCACAGAGGATACAAGTAGGAACTCTGTGTTTGAACACTCTTGAAAGCAATTTAAAAAGAAAATACTTTGAAAGACACTAGTGCCATATTGAGTGTACAGCTGCATTTTTCTTGGGGGAAGATATTTGCAAAGAAACCTTGAATTTACTGTTTGCATTAAAAGAGCATTGGTGCATATTTAGTGTGTGACATACTACAGTTATGGCATGTGCCAACTGGTCTCATGCCTATATAATCAGTACTACTTAAGTTATTTGCATACAGTTTCTACAGCAGATACTGAAGTTTTGGCACTAACTTGTATTTATACATCTTCAATTCTTACTAAACCTAGAACTGGCATTATTATGACAATATTCATCTGTTTCTCCAGGGATTCTATTCTGGTGGTGTTCAACTTGCTTGTAGGAATGAAGTTTAATCTTTTGAGCCTTAATTCAGGCAGAATATTGGCTGCTAAAGAAGCCAGTGCTGCTTCTCTCTTCTTAAAAACAAAACAAATCACTGTGATGGCAGATGACATCAGCAGGCTGATGCACTGTAGACAGAAGAGGGGAGGTAGCTCAGACCAAATTCCCCACAGGAAAGTGGAACATAACACTGCAGACTTCTTCCTCAGATGAAGAATAGTGAAGGTAAACAATTTCAAGTCCCTTTTCCACTTATTTGTATAGGGGAACTTCATAGATGAGTCTTTATTTGCTCACCTAACACCCTGCTTTGGTTTTTCCCTTTTTGAGCAGAGGCACATTTTGAAACACTTCCTCCTCTGAGAAATCAAAAGGGGTTCATGTCCCTGGTTAGCAAAAACCCAGTAAGCTTGCATGTGGTTTATCTTCAGAGTATATGAAATATTTTTTTGAAGTGGAACTTTTTCAATACCTGAGGTTAATACAGATGTGAACTTAAGAAGAGGAACACTTCAGCAGTAGACAATTTACTTAGATCTGTTTGAAGCATGACTACAAATGTGTTCATACAAACATATCTCTCCTTACCTGTTTCACTTCCAATTAAAGGCTGATTGGCAAAATGCATGACCAATTCCTTCAAATCAGAAAATTCATTAAACCCAAATTTGAAAGAAGTTCCTGTGTATTCAACATGGAAGTGTTTCACAGAATCTTTTCCCCTAAAATAAAAAAAGGAAAACTTGTCAAGGAATAAATGCCAAAAATGCATTTGGCATGCACAATCCTTAAATGACAGCTTTCACTAAGAGAACTCTGGCCCAGATCACAGGCTGACAATTACTGCCCTAGCAGTAATACCACTGTCATTGCCATCCCTCACTAATACACAACACATCTGAGGATCAGATTTTAATTGCTGCTTTACAGATATGAGATGATGAAAGCCTAGAAAGGCCAAGCAACTTAATTTAACACTTGCATCAATAAAAAGGCTCACAAAAGAGATTTCAAGCCTTCTGCCTAAGCATTTGTCTTGATATTACTTGGAGTGTATCTTACTTTTCAGGTAGCATCCCAATCTCATTTAAAATGTCTTCTGTTTCTCTTTCAAAATTAAGTTGTCTCCTTTTTGCATCCAAACAGGGGTTTAATAACCTACTTTTAAATACCTAAGGCTTTAGAATTTGTCTGCTTTGTCTCTGTACCCAGATGAATGGTTCTTCTATGATGGCCACTGTCAAATGTGGACCAGGATCCTGTGTAGGGGAAGTAACAGCATTTGTTTATGAAACCTGATGGTATTAGAGAAGTGTGCAAGGCTCACTTCCTGGGTGGGCAATTATTTTGACTCAAAAGATAGTGAAGCACTTGCTGCAAGTATTTCTGCAGTGAAAAAGTTACTTTTGTTAATGTTACTAGCACCCAGAAGAGTTCAGATTCAACTTTGTCTGAGCAAAAACATATGCGGCAAATATATAGAAAATACGATGAAGAAAGGGATTTATAGCATCTTTTTTATTGCTTATTGCTAGTTCCAGCAAAGATTATGATTTCAATCACTAGATACTTAAATATTTATCTCTGAACAGTACTCATGATATTGTAGAGCATGCCTCTATTGGCCTCCAACATTTTTGCACTACACTCAGCTGGGGCACAATGCCTGCAACAAGCCAAGTGCAAATGCTCCTCGCCAGCAAAGAGCTGCTGTGACTCTGCTGCAGTGACAGTCTTTACTTTAATTTCACAAGAAATACAATGTTGCAATGACAGCAACTTCTACTCTGCTTCCTACTTCCTTTTCAAATTGGCTAATTTAGCTGGGGGAGGGGATTTCGGGCAATATGTGATCTCTCTTCCTCCAGCTGTCAATGAAATCCTAAAGGATGTCTAAGCATTTTCTCCTTTAGAAAATCCAAAGGTATTATAATGACTGAAGTTTCTTTTGAGGCAGAGGCAGAAAGTAATGTAAAAGCCAACCAAGACATTTTAGAACAGAAAGAAAATGACAGGTAGAACTGCTAAACTCAGCCCTTCTACAAAATCGTATCAGAACAAAATGAATTACTTATTCTAGAATTAAGCTTTAATGTTAGTAAAAAAATTGACAGTAAAACATAAAATTAAACAAAGAGTAGAAAATAACTAAAACATTTAAAATCAAAATCAGTATTAAGGAAGCAGTACCACCAAAAACTAATGAAACAGAATCAAAGATCAAACTCCAGATTGGGCTATTCAGTTCATATGGTAATGCAGCAAGTAATTCTTGTTACTACATGAAGAGCTGAACAAGGGATTGGAATGGGCTTGAAGTAGCCTTTTCCTGGTCTTCTAAGGCTAGAATTTGTTAAAACGGTAAATTTATTTTCATTAACTAACATTTCTGTTTCCTAGTAAAAGAGCAAATTTCTTTTTATTACAATAAGTTGTTTCCTGAATGCCTTTTAAAAGGCATTCAAGATGTTTTTGTTAATCGTCTGAAATAGATAATGCTTAGTTACATTTTAAAGTCAAAAATGTTAACAATACAATGATTCATTTAAAATTACTTTTTCTAAGGAAAGCTATTACTGAAAAATGCCAATATTCTTTTTCCTAACACTTGCGTTCAATTCAGTCATTGCTACTCTAAATACTCATTTTGTAGCATCCCCTTCAGATCTGTTGAGCACTCTCAAAGCTCCTTGTATAAATGGCTGTCCATAGTGGTAACCATTTCAACAGTGTGTGTATAGGCACACTGGCTCCTCCACCTTCTGTCAGAAATGGGTGAAAGAGCTCCTAGTTGCCTTTTCTGAGGAATAGGGCATGTGCAAATTACACTTCCAAACTGAAACAGCTCCTGGTACTGCATATGCAGCAAGGCACAATCTCAAGGACATGTGCTGTGTTCCTGTCAGGGTTGTAAATAACCAGCACCATTACACTGCTCAAAGTTACTTGAACTTAAAAAGTTGCTGTGATTCAGCTGAGCTGTGGCCATTAATTGTTCAGAGGTTCAGCTGGAAGAAGAAATGAGCTTGAATGCACTACCTTAAAACTTCACACTAGACGTTGCTTGTATCATACAGTTGCCAAAGGCTGAGAACATATTTAGGGTTGGTTACCTCCTCTCAGCTGGCATGCAAGGACTACCTTGTGTGTCTGATGCGTGTCCTTCATGTTGCTTCACTAAAATACTGTGGCTTCTCTCCTTCTTGGGAGATTCTTTAAATGTGATTTGGTAGTGAAGCACTCAGGCCAGGCTACCCGTGCTCTGTATTGGCTGTGCCCTGAACTCACGTAAATTGCTGTAGTTCACTTCAGGGGCCTAACATCTGTCGCTTGCAAAATACTGTCTGAATCAGTCATGCATTACTGGCTAAGACTGAACCTTAGCCCACAGCTCCCAGCTGGGGGTAAAACCACTCAGTCAAACACTGGATCATCCTTCAGAGATGATGGCTGATTCAGAAACTAGTGAAGCTAGCACTTATTAAATTGTATGTTTGCTACTATTCTCATTATAAAACTTTTCTACCCCCACCAGCTATTCCTTAAGCTCTTGTAACTGCCATATCAATTTTTATGATGCAGACTGAAAATCTACAGCCAATCCATAGCATGATGTTTTCTACCAGTAATATCAATTGGTAACTGAAAAAATGAGAGCAACTGTCAAATTCAATCCAATGTTTTTTCCCCCTAACAAAATGTCATTCAGTGGGATTACACAATTAGAAATATACTTCAAAATAGCTGAGCCCTAAGAAAAAAACTGTAGGTGCATGAGACATGCAAACAAAGGTGTCCCCCTTTGTTCATACAGTATTAGATTAATTCACTTTTTCCATACCCTACCTTACAGAGAGGGAGTACAAATCCTCCCTTTCATTACTCTTCCTCAACAGGTAGCTTCCATCCTGCCCGTTGGAAAGCAGCAGCGCTTCTGCTGCATGTCGGGTAAGATTATCATGGTACCACCTGGGAAGACACAAGGGGTTAAAGCATCATTCACTCAGCTCTAAACTGACAGCTGCTGCTGCTTTCTGGAGCTGGGTTAAAGAAAGAGGAAGGACTGCAACAACACTGGTACAATTCTGAGTTACCATCCCACTCACAGGTTACACAGATCTGTGCCTCTTTCAGCGGCTTGCTTTCAAAACTCTCTGAAAACTATTTTTTGTTAGTGCAAAGTTGTGTACAAACAGTTGAGAGTTTGAATCTAGAAAACCCTGCAAATCCCACTAGTATGAACAACAAATTACCCAGGTCTTTGCTGATAAGGTGAAGCAATTATGGGAGGTATAGAGAATCCTTTGTCTATTTTCAGAATCTGTACTTCCTGACATATGTATGTGCTTTGCTACATTTCCTCTTTGGGGGCAAACAAGCAGCACTTAGACTTCTCACAAACCCTGTATTTCCCACAATAAATCTGCAACTAAACATGCTTGCCTAAGCTTAGAATTAAAGGGATTAAAATTAACAGACAAAATTTCATTGAAAATTAAGAAATCTCACCATTGCTGCAGCTTGGTCACACAAGGTCTGAGAAATAGAGGAACACACCTAAACACCTGCTTCAATTTAACTTAAGTGAAAATTAATTTCATTTTTTTATGTGAAAAATTTTGCAAGGAATTCAGAGAGAAAAAAAGTCCTACAAAGAAGTCCAGTAAATGTAGTTTATGGCTTTGTTTCCATTCATTTCCATTCCATTTCATTCTAATCTTCCACAATAGAAACACACGATTTGTTTCAATAGACAAGGACCTCACTAGAAATGAACCTGAGACTGAATACAAAAGAGCGCTGTATTTGTGAAAGGTTGGTGTTCCAGACTTGTGAAATACACCTGTGCAGACACTAACACCACCTATATACACATACCAGGGCAACTGGTGCAGAAGGAGGGAGGGGTACTCCATCCAAGGCACAGTTCTGCAGGGTGCAAGCTTCCCTTGTCTGTATGAGGAGCAGTGCCAGGTCTCCTCTCCATTCCTTTTAGCTGTGTGTGCCTGTAGCATTGGGGTCAAAGTCTGTTACTGTTCCAGCCAGAGAAATGCAGCTTCACTGAAAGCAGAAGTGTCATCACAGCACTTTCCAGAACTTGTATCGTGGCAGTCTTTAAACTGAACCCAGGTGTAATTGTATACTCTTTCTCCTTAGCTGTTCATTGCAAGTTGCCACTAAACTTGTCATCTCACACAAAGCTTTAACTCTGAATTTGGACAGCTGCCTATTCGAAAGGCCAGCTGGCTGATAAATAGCTTTATGAGAGACTCTAGACTGTTAACCCAGCAGAAGACAAGATCCCCATGAAACTCAATACAGACAGGGTGTTACTGTCTTGGCTCTAGATCATGGTCTATGGGCCATCTACACAGTAGAATAAAATAATGAATATTTAAAGATCAAAGTGTCATCCTCTGAAACACCTGCTAGCCAAAATCCGCTTTGGGATTAACTGCCCAAGTAACAGTCAAAGGTCAGATCTGTCCTGATGTGAAGAGGATCATATCAGCGTGCACACTTGGCTGGACCTACAGCTGGGAAGATAACCCTGTGTTTTGGGTGGGATCTTATAACACTACTACTCTCACTTCTGTGCAAAAGAAGTGCAAGTTGAGAAAATCTGTAGGTGGTCATTTGCATGAAGGAGGCAAATTGAGATTGCTCAGACGTGCATTGTTGTCTTATTTCCAAAAATGATTTTTACTAAGATTTTAGAAGAAAAGTAACTTAAGTTTAAAAAATCCTGTATTTCAATTAACTATCTTTAAAAATAAAAGGTCAGTGACAAAATAAATATATAAATAAATAAACTAACCAAAAGCCAACAACAAAACCCTGGCCACTTTATTGGGAAAACAAGGTTGTTTGAAAGTGCAGTTTTCCTGACAAGGTTGCACCAGTCATCTTGCCTAAATATGCTGTCTCAGACAAAAGTCCCTCAAATGTTACTGTGTTCCTCTTGCTCCATTTAAAAAGTAGAAGTGGATGTGAGGTAGTGCTGCAGATCTTGGTGTCAAAGGGACTGTCATACATACTTTTGGGGGTTTTTTCTTCCTGATTGTCATAGGTGGTTCACTTGGTTTACTTGGATACTCCAATGTGAAAATGGTCAAGCAAAACTTGTTGCAATTGCACAAACATAAGTAAAATTTTAAAATGCTGTGGAAAATTTAAAATTTGAACCACAGACCACCAGGAAGGTAAACAAACACACACCTGTGAAAACAGTCTGCTCTCCCAATCAAGCCTGCCTGATGATACAAATGGGAATAAACAGGACTAAAAATAAACTCAAACAGTTCTGTGGTTAGACACTATCAGGTATACTTCAGGTAAATGCAAGTATTTGTCAGAGGAGGAATCATTCTATTTATCTGTTTCAAAATCTTTTAAGCAGTTTTTTGAAATTTGCAGGCAAATCCAGATTGGAGACATGGATCATTAGGAAAAACACTGCGAAAGGCAGTCACTTTTAGCTTAAGTATTGGTTGTCTTCTGAGTGATACCTGGGACAGGAAACTGTTGATAGAAAACATAATACTATATCTACATTCTTGCCTTCTTAAAATGAGATCTTAAGGAAATGAAAACACTTCACAAACACTCATCTGTTTGAAGCTTAAGTCTGATTTTGAACCATGTTGCACATCTTGCATATGGAGCTCTTTCCCAAAGCCATCTTTATAGAGCCTTGCATTCACTACAAAATAAATCCAGAAATATGCTCTGTACTTGGACACTCATTAGACTGAAAATCATCAGTAGCATATTGTCTGGAGTTCCTGATTCAGATGATAGATGGACAGCCTTTCCTGCTTTAAAGCCACTTCTGCTAGCTACCCTTGGCCATGCACACACATGCCTGATATGTATACATACTTCTGAGAGGTTTTCCTTTTCTAATAATTTCATTTTTTCCTGTTAAAAAAATCTACACCCTCTCCTTTTTTGGGTTCCTTCTCCATGATTTGACCAGCAATCTCAGTCTCAGAGTTCATAACTGCTGCCATTTATCCATTGTTACTTTAACTTTGTCCTAAATGACATTAAATCTCTTCATTCCATACATATAAGCACATTTGTGTTGTCCGTGTGTGTTGTTGAATGACCACACTATTCTTCCTGCTCTTCAAAATGGAAGAGTCTGCTGGGCCAATGAAAGCATGTCTTAGGATGGGCATGCACACCTAGTGAGATTACCTTTGTTGAACTTTGAAAAAGGAAGCATTTTCAAAAATTAGCCTATTCTTTATCTCAGATTGCATTGGTGACGGCATAGGAAGGACTTTACCAACACGGCTGTTAAGAGAACTAGAAAGAAATGACACCCAGTGTCCCAGAGAGATAAAACTCATTAGAGAACACAGCCTTGCCCAAAAGATCCAGTCACCGGGGGATTCCGCCATGGAGTAAATTGGTGGCTGCCCCAGTACAAGCCATGTCTATGCTGGCAGCCATTTCACTGCAGCTATGCTGGTCCTCCCAACTCCAGAACAGGATGCGCTCATGTTAAAATCTCTTCTTGCATTAAGATGTCTGTGTAGTAAATGCAGTGACTAGAGCTACCTACACTGTGGTGATGATCAGGAATACGTTACAGCAATGTTTGGGGTGGAAAACTCTCTCTTCAGATTAGAACATCATCTTCAAAATATTCATTTGTTCTTTAATAACCCAAGTTGTTTCATTGAAAAATGCTAATGAAACTTTACTTCTATGTCCCCTGCAGATCAGAGAGTCCTCAGGTACAGCATCTGTCATTTCTAGTAATGTTATTTTCAAAGAAACCATATGGATAACTTGCAAAACATTTCTGCCTGTGTAAGTAGGGGCTGGTGAATAAACTTGTAGCTGGCATCAGGTCAGGTGGATTAACTTTTTAACAATATAGAATACACAAAAAACACAAACACTCATTGATGCAAGAATGCATGTTGAGCAACTTGGATAATTCTCTTCTCAGCCATTTCTATGTGCAAACTGTGTAACAGCCAGTACAATCACTTGCTTTTCTTCCTCATAAAAATGAAAGATAGTAGTACCAGAAGATAGCACAGCTACAAGTTCTGCCACTTGGATTTAATGTCTGGAGTGATAACTTTGAAGTATGCCCAGCTATCAGATACATGCAGTAGGCAGAAGTCACATTTAGTTTTTGTGTCCTTATCAGAATATATTCTTAGATTGTTATAGCCTGGATAGAGTCAGGAAGTGTGTGCATGTTTGGCTTGCTTTTGAAAAAAATCAAGCAATTTAAAGTTCCTTCTCTGAAGCAAGAAGGAGATTCTTGGTATTCAGCTGGATGAACTCTCTGCTCCCTTCCCAGAAGCTCCCTCCTCCATGGCAGAAGGTGCCTCTCAGTGGGTGACCATCCCCATGGAAAGCAGCTTGGCTGCCTGAGCTGCAGGAGCTCGGCAAATCTAACTCATCTCTCATCTGCTTCTGAATGGTAACAACAATCCACATTAGTGGGGAGATGGTCCAGATGTGCTTTCAGTAGGACTTCATTCCCTCATTCCAACATTATTCACAGCAGTTACTTACCCTGAGTTGGTTGGTTGGGGTTTTTTGTTGGGTGTTTGGGAGTGGTGGTTTGTGGTGGTAGATGTTGGCAAGTTTTTCATCTTTTTTTGTATTAAAAAATATCTTCTCCCACAAGGAGTTGAATGTGCTTACACTTTAAAACTATATACTAGGCTAAAAGATGTATTCCCATTCTTAGGTTAAAGGAGTGGTACACAGTACTGCTTGATGGAGTGTGCGGGAGATCACTGACTTATCTCCTCTGAGTTCAATGCTCTTCATGTGCCTGCAGTCCAAAAATTACTCTACAAAACTGATTCAATAATTCTCTATTTTTGGCATTCTGTATTTCAGCACTTCTAGATCTTATCTGTCAAGTTTAGATGTTTTGGAGGTTTTTTAACTTTTTTCCTAATATCAAACCTTAAAAGCATTGTCCCTCATCTGGAAGTTGCAAAAGGGTACCTCATGTCACTAAAAGTGAAGTTTTTGCAATGCTTTTAATGGTGAATGAGTTGACAGAGCTCTAGAAAATATGCAAAAGGGCAAGAACGGTAAGACAGAATTAATAAGTGGCAGGCAGCCAAAATGGTATTGGCATTTATTAGACATCCTTTTAATGTGTCACACTGAAACACTTAATCACACACCTATGTAAAGCACTTTGTTGGAATAAATTATGCCATTACATGGGAAAAAAATAATTTAAAAATAGAAATGAGAGGAAATAACATCAGTGTATCCAGCCTTAAAGTTCCTGTCTTCTAACTGTAGACTTTCACTGGTTCAGCTTCTGCTTTTCACTTCCATTTTCTCTCCCCCTTCTTTCAACTGTCTTCATTCTGGTTTACACCCAGTCTTTTGCCCACTTTCTAGCTGGTTTAATGTTTCCTTTGTTAAAGTTAGAAACATAGATGAAGAAAAAAATTCTTAAGAGCATTTACTCTCTCTCAGACACAACCCTCAATTCCCCACATTTATTATCATCTGATCTAGGCTTGTGGCCTAATTTCTCTTGTGTTACTAAAACTTCATGTGAAGTGTATTGCTCAGTCTTACAAATACCATTTGTCATGGTATTGTCAAACATAGAGGAGCATAAAAGCTGTGCTGCAAGGGATGACAAAGAAAGCTCAGACTGCAAAAGTAAAAAAGCTACAAAAACTTGTTTCCTCTTGCCCCCTTCCTTTCACCTCCAACAGACAGTGTCACCCAAACTAAGCTATATTGGGATGGAAACTGCACTACCAGATCAGCCTGTAATTACTCGGATGACGAGATAGTCCACATTCTCATCTCTTGCGCAAATAACGTGAACTGCAATTCCACAATGTGGAATTCCCCAAACTCACACAAGACGTGACCAGTTACAGGAGTTTCACATTGCAGTATGCAGGCTGTCCTTTCAGCTGTAACAACAATAAATGCAAGTGAAAAAGGGTTGACTCCAGGAATAACCAAAGAGACCTTCAAAGAAGAATCCCAATGTCAGTTTCCTTTGCCTTGAAGCCAAGATGTTTATGTCTCTTTCGGCAAACTTCAGTGTTCCCTTTTAAACATTTTGGTAGATTTAGGGACAAAGTTAATGCATGAGACAACAAGTTTTTAACCACGTGTTCTGATTTTGATCTCCCTTTTCATTAGGTCCATATATGCACATCTTCCCAATGAAGCTGACTGTAAGCTGAATTTCACTACATTACTGCCAACTTTCCATTTTGATGAGCAGCTAACCTGGTAAACTATAAGCATATCCCAGTACTCAGCCTCCTTTCTTGTAAAAGGAAAGGAAAAGTCCTTCCCATTTCACACTTCTTCAAACCTTATCCAACTTCTTTGATTTTTAGACCATAAAGCAGAAGCTCTAAAATAACCTACTTCAAATTCCCCCTGAATTCCTCACCAGAACTAGGCCTCAGTTGTGCTTAGATACTATGATGGGTGACAGGGGCACTTAGCACTGCGATAGCATCAGGAACTAAGTTTTAGGTTGGAAAACCCATGTGGTGACTGAGAACTTAGTTTTATGGCCTGGAGAGGGACACACCTACTTCTCACAGCTGTAAAAGTATTTGCATTAAGAGACATTTCAGCCTGTGCTACAAGAATGCTTGCCATATGAGGACTTCTTTTTTCTCTTTAGAAAAAAAAAAAAAGAAGGGAAAAAAGAAAAAATAAGTGGTTTTAGTACTGACTGTAAAGAAAGGACCTTGTTTAATAATTTGAAGGGACTCTTTGCCTGGCATTGCACCTTCAGCACTTTTAACTCAACACACTTTCCTGAAGGAGATGCTTAGTATTCTGTGGTAGGGTGAACCATTTAGGTGGAAATAAAGAAGCTACTGCTTTAAAGTGCATGTTTGTATCACTCTCATTTATACTCTTTCCTTCTTACAGATACCACATTAGGTTCCACATCAAGCTGCAGTCCTACAAGATCATCTTTGAGGATTAAGTCCTTGCCAAAGAGCGAGGCTGTTAATAGGCACATGTTACTGGCATAAATCAGCTCAGGCCATATAGTATAAATGAATAAAAGGCTGTTATTTGGGAATCATGCTTCCTACAGCAGCTGCAACTAATTTTTTTTTCTTTCCTTAAGATATTATTTAGGATGAGCATGATCTTACCGATGCAAATAAAAAGTGTATAATGGTCACCCTGAGTACCACTGCAAAGTTATTTCATTTCATACATATTAGATGCTTCAGCTAACAGGTATTTCTTTTAAAGATTCTTCTAAATAAGGGGAAATATCAGTAGTGCGGAAATAGTAATTGCAAGTAGTTTTGTTGCACTCCAGTTTCTTCACTAAGTGAATTAATCACAAAAATAAGCAACAAGTTGTTCTTAAGCCTTAGGTACTCAGGAAGTAAAACACTTTTACTTTTTTCTTCTATTCTTTTTGAATACAGAGTTGACACCAGAGCCTTTTTGCTTTGTCAGAATTATCCCTGGCCTTTCTTCTACTTTGTCTTCCCTTTGCTCTGCTGCCCCCGACCCTCCCCTCTCTGCGCCCACCTGTGCTGCTCCTCCAGCCCGTGTCTCCTCTCACCCACAGCAACGCTACCGCTGCCCAAGTGACCCAAGGCTTTCTCCAGTAAAAAGCAAAACCAACCCACAGGCAAAATGGGTGAGTCACGCCGGGCAGGGAACAAGGTCTGTAGCAACCTCCAGCCTTCCTTTTTACTCCTAGGGTTTTGGGTTTCAGTGAGTGCGATGTTCTCGTAAGGACCGTGAATCAAGGCGCCTTTGGGAAGCCTCGTGGCTCCCGGAGCCCGGCAGGAGCAGCCGGCAAGGTGGCCAGGATAGCAGCCCGCCGGGCCAGGGCTCAGACCAGGCTACAAGGAGGCGACCAAAGGGAGGCAGCAGCTCTGAGAGCAAGCTCTGGGTTTGGTGCTCCCCTGAAATAGGGAAAGTGGCACGGCACTATCTGGACTCTTCCCAGTGGAGGAAGGTTCAACGCTGCAGAGATTCTCTGAGGAAAACTGTACCTGCTGCTGCTGCTGCCTCTCCACTCCTTTCGAAATGCCTGCCTGCGCTCTGGTTTCTTTAACTATTGTTTATTTCTCTGGCTCACCTGTGGCCTTCCAGCCTTTCACACCTACCACAGGAACGAGGCGCTGGGCACTGTGCCCGGAGCCCTTTGGCGGCCTCCTTGAGACAGACTGGTTATTTTATCCCTCTCTTCCTTACCAAAATCCAGCCGCAAGAACCAGCAGCTCCCACCCCATCAGCTCATACCGGGTGGCGCGGCACCGCCAAAACCTGGCGACAACAACCAGCAGCTCCCACCCCTCCAGCTCCCGCTGGGTGACTCCACACCACCCCAGGACGGTCATTTAGGGCGTCCTTAGTGTGGGGACCCACCCCGAGTGCCGCTTACCCGAGTGCCGCCAGCTCCTGGTCCAGCGGCGCGGCGGGATGCGGCTCCCGGTGCTGGGTCATCGTCCCGGCACGGCTTCTCCGCCGGGGGACACCGCCTGCCCGCTGCCGCCCCCGCGGGACGCTGAGGAAGTGCGCGGGAGGCACCTCCCCGGGCGGGTCCTGTCCCATCCCTCCCATCCCTCTTGTCCCGTCCCGCCCCGGCCCCGAGGAAGCGACCCCCGCCCGAGGCTTTGCGGAGCCCTCCGGCCTCATCAGCGGTGCCGGTGTGCGTCATATCGCTCCCATCCTGCTAATACTTTACTGTATCCCCAGAATAATTAATATATATACATACTAGAAGTTAGTATTCCAAAGTGTTCCGTTGTACGTTCATTTTTTTCCTCTGCGATCAATGAATGCCCCTCGCCTGTTCTGTGTCCGACAGAGTACTCAGCGAGGAAATCCGTGGAGCTGAACTTTGTATTTATTGTGCCAGGTGTCCAGCCCTGTGCCCCCCAGACCCCAGAGGCAGGGTTGTTTGTAGATTGCCCCTTGGCAGTGCCGTTTGTAGCTTGCCCCTTGGCAGTGCCCTGCCGCAGGCACCTTGACCGACTGATCGCTGTGTGATCATCACCCCTCTCGTTGCAGGCTTTGAAGAGGTCATGCTGTCTCTCAGAAAGAGTAACAGGAGCATCAACTGCTAAAAAGAGACTTCTGAAGAAGGAATGAAGTTGTATCAAGAGGGCTGAGCTCTGTGGATGAGAAATTTCTGACCACTATCAGGCGTCTGCCCTTTCCAATGCTTAAAGGACTTCCTACAATATTATAGGTTATTTGTATTCCCCCATACTGCATGGGTAGTAATTATTATAGGTGTGGCAAATACTTTAACGAATTTCTTTGACAGAAGGACAGGCTCCAACGGGGAAAAAAAAAAAAAAGAGATGGCAGAATGTTGTTTTCCAGTCATGCTGAAGTTTTCACCAGGTATCCAGTTCTGAAAATATTTTGTTTCCAGAAAAACTGGTATTTAAAGACAACAGAATAGCTACTTATTTTCTCACAAGCAGTCAGTCATACGAGCCACACAGTCAGTGTTGAGCTGAGAGTCGTTTGGAACAGGCTTGCTGCCTCCTAAATGGGAAAAGCTTCAGAGAGATTCCATGTGTCAGGTCAGACTGCCCTGCTGATTGAGCTTCTCATTGTGGCTTCAAGGTGCTCTGCTCCTGTACTTGATGGTTCGTCTTGAGAACCAAACATTCATTTGTAGACAAAGATTTCACAAATAAGCTGACAGGTTTTTTCCTTATTAGGAAAAAGTGGGCGGGGGTGTCAATGGAGAAAAGTATTTTTCCTCTTTCTGAGTTTGCCCCTTCCTGTATTGCTTATTGAAAGCTTGTGATCTGATAATGTCTTTGGTAACCTGACCCTTAAATCCACAACATTTGGGTAAATAGATGCTTTTGATGTCTCCACTGTTTGCTTCTGTTTGCTGGATAGATTCATTTATTATTGTTCTCCTGTTCTGGGAGCTGATGTGCTTCATTTCAGCAGGGATGAACCCATTCCAGGTTATCTTGTCTGTGTTATTCATAGAGGCAGGAAAGCATTTATCAAAATTTCTGGGTTACAGAGGGAAAAGCAGATAAATTAAAATTAATTAAATTCCAAGAAATTAAGAACCTCAGCTAAAGTTTAGTGGATTCTAATTACATCACAAATTGTCACAAGTTCAGGAAGGCAGGCTCAAAGGTGGTTTCCAGCCCTTCTGTACACCATCATGTTTTATGCACCAGTGTATTGCAGTGGAAGGGGGTTCCCATCTGAAAGCAGATGCTTCCTCTTACTTTGCACCTGCAAGTGTGACGTTTCCTCTTCATTTGCGGGGGGGAAAGTACAATAAATAAATGTTAAAAAGCAGAAATTGTGGTCTAGTGCAGCACAGATCAGTTTTCCCTTTAATGAAGTCCTCTTGATTTGGGTGTTTTAATATAGGTTAGCCACAGGACAAGAAGGGCTACAGATTGCCAGCTTGCATTTCGCCAGAGCCAACATACTTTAGTGTCAGAGTTTCAGTCCCTTTCCCACCCATGAGCATCCCCGCCGGAGGATTTGGTTCCGTGTGCGGTCTGAGCGCTAAGCCGGGCAGACCTGTAGGTAGCAGCACTGCTCCAGCCCTTGGCTGCTCAGTCCGGAGCGCGGCTGAGCACAAAGCACCCACAAAGGAACAGCAGGATAAGGGGCCTTTTTGAAAATCAGTGGACGCTTCGGCTCCCCCTCACATCTGTCAGTTACCATAAAACAAAGTGTGATTTAATTTAAAAATCCACTCTCTTGACGTCTTACTTGAATAACTGCAGCATTTCAGGAAACAAATAGATGCCAATCATTGTTTTGACTTCAGGTCATGAAGAAACAGAAGGAAAAATATGGCCATAAATGGGAAGGGGAAGGCCAACACTGATCAATACATTTGCAATTACTCCTTGTCTTATGTGTCACACTAGGTTATTTCAGATTTATGTATTTACCAGCAGATTGTAAAATCCAATAAATGTTTTACATTGCAGCCACCAGGTCTCTCAGACCAGCAGGTGCTTGTTTTTATGATAGTCCTTTTGAAGATCATGTATTCTGTTTGGGCATAAATTGTGGGATTACTGGGTGAGATTTTATCATGCATGTCCTTCAAGGAGTCCAGTCCCAAGATCATAATGGTTCTTCCAAGTTTTCAACTTTTTATGCAGCAATTACTTAAAACTGTCTGAAAGTTTTAATTTTTTCAGGTAACTATAATTTTGAACTTGAATTCTAAGATATATTACATTGATAAAGGAGAACTAGGCTTAGATATCCAGGTGACTAATAAACAGACATAATTGCTGCAAAAACATAATTATACAACTCCAATTAATTGGCAGAACTTGATGGGAAAGTTGAAAATTTTATTTCTTTTCTTTTACCATTTCACCTTCTGATAACCTACATAGGTTATAGATAGCTGGGAACAATCCATACAAACCTAAAGGGAGTGACTTTATCCAAATGAAACTGTAAGGAATGGAAATATTACAAAGCCATCATTAATAGATTCATAGAATCATAGAATTGATTGGGTTGGAAAAGACCTCCGAGATCATCAGGTCCAACGCCTGATCCAACTCCAGACCATTTACTAGATCATGGCACTCAGTGCCATGTCC
>JAWWLZ010000139.1:22397752-22430414 GCA_035041345.1 Poliocrania exsul | reverse complement strand
CCGCTCCAGCACCTCAATATCTTTCCTGAACTGAGGGGCCCAGAACTGAACACAACACTCAAGGTGTGGCCTCACCAGTGCTGATTACAGGGGAAGGATCATTTCCCTGGTCCTTCTGGCCATGCTATTTTTGGTAGTATTGGGATGAGAGCCAGGTTGGGACAGAGCAGAGTGGGCACCTCTGCCCACAGGTTTCCTATACAACACAGAGCTGCCAATTAATTTATTCCTTTTAAGGTAATTGCATCTTAAAACTTTGCAAGGTCCAAGACATCCAATCCTTATTACATTCAGATGTAATTCCATACTGTGAATACTGTGAAACCTGCTAAAGCAACTACAGAAATCTTCCCAGTGTGTTCACACACAGGATGCACACCAATATCAGCTTCTGAAATTAACCTGATTCTTCCCTTCTGAATGTGTCACAGATTGTTTATGGAAAACAATTTTTTTGTTGGAGGGCACTTCACATACTGGACATCAGGATAGTGATAAGTTTACTTTGTGGATTTTGAGGCACCTGAGGCACGTTTATTGAATGTGTTTCTAATTTCAAGAGCAAACAAATTTTCAAAACATGCTAGTTAGCCTCACGTTGTCTGTGAACTATTCACGTAGGAAACACAGAACAGAGGTGAGAAAAGGGTTTTGAAATTACCTGGGTTCCTAGGGGAAAATGGCTTGAAGACGAATTGTGCAAAAGGAAGGGTTGTTCCTGCCCCATTTTGTCCTACAGATTGGGCTGGCCAGTGCTTCCGTACCTGAAGACCACTTTGTGTTGCTGTGAAAGTTCATTCCCCAGATGTGGATTAAGAACATGTCTCCATCTAGGCACAGTAAGAGATACAACAGCCATGCCCTCCCAAGACTTTGTAGAGTTTTCTGCCACGTAGGATAGGTACAGCCATGTCGCATATGAATATGATTACATCTAGGATCCCATAGATACTTATTTATTAATTCAACTGTTAAAATAAAACTCTGCCCATAGTGAAGAAACTAGCATTGTTCAAACTGTTAAAGATGTGACTTTTGAGACCAAACATAGTCAGCATTTTAGCCCAATACACTTTCTCCTCTTGTTTGCACTAGAAAATTCAGCTGCCCCTCTAGGACTAAGTAAAGGAGGATTGTTTTCTGATTTTTGAATTTACACAGGGACATGGAAATAAGTACAGGAAGTCTCCCTTGATGCTTGTTTTTTCCTAGTCCTTGCTTGCTGTCTGCACAACCAGGAGCTGGAGCATGTATATTTTGAGATGATAGTGGGAGATGAAATGCGTCCAGCTAGAACAGCTGTGTTATTGCACACGGTTTGGTTTTCACAGTTTCAATAATGTGGATAATGATGTGAAGGTTATCTGTTTCCAGTTTCAGTTCTACAAGGAAAACTTTCTAGGAACTCTGTCAATCCACTGTTTAACGTACATGCCTTCAACAAGTTTTTCAGGTTTCTTCAGACACAGTCAAAGACTCTTTAAAACTTCCCCCTTTAGAACAATGTTGTTCTCTCTGAATAGATTATGTGTGTTTCAAATGCTTTTTCTGTCCACCCAAACCCCAAGATAATCTCAAGAAATAAACCAGACATCTAGAAATTACCTTTGAATTAGAAAATGTGAGTTCCAGTGGCTGTTCGTGGCAGCATACATGGGGAAGTGGAGGAGAGCAGGTCTTCTCGCCAAAGGTCAGAGCGAGAGGCATAGTTGGGAGACAGGCAGCTCCTTTTGTGGGCCAGGTGGTGCCTTGAGCCAAGTGACCTGCTGGCAGTTAAGCTTGTGTCCAAGAGGAATCAGACCTGGTTGGCATGTCTGTGCACTGTGATTACCCAGTAATTAAAGATCTAGAGAGCAAGAGTCTCTCCACACTGCCTCAAATCTGGGTCGGGTCTGTGCTGTGGTGATCAGGGGTGAGGAGCAGCTTCAAGGTTGGAGACCTGAATGTCCTCACAACTGGAGTTCCTCCAGGGATTTCTGCTCCTCTCCTGCTTGCACATGAAGCCAACTCGTTAACTCCTTCCTAGAGCAGAGTGCAGGGTCCCAGCTCCATTTCTGTTACAGCTCCCATCTCCTCATATGTGAGATTACAGTATCTGTCTGATGAGCTCAGCTAGAGCCTGTCACTGCATCCAGAGCATAACTCATCACAAACACTGGTGTCCAGCCATATGTGACAAAACTGATGTAAAAGTGTCTTAAAATACTGAATGAAACTGCTTAAACTAGAAGGCAGGTTAGGGAAAAAAACTGAGAATGGTTTTACTTGCTGTTTTGTAAAACTGTTTCTTGTGTGATCTTATTACGTCTCATAGGTTTTATATTCATTTCATTTTGGCTTTTTGCAGCTTCAAAATTTGTGTTCAAATAACATGAAAATATCTGTGTACGATCAAACTTGATAGCCCTGGCACTTTATCCAAGTGTTTGTGGATACAGGGACAAACTTTAGGAGTAACACCAAAAAGCTGAGTAGAAAGGAGTTAAAGAGAAAAGTAATTTTGCCCAAATAAAATTGTGTTACATCAGTAGCTCTGAAAACATTTGAATGTTGCATCATTTTGCATTTTATGGCACTTCTGATGCATAACCAGGATACTAAGAATCTGGGTCCAAAAATGGATGCAAATTACTTTCTTAGGACAATGATTGCAGTTATAGCATGTTTTCCTTGCTGGGGAAGCATGGGTTAATATGTTAATATTATGTGAGCCTAATATGTAATGCTCACATCTGCAGCATAGAAAACCAGAAGGCATCTTGCTGGAACAGTGGGCATTTTCCAATGCCTTGTCACAGTTCACTGCCAGTTGCCTAAAGATGTGTATGCCCTGTGGCAGGTTAATTCTTATCTAAAATAAATAAGAACCTAACCTTAGAAATGGTGCAGGTGCTCTATAATTAACATTTCGTGGACCCTAATTGATTTAATTGGTGTTCAACATGCTATGAATGCCCAGTGTGGATGGTTTCTTCTCTTACCAGCACATGGCATGAATAACCACTTGCAAGCCAGCAGCAGTTTCATCTTCCATTCCATGTTCAGGCATTTCAGCGACTTTAAAAACCAACACTCTGTCACATTAACACCCAAGACCAGTCTCCTGTCGGAGTCCAGGTTATAAATAGAGATCCTCTCCAGAAGCCTAGTCTTACCTGAGACATCCATCTGCCAGGGCTGCCAGGCATGATCCTTGCATGCCCATGATCGGGTGATTGCAGTGGATCTTTCCTGCAACGAGGGGAGAGGTTGTGCATATTATCGTGCATTGGCACACTCTCCTGGCTCAAAGGGATGAGAGCACACGCTCTGCTGGTTTTGATGAGGGAAAAGTTGAGCTTGGGTCATCTCTCAAGGATTATGTGAAAGGAGGAGAGGGCAGCGCAGGCAGGCAACCATGCCATGCTTTTCTACAGAGCCTTTGAAATGCACCAGGACTGTCATTTTTGTGCAATTAAACTGTCTTGGGGTTTTTCTTGTTTGGCTTGGGGTTTTTTTTGCAAGGCAAGTGCATTTGTCCAAGTAGCACAGTAGGTGGTATTAAGAAATCCTGCAGGACCACGCTGCTTCCCTATAGCTATTTATTGTACCACTGACCACAACAGCTGCACTGGGCGTCCACGTGACATACATGTCTGGTCTGTGCCAACATATCAGCCCATCAAGTCCTCTTATTTATACTGCGACTTTCATAGCAGCAATCTCACCCCACTTCACATGTTATAATTAGACCTTGAAAACCAGTTCAGATAAACATAACTCAAATGTTAAAAATCTCCAAACTGATTGACATAAACAAGTAATGTAGAGAGGGGTTGGAGAGTTGGGTTTTGACGTGTCCTTGTCACCATGACTTTGGCATAGTGGACCAGCTGTGGTCTGAGTGCAATACAGCTTTCAGGTAGAGGTCTTTGGTTATGTTACCTTAAAGTAGAGCAGGATTCACTCGTGTAACGGCTGCAAAGCTGATATAGCTCAGACCTTGTCAACACTGTGGATGTGCTCCAAGTTCTGCCACTGATCTAATTTCACTGCAGACAGGCAAAACTAATCAAAAGACAGTTGTATCCTGTAATACAGGTGCTTGAAATACAAGCAGTAATTGAACAAAGAGAATTTGTGTGTGACCCAAACCTGAACCACAAGGATTTTTTTTCTGGTTAAAGAGGAAGAATTAAGGAAATTGAGATTTGAGACACAGGCTTGATACTATAAAAAAACATGGAGGAGACTCTTAGAAACTTGTGTGGTTTATTGCTATTATGTCCTGATCTGATTTCAGGAAGTTAAGAATCTCCTCTTTGAACTCAGAAATTGAATTTGCATGTTTATTCAGTTAGTGAGTATGCTTTCCTTTTCTCAGTTCTGACAGACTGTAAGTTGTAATACCTGGAACCAGAATTTGGGACCTCTTGTTGGCCACCTTTATTTCTTGGCATTTCTCCAGTTTTTGCATTTAAGGCAGGAGGGGGAGTGGGCTATGTGTCAGCTCCCAGGAAATCCTAAATTTGAGACAAGAAATTCATAAGATGCTACCTTTCTGCATCATTATTGTTATGAATGTTAAAACTTAATTAACTTTTTCCTTGCTTTGAAAGGACTTGGTGGTCTGGGAGTCTGTTTGCCAGACATGAAATAAAAACAAAACTCCATGGTCTGTAATCTACTGAGAAGTGAAATTATGCACAAAGGCAACAAAAACCCACTTATATCCTGGAAATATTACTTGTTTAAACTACAATTCTTGTCTATAATAACCTAGATCTTTGCAGCCTTAAAAAACATAGATTGTCACATCAGCCAGTGGTAGCCAAAGTAAATATGCTATACCTACAGAAAGCATTTTATTAACTGGTGCAAAAATTATGTATTGCACACAAATAAGTTATTACAAAAAGTACACAAGCTTCCCCTTGCCATATTTCTGTAAAGATCATAGGATTCTGCTCATGGGAATCATTCTCACAGTCCTGAGAACCAGATAAAAGCCACACTGTAATATAATCAAATAAACACATGCCAAAGTGAAGAGGCTTACACAGAGCTGCAGGTGCCTTTAGCACTTCACCACATATATGTTACTGTTTTATTTAATAGACACAGAAACGTGCCATCTGAGGGTTTCACGGGGTGTGCCACTGTCAGAGATCTGTGAGCTTTTATACTTGTAGCATGGTTCAAAGCTGTGTGTAGTCAGAAGTCCAGGTGAGCAGCCTGTACCACAGCTGAGAGCAGAACCCAGATGCTGTTGCAACCAAATCCCGTTCTGGTGTCACTAATGAAAGTTTGAAAGTCATTGACTCCAGGGAAGGAAATGGTATAGCAAAGAAAAGTATTGATGAGATTGAAACTACTTTTAAATTGCTAAAATGAAGTTCAGTTGTTTAGGAAATGCTGCTGAAATTCATAGTTGGGTTAGTGCAGGTTTAACAGCGGTCCTGAGGCTGACAGAAATAAATTGAAACTCTGCAAATGAGAAGTCCACTAAACAGTCCAAAACTATTCTGAATAAAAAAATGCAGAATCAATGTAGCAATCTCAGAACAGGGAAAAAGGCTTTTGTCCTTGAGTTAGTGAACATTATTTTAACTTCTGTATTAGTTGCAAGTCATGTCAGAGTGTTTCTGGCAAAGCTGTAGGCAAGGAATTTATAGCAATTCAGCTGGATGTAGCAAAGCTCCAAGAAGGTGAACAGCAGTTATTCTGTGGCATATTTTGCAAGAGATAAAAATCCACATTAGTAACAGTTGCATGTTCATAATCATGTTCATCAAAGGAGAGATGCACATCCAGCATACCTTGTAGATGTCTCACCAGTGCACAAATAGGGATCTCACTCAGCATCTCCAGAAAAAAAAACAAACTGTGGAGTCAGATGCAGGGGTGAAGGTGGGGGCAGTTTAGTCGAAGCCAAGAAGGAAAATGTCACTTTGATTCTTTGTCTGCTATCATGATTACAAGAAATAACCCAGGCGGCAGCAACAGCCTCTGTTAGCACTTTGAAAAACAGACTTTTGCTTGTTCAGGATTCAAGGTAAAAACCGCCTTTGGGGTTTATAAGCAACACATTCTGCTCACACATTTGGGCTGCTTCACATTGTGGGAAGGTTTGGGCAGCTTCTCTGTGCTACCAGCATGCATTTAAGTGCTGAAAGCTTCCTTTAAGATCTAAATACAGGGAGTTTAAACTATCCTCCTTGAAAGTTAAACAGCCTGACACCAGAAAACCCCTTAATTTTTTTGTCCTGCTCTTAAACTCCATTTATCTTTAACATTGGAAATGTATAGAAATACAATACACTAAAGCAGAGCCATCTCAGGGATGTCCAAGCACAAACACATACACCCCTGGTGAGTAACAGCAGCAGGGGAGGAAAGAGAATATCCTATCCAGCCAGAGTTGGAATATTCCTGTTCTGAGTACTGTGAGTCTGTCAGGCCCTTCAGACCAATACAGGGCAGATCTTTATCTACAAGATCAAACACTGCAAGGAACATAAAGGCTGCATCAGACTGTTCATGGTCAAACCCCATGGCTTCAGGGAGCTCTTCTATTGCCAAGCTGATAAATAGGTTTTACTTATTACAGTTTTTTTCCTTCCAAAATGTAGCATCCACAGCAAAGTTGCTGTGAAGATTGCCCCTGAAACCTGCTGCAAAAATGGGCAGAAGATGATTGGGACTGAGATATTCTGGAAAGCTACCCTGTATTTGCAGAATATTATTGAGCACACATTGCAATCAAACCAAGGCAAAGCAAGCTGGTGCTGTGGCACCTTACTCAGAGAAGTGGGCTGAGAAGGTATCTGTCAGAGACCTCTTCTACAAAACTGTCCCACTGATTGTACACTAAGAAGGAAGGGCATCACATAAAGCTGGCCTTGGTTTTGACTGTCTTGGTGATCTTCTACTGAAGGGCTTGGAGTGCCAAATTACCAGGGAGAGAGGACCCTTAGCCAGGCTGTAAAGTCTATCAAGCCAGGACAGGTTGAAAAATGCTATTCACAAAAGGTAATGTCCATACATCCTTCTGAACACAAAGACATGAGTAGTAATTAACAGTGCTTTCCAGCATCATTATCTACAATGAGTAGAGTATTTCTTTTGTAAGGGCAGAAATAACTCAAATTAGTCATAAAGCACAGGTAAGTTTTGCCCTGTAAGTGCAGTCCCATGCACTCCTCTATTTCCACTGCTGCAGGCAAAAAGGGGCTCCCAAATCTGATCTTACTCTCCCAAACCCAATCTCACCCTCAAGAACAGTTCACTCCAGCCCTTCCAGCTGTGCAAGAGGCTCTGAAGGTGTGACAAAAAGTAGTTGCTAAGTATTTAGTCTGTGCACTGGGATGCTGCTGAGAAGTCCATCTCCCTGCAGAGCAGAAGAGTCAAAAAAGAAACGATTTTTGCAGAAATTGCAGCAAGTAGGTAGGCTGTTGTGGCAGTCACATTTCTTCTGAAAAAAAAATGCAGCATCCTGAGTGGAAAAAGTAGAGCAAAATGTCCTTCCTTCTGTAGTGAGCAGGGGTACTCAAGCACTGTTAGGCCAGATGGCAAGAAGGTCCCTAAGCCAGCTAAGTGTTTGCAAAACCTTGTTACAAATTCCCTGGTTTTGTGATGCATTCTTCCTTCCCTATATTTTTTTTTCAAAGGTTTTATTTGGGTATAGAGAATTGTGGTTTATTTATAGAGAAGAAAGAAATCAACATGCAAAGTTAATATTTCAGATTCTCACTGATTTTACTGCTGAAAGTCAGGTGTTCAGATGGTTGGAAATCCTTGCATTTAATGTGTGTTGGAAAGAAATTAAGCATGTGACTGAGAGATGCACATCCAGAAGTTTTTCTTGAAAAACCATTTTCTTTTCCCTTGCATTTAAACCTGTTTCAATCTGGTATCTTAAAAGCCCTGTGACTGGATTCTTGAGTGAGAAATGAACTTCTCTACTTTGGGAACAGCCACAGGCCTTCTATAGTTTCCCTTTGCATGGATTTCACCATCTGTAAGGCAGGGGTGACAGCTCTAACCTCATCTGCTGAGTGCTGCAGGCTTGCAGGCATGAGCCAAGTCATGTCTTTAGAAGATGTGTTTACTATATTTTGTGTAGTAACATAAAGTGCTGTGGTTGGATACTCCAATGAAGAGCCTTATGGGCTCAAGTAAAGGGTGAGAAACAAGCTGTTAAAGGAGAGGGAGAAAAGGAAAAAATCAGTTCTTCTAATCTTCCCAACTTCTAATCCATGGCAACCTGCTGCTGAGGACAGCTGAAGGAGATGCACTGAATCAGCACGTCCCTCAGCTGCTTTGGCCACTCACCCTCCTCGCCCACCCTTTGGGCTTTCCTGGCTATTGCTCGGTCTGTATTTATACCGCGCTCCCCAGATACTGCCGTGGTGGCTGTGGTATAAATACTGCTGCACAGCTATACATCATTGCTGTCACTGAGAGGCCCCAGGATGGCACAAATTGATTCAGCAGTGGGTTTCTGTGGTGGGAGAATTTTGAGCTGTTTTCTAACACTCTGACTTCTTCCAGTGCTGAACTCCCACCTTAGGACTTAGTGCCTGAATGTACATTGAGAGAAGTTGGGACAAACCTCTTTTGTTAATGACAGCATTTTTTTGAGCTGTGTCATGGTACACATGAACAGTAAGGCTTGCTGCTCCTACAGCATCTTTGTATTGAAGGAGAGCACAAGGCTTCATGGGCCTGCTAAGATAGCCATTTAGTTTGGGGCCAGAACTGCCTCCCCTCCAGGTGGTGCAGAGTGCAGGCTTGAGGAGGTCATGCTTCTGGACACCTGGGCTTAAGGAGGCAAATCAGTCAGAGTCAGCCCAAGAGAGCAGTTACAGACTTCTTGAAGGGTGATGGTGGTAGTGGTGGTGATGGTCAGGAGCTCTCTAAGCTCCTTTTTGGGGAGCATTAATCAGAAAGGCAAATACTGTATGCACAAAATAAGGCACTTGCTATTTTGTGAGCATTCCTGAATATAGTTTTAGTATAGTCATATGAAATAAAGTAAGTCTAAAGGGAGTGGACAAAGATTAGAGATAGCAATGACAGTTTGTAATTTCTGTGAAGGGTATGAGCCTTGAAACTCTTCAAGGCAATACCTAAAGATTCATCTGCTAAGTGATTGCTCTGAACCCCTTACCTTCTACTTGGGATAGGCTTGCAGCTGTCCAGATGAGCCATAAAGGTGGCCTGTCACCTAAATTTAAAGACCAGATTTAAATTTCTGTAGCTGGGGTTAGCATGTGAGGTCTGAAGCCAGAGGAGTGGAAAAATGGAATTGTCCTTCTTGACAGGGCTTTGTCTGACAGCTACAGAGTTGCCCAGTTTTTCTCATCCCTTGTATTTTTTGTTTTATATTTTGGCAAGGACACAAACACAGGATTTCAACTAGCAGTTGTGCTCTTTGTGCAGTTGTCATATCACAACATCCTTGCCTCATTCCAGCATCTTGTGAGTGGGAACAGAAAATAAAGGATACATACTGAAGCCTCAGCACATGTAACATGGCTGATGCTGTTCTTGGCTTTGCATCTAGACCTCCAACCTGCCTTGCTTTGGGCCATGAGGTGAGTGGAAAGAATGGGAGGGTCAGAGGGTCACATTCACAACTTGGGGATTAGCCAGGGACTTCTGGTTTGCCTTTTTAAAGGGTGAGCAGTCTTGCTTGCACCAGGCTGTGCCCCTTCCTTCTCCCTGAAGACAAGATAAAGCATGCCTTTCAAGTCAAGCCACTCTAAGTCATTCAGCAAAACCAGCATGTCATGCTGCAGAGGAGCCTATCTGGGAGGAACAGTCACGTTTAAGACAGCGAAGCAACCCTCTTGATTTTGTCAGATGTCCAAGTGCTAATAGCTTATCTCTGTTTTTTTATGGACCAGTCTGAAAGGGCACAGGATTTCAGAAATGTGAGGGTGCCAGAGGTACACAGACACTATCAGCAGGGTAGTCAGGAGGCCACTGATAACTGATGTGATGGAGGCAAAGGGTGAACACGAGAGGTGTGTGATGGCAGGGCACAAGCTGGCAAGACCCTGCTCAGTGCTCGTTACCCGGATCATCCACCCATGACAGAGAATTTCATCGTGGCTGGGTGTGATGATGCACAGCAGCACATCAGCTGAGATCCTTGCCCTGCAAGGAAAAGCAAGGCTTGGTGTTTGAAGGAACTGCCTTGCTCTGTAGGTCTTTTCAACCCAACAGCTGCCAGGTCTGTGTGTCCATCTTCTCAGGTGCCACAGCTGCTGAGCTCCCCAAGGACGTGGCTCTTGTGGTTTAGAGAACAGCCTTTAGTATTGCTTTTCCTCAGAGCTTGGTCTGACAAGGCACTAGAGCTGATCTAGTGGAGGAATTTCAGCCTCCAAGGCCTGTTTGCCCTGTGGGACTATTTCTGTTTGAATAACCAATGTACAAAAAGGTAATATTTCATGTTGGAATATTAAAAAAATATATAAAAACATTATAGGAAAATAAAGTTAGAAGGGGTCTCTCGAGGACATCCAGTCCAGCTTCCATCCATAAAACTGTTGCCCACTATCTGTGCAGCTGTGAAGGGCTATTGCATGAGTTTTTGAAAACAGTTTTTGTCACTGCAGTGATGGCATCATAATTATCTCATTATGTAGCCATAAAAAGCAAAGATAATGATAAAAATTCAGAGGAACAAGAAAAAAAAAATCAGACCTCTTAACTCTTAATCTCCAGCATTAATATTTGAGTTAAACCAAAATTTTGACTTTCTAATGTTACTCACTGGTATGTGTGGATTTTTATCTGGTCTTTTGGGTAAGTATTCAAAATATGTTATGTATTCAAAATTAATTATGTAGTCAGAAAGCACACTGCCTGAATGAGATAAATAGTGCTTGTTCACCTTGGGTTGCAGACCTTATATTCCAAACAGTGAAGAGGATGTGGGAAAATGATAATTTTTTTGTGACAATAGTGAAAGCATAACTGCACAACCTTGCACCATGAATTACATAGTTATTTTCAGAAAGAAGTGAGGGTCAAACAGCCTTTTAAGACAGGAAGTGTGAGACAATAGATAAACAGTATTATCCATAGCATATGACACAAGAAAAAGAAAATATTAAGTAAGTCTTAAAGTTCTTTCTTTTGATATAAGCATTCTCACTTGTATACAAATATATTCACACATCCTTTTCTAAGACTCATGTGTCTGCTGTGTAGTACAAGCTTTGTTGCTGATACAGGAATTGTTTGGGGAGGGGGGGTTATGATTTTTTACTCCATTGTCCATCATGAATCCTATTAATCTCACTGGAATGCTGATCCCTGAAGGAGCATGTTGCCTTTGTGTGTAGAGCAGCAAGGCTGTGTAGGATCCAAGGATGAATAATGTCTCAGGGTTTAATGCAGACAGTGCAGTGAGGAGCCAGAGCCTGGCAGCTGGAGCAGAACAGGGCTCAGCATGGAGTGGTGCTGAAAGTAGATTGTAAATGAAAAAGCCTCAGAAAATACGACCTGAACAACAACCAGAGCCAATTGAGATGAGCCCAGTACAGACCTTTGTGACCCTGCAGTGGCTAATCCACCACAGAGGTTAATGAAAGCTGCCTGTTTGTTTGCTTGTGACTATCCAGAACCAACACAGCCAGATCGAGCATCGGTTCCCCTGAATCTCTAGCACAACCCCTGCATTACACGCTTCGATAGCCCTGAGGCCAACACATCAATTCCCTTTCTATCTGCACAGTGCCATTCATCCAACAGGAAAAATGCTAAAAAACCCCCAAACTCTAGAGGGAGTACAAAGTGTTTCCTAGAGAGCCAAAAGTGCGAGACAGAAAGGTGTCAAGAAGGAGAAGGCTGCAACCCTGCTCCCCTTAGTCTCTCTTCCCTGCCCAACAGCTCCATCCTAGTTAGTATTTTGCTGTGTGAGAAAATAGGTAGTTTGAGATGCAAGTTAAAGTTTTGATATCTGGCCATGTGACAAGGAAAAACACAGCCTTGGATTTGAGTAGCTAGCCATTTAAAAAAGCACCATAGTAAGTTCTGTGATGGTCTCTCTGATTTATGTGTGACATAACTGGTTGTGGTTTCTTCCTGGACGGATATCTGCATCTAAAAATAAACATGGCACAATTTGTGGTTTTGGCAAGATGGCACAAATACTTTTCAAATTACTCTGTTCACTAGAAAACAATTGCACTTCATCCTCTGATGAGTTCTGGCACCTGCTGCCTTCTGAAGTTTATTTGCAGCGTGAATCATCAGAGGGGCCTTGAAGTGACATCACTCCATTTTAGGCTTTGAAGACCTGGAATGCATGAAGACCTGACCTTTTATGGTCTCCACCTTCTTGTGTTGTAGCATCTGAATCTTTGTTTTGTTCCTCGTCCTATGTTCCTCCCATGGTGAGGGACTATAACCTGCATTCCAAACGATGGCTTGCATGCTGCTGTGGTTGCAGTTTCTGTTCACTCCAGGGCACTGGCTGCTCCATATGGCTCTACCAATCCAGGTGCTGAGGACCTCGGTTTCCAGCTTGTCATCTTGCTGTACAGAAGCCAAGCACCAAGCAATCCTTGCCACCCTGTGGTCTGTAAAGGAAATTCATAAAATGTGATCACAACCATGATCTATGAGAGCAGTAAAAATTTTATTTCCGTTAAAGACGGAAGATTTTCTCATCACAAATGTGTTGAAAGCTGGTCTGTTACTTTCAGAGAACTTGTATGTGTCACATTCTTCCCCAAACTGCCAGTGGCTTTGCAGCAATAATCTAATTCTTTGTGCACACATTTCCCCATATTCAAAAACTATTTACAACACAGAGCTATAAGAATCATAAATGTGTCTACCTCAGAACTGCAGAAACTCGATATTTTTAAATGCCCTTGGATATGAACAAAGCTGTACAGTGGGCACTAAGTATTATTATAGTAGCATTTACTCAACTAGGCTGGCCTGTTGGACAACAAGGGGCATGCTAAGAATTACATTGGTACTATGAGTTCCTTAGGAAAGGGAGTGGAAGGCAAGTCATGATGTGGCATAGTTTCTCAGGCTGTAGGGAGAAAAGCTGCATAAACTCCCTGTGTTCGTGTGCCTGTCTGTGGCTGTTTGCATTAGCAATAAATTCAGAGTTCCCTACAAGTGAAGAGCTAAATCAGAAGCAATACAACCACCAGCCCAAAGCACTGTGCAGGAGTGTGCCTTGGCTGAGACGCGTGTAGCTACAGTGCTATCCAGTTCTTGCCTCTGGGGTCTGTGCTGCTGTACATCAAGGTCGTGAGGTATCTGTAAGGATGGGGGGGACACTCTCATCCTGCACTGCCTTGCACAGAGTGGGCAAGTTCTGGGTGTCGTTGTGTACCCCTCACCATTACACACTGTTCCCGTGTCCAAAGCTGAAGCCTCTCAAATAGCTCCCTGAGAGCTGTACATGCACCCTGAGCTCCCACACTAAGACAAGACAGCTGCAACTCATCTCTCTTCCCTTGGCCACCTATGGCAGCAAGGCATGGCTGGCAAGGGTTTAGCTTTCCTTAAAATTCCCAAATGTCTTCTGTCTTGAATGAACATGACCCATTTAGACCTTGATTAGACCATCTACTACCCCCAACACTCTAATGCACAGCATTTCAGTGTGATTGACTTAAACCCTGAGGGCTTCAAACCTGCTCTTCCTGACATGGATTAGTGCTGCTAAAATATGGGCACAACAGATGTCTCTTCTCTCCCACAGGTGCCAATCTGCCCCTTACATGCTCCTAAGTGCATCTCCCTTGCTGTTATTTAGCAAGGGACTCTGCAAGGTGCCTGCAGACACTGGCCCCATTTTGGATAATGCCAAGCACTACCTTGTTTAAAATGAGGTAACATCACGCAGTATTGCAGTAATTTGCCTGTAAGAGGTAAACACCTAAACTGAATATAAGCCATAAATTATAGCTATAAGATAAGAAGGTTCTGGAGAAATATATAACAACATGATTTTCTCTTGGACTTCCTATGGTACTATGTGGTAGTTTCAAACCAAAACAGGCTATCAGATCAGTTTGAAAAGGTTCAAATAAAGCATGTTGCCATTCTTACCCTGCAAAAGCAAAGGCAGATCAGCTTTGCCTCATTCTAGGCAAAAGTAGTCAAGGTTTTGGGCAGAGGTCACTCTTAATCCCTCAGTGGGAAACTGTGCCTTCTGTCTCTTTGTACTGTATGGAAAGTTTCAAATTACATCTTGGAATTCTGAAATTGAGTGTCTTGTTCTAGGCTGCCTTGAAGTGCAGGAGGTGAATTTATCAGAATGCTGGTAAAGTCAGCTGCTTCTGGCTCAGTGCTCTGTGAATGTCAATGAAGGTCAAAATATTCTCTGATGGTTATCTGTGCTGCTCATCAGATGTAACGAGAGATTAATGAAAGCACAGGCTCTGTTCTACTCCACATGTGCTAAACTGAGAGCAGGGAAGGTATTGTACCAGATACTTCCTCCCATCTGCCAGCCCTGAGTGTGAGCTCTGTATAGAGAGCTCACTTTCCATATAGAAAGGTCAAACGAACTTCACACTTACTAAATTTTATTAGCCAATTTTTGATATCCTTCCTGATGGCTCTACCACATGGTTAGCTTGAGCTCTTCATCCTTCATTAACAGTGATAATGATGTTCATTTTCACTCCTAGCTCCCAGTCCCTACAAAAAAGCCTTGACCATGTAGACGCCTGATGACTGCTCAGCCTGCACTATTTATGTTTTTGTGCAAACATGGTGCATATAGTTACTCTTCAGACTAAAACACTCTGAAATAACTTACTGCTTAGACAGCTCACCCTGAAAATTAGGCAAGTGTCTTTAGCCCCTGTAAGCACTAAACAAGACTGGGGGAAAATAAGCCCAACTTCAAAGATAAAATAAATAACTATGCATTTGCATTGACTTAGCTGAAACTTGCCTTGAGACAACTCTGCAGTCAGATTGTCTTCAAAAGGTGTCTTATTTTGAAAGGGATACTTTGTACTTACTGTATGTTCTTTTAGAAAAATCCCACAGCTGCACTGCAACTTTGCCATGACAGTGGTAGAATCAGCATCGTGTTTTGGTATGGAGGTTGGTTTTCAGTGTCAGCTTTTATTAAAAAATTACCCAGGATTTAATGGTAGAATTTGATTGAGAATAACCAGTGGAGGCTCCAAAGCTGTCTATCTACACTGTTTGACAAAATCTGATTAATTTTGAATTTTAAATGTTTGGGATTGACAATATGACTAACTTATAATTGAGTCCCAAGGATTTAACATGTACCCTCTCTAAGGTATTGCTGTGACTTATTGACAGCATCACAACCTTTGGCTTGCTTTTTCCACACTTCCATGTTTTAAATCAATATTGATCAAAGATGGAAGCAGCCTGCAACCATCAGACTAGAACACCAAGTAGCCCAACAAACAACTGGTGGATCCACTAGAAAACCTCAACAATTCAGGGCTTTTATTTTTGAGTTTCTAAATTACAGTTTTTTCTAATGTTCCAACTTTTTAATGGCAATTTTTCCAAGTAACCATTGAAGTACATGGCTGTGCTGAAAACATCTGTTGATCTTTATGCAGAGCCTCTATAAATAGCCAGTGCAGCTATTGCATTGCTGTCTTAACACTTATGTGACAAAACTGCATTAATGTGACCAAGAAAATAATTATCTATGGACAGTACCAGGTTTCTTCAGGGAAAAAATTTCTTATGCCTCATTCCTCCTTCCTGTCTCCTACTGAGACATATTTTGGTCCTGTCCAGCACACAAGAGATGACGGGGATTATTTTTATATTACACTGCATTTAAAATTAGGCTGAGGAGACCTGTTAAAATGCTGCCAGATCAATGCAAATCCAACTTGGTACACTTCCATGGTATTTTGTTGAGGAACTTGAAGTCTTCCTCTGCACAAGGGAGGTCAGGTAATGTCCACCTGGGTGGAAATCTCCATCTTGTGCCTGTGGGAAATGCTGAAGGATCACTGCAGGTTATTCAATTCAGCAGGTGGAGTGAGCATTTGATTCTGGTTTCATGCTGGTGTAAACCGGGAGATACGCTGTAAAACCAAAAGGACAGCTGTTCCTCACAATGAGAGGAGGTTCACCTTCAGGGCACTTGGTCAACATGAAGTGCCCAGCTATGAGCCCAGGACTCAGTTTTATTTCTCTAGTTTGCAATTAAAAAAATCAGACAAACTTTTAGTTGAAAGGGAGTTGCCCTCTTGCTGTGCTTTACTTCTGTGTATGCAATCAATTGTCTACTATTTTAAATGTTTGAGGGTTTTTAACAATTCTGTTCTTTTGTTCTGCCTCACTGACCAGCCATTACAGCCATAAAGTACTGACAAGCACTTTGCCTTAAGGAAGATCAGATAACCTGTATTCTGGTAGGTCAGCTGATCAGTCAGGAATTTCAGCTATATTTTTTCAGGAATTATTGATATTCAAATGCAGGGAAACATTGTGCAAGAAGAACAGCAAGGTTATATAATTGCAAAAAATTTTGGACTTGATGATCTTTGTGGGACCCTTCCAACTCAGAATATTCTGCAAATCTTGAATCAGAGCATTACCAGGAATATGAATAGCTCTGCTGACTTTTCTTATTGCTAATTAAGGAGTGGGGAATGTCAGTATTCAGCTTCAGTCATTTGCTGTATCATCCTCTAATAAGCACAAAAGAAAAAGATATTTCTTGAATTTTAAGTGTTTTCCTTTTGGAGATGCTGTTTTAACACAGGTGCATTTTTAATATGTTTTACTAAGTATTTGCTCACTACTTCTAGTACTTACATTTATAAACACATTACATGAAAATAAAATCTGTGCAGAAGGGTAGTAAAGTATAAGCATATCTTCATTTCTTGCAGCAACGTAGTGTGACAATTTTGAATTTTCAGGTCCCCAAACATTTCCTGAGTAACAAGGCTTGGGAGTGAAACCAATTTGTTAAAAACAGGAAAGTAATATGCTGCTTCTACGCTGGTACCCAGAGACCTCTCTGTGAAAGCTCAGTGTGACTTTTCTTCAGTGAGCATTAACGTGTGTGAGGGCAAAAAGGATTTTATACATGTATCTCTGTTTTATCTGTTTGGCTTTTGTGCCAAGTGCAAAGCCATCTGCTCTGGGGTAGAAAAGCCTGCCTAACAGACGAAGGCAGCTGCCATGAAAGCTATTGCATGCTGATCTCTCAGCTACTTCTCCCTTAACCTTGGATGACCATCGTTTCTAGGTAAAGAGAGAGAACATGAACCTCTGGGTTAGGATCTGATAAACTGTGCCTTTCCCCTAAACATACGTGATTAGTCCTATCACTCCTGGTAAGCAACGGACTAAATCGTGTAACTTAAGAGCCTGGCCACGTACAGTAGAGATCAGCTTTGGTCTGCTTGGCTCCATCTCTGGGCTATACTCTCTCCATTGCTGCACAGCTCTTCTCAGGTTGCCATCATATTCCTGTAATTTCTTTTTTCTATCTCTGATCATTAAAACAACTGTACAGCCCCAACAGGATATGTGTTAACTGGGGCTTTATCGCCAAGTGATGCTGGACTTTTGTCTGATCACTTTAAGTGCCCACCCTCTTCAACATATTCACAGGAGGAAGTATGGAGGTTTCAGATGAGAGCAGTGATTTGGCCATAAAGATCCGCATGTGCTTTATTTTAGGAGCCAAGGATAGAAATCATTACTCTGTGTTCTCTGCTTGCTCTTTATATATTCAATTCATGTGACTTACTGCATGGAAAGTTAAATGGCTTGGACTGCTAGTGCACCAGAATAAGATTTTCATAGACTCATCTTTTTCCAGCACAGAGATGAACATGCATTCGTTGAACGCATTTGAACCAGGGCTAAGGAGTTCATTCAAGCTAAATATATCCTTGCAGTGCTGTTCAGGCACTACGGTATCAGGCTTACATATAACTACTTTTTTTTCCATACAAACACACTGTTTGATACCATTCAAAAAACATCCCAAGGCAAAAACTAGTTTTTATTTGCTTTCCCTTGAACTGCATGGGCTCAATGAGACCACTGACCCTACTTCAGATGGAGCAAATCTTCTTACTGAAGCACAGCGGTCGGTTTCTAATACATCACATATCTCCCTGAGACCAAAAAAATTACTCAGGGCAACAGTCCCTCTGGAAACATTTGCTTTTCCACACAAATGGGAAGCAAAGCAGTTCTGTTATGGCCAGATGGGGAAGTTTACCTTTACATATAGACATATTTGCATGCACACAGTGCATGCCTTTGTGCACCAAAGTGACTCATCTGAAGTAAGGAGCTAATTACTGTCTGCTAATGACTGACCAGCTGCAACTTTAGGTGGGTTGAATTCCCCCTTTGCTGGCTAAATAAGGAGCCTGTGCTGCCAGTCTGAGCTGCTCAGACATGTTCCTGGTGTGAAATGGGATGGAATTCAGATCAGCAAACCTCAGTGTTTGGCCAGAGAGGCATTAAAGTGAAAGAGTCTCTTTGGAGTTTTTTTCAGTTTTAGGCTGGGAAATTTCTAAAGGCATATTTCCTGTTTCCTTTGGATTTATGGGGTGGAGAGGTTCCTGTTGGTTTTGGTTTTGTTTTCTGTCCTTTAAGGTTTGGAGGAAAGTCATACATTCTAGGAGAGTTTTCTTCATTCTGGATTTAGTCCTGACAGGGTCAGGAAATAGGAATGGAAATAAAAAAAAAAAAAGGGTAAAACTCAGATACAGTTTCAGTTTTCCAATCTTCTAGAGAGTATAGAGTAGCAGGTGTAAAACAGCTTTTGTGAAAAAAAAAAAAAAACCAACAAAAACAAACTAGGCTTTTTTAAAAAATATTTTTAATCTCTTTCACATCACAAATGCTCAACCGAACAAAATCTCTCTGTCAAGAAGCACGTTCTCAGGTTTGGCCCTTGAGGGTCCTCACTGTTGCAGAAGGGACTGTGATGTGAAGATGAGACAAAAATCATTCACATATAGATACCAAAAGGTAAGATATCCCAACTTAACTCCTCTGCTTTTGCAGGTGAACAAATGGCCAGCACCCCAGCTAGCCAATTTAAAGCTGTCTCAAGTATTGCTCTGCTACATGCTACCCTGCAACCAGAAGCCAATGAAGCTGTCACTTGTGGCACTGATTAGCAGTCTTTTGTGTCATCTAGGCTTGTACTAACAGTAAGAGAAAACAATTACTAGAGTGTGGACAAACAAAATTCCCAGCTGGTCACTTATTTACTGAACACTTCAGACCTATTTGTTAATTTGGGTTAAGTACAGCAAATAATTCATAAGAGGAGGGGAAAGGGTTGTTAGTGTTTAAATTTTCTGAAACAGAGAGGGTTTTTTCATTTTCTTTTCCCAATCTCAGTTCACAGGGAGGTTTGGAAACCAGCACAGCAGAAGGGGGAAGTCTTTCCCCCTTATTTCTCTCAACCTTGAGAGTTACCTAAAGTAGAATATGGTCCATGCTTAGTTGCATGATCCCCCAGCCATGGTGTGCCGGTGCGAGTGGAGGGGTAGGAAGCCACCTGTAAACTGCAAGAGCCATTGAAAAGAAGAGCCTTGTTTGGAGGAAGAGTGTTGCCCCATGGAGTTGTTTCGGCCCTGGGCTCTGAGATTGAGGGAAGGGAAATGACCTGCAGTGCCCAGCTGGGCTGTACAGGGCCAGAGCGTTTGCACACCAGCCCTCATTGCTGAGGAGCTACATCCAAATGTACTCCAGTCACCGAGTGGACAGACTTCAGTATTTTGGCAGAGTGATCTCAACAGCAGTCAGCATTTGCCCAAAATTCACCCCATCTCTTTACCAGAATGAGCAACTCATTAATTGAGAACTTCCATAAAGGCAACACTTAAGGACAAGGCTGGTGTGTGCTGCAGAGCAAAGGATTCTCAGGAGGGTGTTGGGGAGATGTGGTCAATGTCTGCCTGGCCTGAGGATCTGAGTCGCAGGGATTTCCAAGGGCTCATCGCTTCCTGGGAAGCACTCAACACCTCCCAGGATCAGGCCTGCATGCTGGGAGCAGAGCACCTACTAAACCCCTCGCTCCTGGGTGCTGAGACACCACCCGCGTTTTCAAAATGCTGTGGTAAAGGGAGTCAGAGAACCTTGGCCTGCTGGGAGAAGAGGGAATAGACAATTTTTATGCTTAAAATACTCCTATTTTTCCTAAATCACTGTTGATTAAAGTGTTGTAGGAAATGTGTAAGTATGTAAGAAAAACCTAAAAAAATCTATCTATATAGTTATAGATAGATATTGTATTTTTATATAACTATAGATAGATATGCTATACCATATCTATAGCTACGTCTTAATAGATAGATATTGTATGTTTTGAGGCCAAACTTCAAACTCCAGTTTAATAAAAATTACATTAAGCTTCAGCATAACATGAACTGCTCAGTTGATGAAGGATGTGCAGCCTTTTTGAGGGTAAATTAACTATCTCATTGCACAATGATTGGGACATAGTAAAAAAAACCAAAAACAAACCTAGACTTGTTGTTGACATTGCTTTTTGAAGAAATAGTATTAAGATGAGAGAGATTTTTAGATGACAAATGAAAAAGTGCTTTTGCTCTGGTTAGATACACAGAGGCCTATTCTTAGGGTACACACACATCTCTATAAATAAATACATTTGACTATAGGGTCTTCTGGACAGGTTGTCCTCCTGTACTACTACAGAGAAACACAGCTTCTCTAATTTAAATCTGTGTTAAGCTTTGCGTAAGAACTCTCACTATCTTTGTTTCTGAGGTTAGTTGTTATGAACTGACGTTTTATGGGGGTTTGTTGCAAAGTATAGGCATTAAAATTTGTATAACTTACAATAGTATATATTCTGTAGAAAAATATGTAAAACCTTTGGAAGATAAAACTACAGAATACTGCCTCACTTACCTAAATTTTCTTACCTCACTTGTCAGCTGAATGTGGAAAACTACTTACACATTTTTCATCTCAGTGAGATCTGGAAAAATCAAGCACAAAATAAATTTTTAAAAAAGTAGTCCAATTTAAATAAATCCCTTGCTCTAGTATTACTCAGCCTCTGCCAAGCTATCATTTTGCAGCCTCATAAAACTGTCATGTCATTAGCATTCTGGGATAGTCTTCTTATAAACCTGACCTTTACAATGGATTTTACGCATGGATTTAAAAATCTTATTCTTACTTTCCCTTGCACCTGCCTCATGTACTGACTAGAGGGGTTTTTCAGATGGAAACTGGCTGCATTTATAACTCCTCATTACGTAGCCAGCTTCTCACCTGTAATTCTTGAATTTGTAAGCTGAGCGAGCCAGTGGAGAAACATACACAAAAGTCTGTATGTGACCTTAATTCTGGGCAGGCGGATCTCATGCAGTTTATAATGGTGTTTATTGAGCTCCCCTATATATAGAAACTCCATCCTGAGAGAGGCTTCGCTGCAAGGGCTGCTTGATCCTCCTTTCCATTGCCAGGCAGTGGGAGGCACTTTATCTGCCTTTTACTGTAAGCCCAGTGAGAAATACCTCCAAGACATTGGCTGCAGGGACCGCAGCCGGTGACCAAAGATAGGCCCTGTGGCAGGGAGGTGTGCACAGCCAGCAGGGATCGCTTTCACGTGGCCCTCCCAACATTATTTACTGAACGCTGGGAGCAAATTAATCCAAATCCAGCACTGGCTGCTCTCCAAAGTGTGGCAATTTCATGTTACAGTCCCATACCAGATTCGCAATGTCCTGCTTGAGTGCACATTCATCTCTAGGAGCTCATCTGTGTGAACAACTTGTTGCCAGAATTCAAAAGCCTTCTGCAAAACAGTTGACTGTATAAACAGATGGTGTTATCCTATATAAAATTCAGACCACTTGCATTTCTAATTCTATATAAAGTCAAAATAAAATGGCACCATTTCATGTTTTCATGTGATGTCTCCCGGCCAGTTAAAAATTGATTTTAAAAAACATTAAAATAGTAAAACTAGATTTAAAAAAAATCTATCAGTAAAAATAATTAATAAACAAGCCATGAGAAAAATCAATAAAAAAATCTTGATTATAAATAAGATATATTTTAAAATATAATATAAAACACAATAAAAGATTATAATAAAATATAATCCAGTTACACTCACATTGTTTCAAGAGGTCATTCTTTGTTTTCCCATGTCCAAACACTGATTTATGAAGAAGATAGGTTTTGAGCCTGAACTTTTCAGCTGAAGTCTACCTCTATAGCAAGTGTTGTGTAATTTTAATGAATGGTCATACATCAGCTTGGCTGATAATAACTCAAGGAAAGGTCACAGGTTTGGGTTTTGTGGCAATGCTCTTCACAGTTCCAATAATCATATACATCTGCAGTTCTCAGGTTACCCAATAATACTGTACAAAGAATACGGTCACTGAGGAAAGTTCATTTGCAAAGGCAGGCCCACGACAGGAGACTTGAGCACTCCCAGCCAGCTGGGAGAGGTGGTCATGTGGAAGAGGATCTTTGAGAGACCTGGGGAAAGGAGCAGCAAAGTTAAATCAGCCACTGTAAGTTCTTTTTCTGGAGAAATACTGGCATAAACTTGCAATCCGTAGGCCCTTAAAAGATAAAGAAAAAATAAATAACAGCTAGTGTGAATTTGATAGGGCTTGTTCTTGATGAGTCCCTTTAAGATCCTAAAACAGGAAAATGGGCTTTGCACAGACAGCAGAAATGGCATTTACCTTTCACATGGTAAGATGCTCTATTAGCCAGCTGGGGAAGCACTGCACAGGTGAAATATGAGGTGAGAAATGACTGCTTGGACCATGCTTTTGAAGAGCAGTTATGAATACTGCATCATTTGTGCTAGCGGTGAACTTACAGGGGACAACAAAATTGCATATTCAGTATTTTCATTAGTAGCTGGAGGAAGAGAAAATATGCTCACAGTAGGGCCTGAGCTGCAGGACAGTCATGCCAATGTGAAAACTGTGGCTGTTACTCAAGGATGTATGAGGCAAGACACAAAGTTACCCCTTCCCTCTTCTCACCAGGGAGAAGGCTTCACCTGGCATCTTGTGGGCATTTCTTCTCATTGCACATAGAGAGGGGCTAAAGAACATCCCAAGATTAGTGATGCAAGATCTACTGGTATGTCCTGTGGGTAAAGGTTAAGTGACTAGGGCTGTTAGATGTACTGAAAGATGGAGTTTGAAATAAACACATGGGCCACCTTTACTTACAAAAAAAGCTGCAGAATAGAGTGGGAATCGTCTTCCGTCTGTGGCAGAAATTATGGCTTTACAGCAAGAAGCCCAACAAACATAAGGACCATCTTTCTGATTGTATCTGGATAATCAGGTACCAGGGGAGATGGCCTGGGGAAGCCATGAAGTGTCTGCAAGCAGGAATTTGTCAAGACAGTCTGGGCAGGCACATGCCAGGACGTTCATGAAGGCAATAAAGTGTTTATAATTTAGCCTTATTCAACATGTTCCTGCAGTTTGCATGTGCTATTGCTGTCTGCATGTAATAGCCATCAGATTCTCTTGTATCAATGACACTCTAGACACTGTTTAACCTGACACATGCAAAATCCAGCAAGCATTTAATCTATTTTGTCTGAGCAGCAGACTCCCCATATAAATACATGAACTCATATTTAGACTGTATTTCCAGCACGACTGAAAAGTATGGAAGAAATCTAAGCTGATTCTGGGATTATGTTCCTGCCTGTTTATTTTGGCATGAGATTTTGGGGTCTGGAGGAAAAGGATGGGTAGCCAGGGGGAGGATCTGTTTTAAAAACATATGCATCTTTTGCAGACCTTGTAAGGCATCCAGCAGGAGCTGCTTATAGCAAGGGTCAGAGAGAGCTGCCGGGAGGGCAGCAGGGTTGTCGTTTAACACGCAATTCAGCCATCAATTTTCACAGGGGCTCAGTTACACTGGAATGCACTGTGGAGTGTAAGGCAATGGCCAGAACCTGATCCCATCTCATTCTGGAAGAAAGAGCGGTCTCCCATTTGGTGGGCCACGCCAAGGCCTTTGAATGCTGCAAGCTCAGATGCTCAGGTTAGGGTCTTGAAATCCACCCAGCTCTGGAGTCTGTTTCTTTTGAAAGGTCTGACTTTCACTGAAAAAGAGAGGTCTGCCAGGAAGGAGCCCACATGTGGTTTGCATTTGCTGGTTGAGTGTTTAGAAGAGATCCTCAATCTCTCCAACAGGTTCAGGATGGAAAAGGAAAGATTCCCTTGACTGGCACAGTCTCTATGAGAGAAAGGACTGAGCTGTCCAGGTGTTGGTATTTACTTAGGACTGGGTACTTCATTAGGCAGTCCCTTGCTATATCACAGAAAATACACCATTTTAGTGCAAGCTACAAAAATCTTAAATTTTATTTTTCCATTAGGGTTTGCTAGAAAACTTCCATACCAACACACATGTGTGTGCATATTGTATTCCTTTATCTGGCCGCACTTGGAGATTTATAATGTGTGCTGGGCTTCACTGTTTATTGCTAAACCACAGCTCCACTTCTTCTTTCCTGAAGCGTTTTTCCTCCCTCCTTCCCAAGTACTAGTCCGAGAGAAAATCAGGGTGCTGTTCTCAATTTCCACATCTCCTTAACACACACACACATATCTAAACTCCAGTCAAGTATTTATTTGCTTTGACTTCAAAGATGATGTCTACCACAGAGCTCACTTTGACAATGTACAACATTACCAGAAAACTACTGAGAGAAAAATTGAACCCAGCAGTATTCAAATGCTACTCAGGAGAATAATCAGCAAAAATTAAAGCTTCTTCCTGTGACTGTATCGTTCTTCACCTCTCTCTGAACCTAGAGCAAACGTGTTTTGCTCTGTGCACAGAATGCAGCAAAATCCTTGTGTGGTTTCCTTATTTTCTTTGAAAGCCATATTTTCTTCCCATATGAGAAGCTTGCAGACCATTTTAGTTGCTGGAATCATGTCTGTCTTCTCCATGAAAATAACATTTTGATTTTCCTCCTGTATAAGCCTGATTTTAATAACTCCTTTGTGATTTTTATTCCTACTTCAGTTTTTAAAATCTGTGACTCAACACTGTAAGAAACATTGTATTAACATGTCCTAAGGTTAAATTAACAGATTAACATTTTACCTTTCCTTAATCAGAGGAAGATCAACTGAATTGTCCACCACGAGTTGTTCACCCTCCTGTCTGTCTCAGAGGTAAAAAAACCCCTATGCCTTCTTCTGTATGGTATCCTATGCAGAGTATAGTTACAGTCTCTCTAACCTCATCCTTAATGTCTTGATTCTGCTCTTAAGTTCCTCTTTCCACATCCCTTTTAAAACCCACTTCCATGAGTGATGTATTTTAAGGTGCAGAGATAATTTAGCCTATCTGCATTTTCACCATCACCTTTACCTTCCTGACCTAACCTACTTTCAGCAAAGGGCAGAATGTGGCTAAAGACTGTGTGTTGTTATTTTTGCCAGAAAGAGCTTAAAAGTAGAGTACCTACTACATTATGAAAGGCATTAAACATACAGATATTCTGTGACTGTGAGGACACCTCCAGTATCATCATGACAGTTTTAGAATGCAGATGCAGATGCATTGGTAGCTCTAGCGAGTGAGAGATTCACAGGTGGAAACCACGAGAGTAATTGGTGCTAATGAATGCCTAAACTGAGTGTTGCTAGGATCATAAGGATGACATGTTAGTTATTGATATCCAACATTATTAACCAAATCACATTGATCTGATTACTTATCAGTGGAGAAGTCTTGTGAGCATTGAGTGAGAAATTGCTATTTGCAAGAAGGTGCAATAGAGCCACAGTTTTCCTGTGTACTTTTGGCTGGGACCAAACAGGTCTATCTTGTCTGGCAACAATAATAGATATAGGAAAAACCTGAAAACAAAACCATCCACACCTCTGCAAAGCTGTTGAAGAATTCTGATCCTTTAAGGCAGTGCTACGGGAGAGCAGTCCTGCAGTCAGTCCCTGGGTTCAAGCTGTGCACCCAAGCTTTGGATATGATGCATGGAGACTACTAGACACCTCCAAAACCAGCTTTACAAAAGCCAACACTAAGGTAACTAAGAGGAAACGCTGACTAGAAGGAATTAAACCTAAAACCCCACGGAATTTTACACTTTGCTCAGGGCCAGACTCACAGCAAATCTCTCAGGAGTTGGCGCCACATCAGTGCAGTAATTTCTGATACAAAAAAGTGAGGAGGAAATCCTTCTCATTTTCTCCCCCCTCCCGTAACACCATACCATGATTAGAGCAGTGAAGCTGAATGTTACAGATTCACTTTTTACAAAGGGCATTGGGATTTGTGTGGCACTGTACACTGTAGTAATGTCTTAGTGCCACAGGAAATACCTTGATCTGACTGCCTAAGGCATGCAGGCCTTCAGGACTAGCCATAACTGCAAGCAGAGAACAGGTGTGGATTTTGTGTATGTATTTTTGTCATAAGGGGTATAAACTCCCTGTGCTGGAGACATAAATATGTTATAAACATACATGTATGAATGCTCCATTGCAGTTTCAGCCTCAGTTCTGAGAGTTGCTGCCTGGTTTTGTGAGACAGTAGATTAAGTTCAAGATATTACAAAAGGAAAATAGCAGGAAAAAAAATCTTTAGACCATAGCTAGAAACCAGACTGTGAAAGGAGATAAATAAAGAGTCAAGTTTCAGTGCTCATTTTGGTGGGGATCTTGTCTGGAGATCTTGGCAGGAGGATATGAACAACTGCTACAACTCAAAAAAACAACACCACTTTTAATTGTGCAGGATTTGGGAACAAAGATCTGATTTGTTGAGTATTAATGCAGGGAACCCAAACACTAGAGAGAAGAGTAAGGTGTGAGAGGCTGAGACCCTGGTTTGGGGGAGCAGAGTGTAGGCACACTGAGAACATGGGGTGGAGACCTTGCTTGAGAGAAGGTAGATGGCAGAGACAGAGCAGAAAGCTGGGCTGCTACAGCACTCACCCAAGTACAATGAATGATTGGGGTTTAAAACATAGTGTTCCTTTGCATCCCAAGCATTCAGAAAGGACTGTATTCAAGGATCTACTTTTGTCCCATCATCAATTAAAACCAAGGTGTCTCTTTAATAATGTGTTAAAATACTGTCTAGTTATGTCAGTTTTTCTTATGAGTGCTTGGGACAGAGGGGCAAATGTAAAGTATGTGTGGGTGGGACACAAATCCTGGAGAAGTTGTGTTTAGGGATGATGATGCCATTTATCACAGTTCAGTGAAGAACTGTGGTCATTGTGTGTACAAGGGGAGTAGAAGACACCTAAACCTGGCTAAAGCTGGGTAAGCCTAATACTCCTGAGAGCTGGTGCTCAGCTTCTCACTAACAGCTCACTGGAGGCAGGACGGCCGCAGCAAGGATGGGAATCAGTTATCCCTGCTGCATGCAAAGATCCTCACTGCACATCATGAGACTTCTTCCAAACCCTCTGAGTTCAGGGGACATGTCTTTCTGTTAAAATATCACCTGGTGCTTCAGTGACATTTTCCATGCTGTCATTTTTCAGCCTAACAAACTACCATTTATCTGTGTAGGGTTCTAAAAACTGGAGCCACCCCACTTATTTTCCTCCAGGCAGCAGAGACCCTTATCTAAAAAAAGGTATGAACCTGCCACTACTGCAGGGAGCCTCATAAGACTCTGTTTGGGTTTAGTAAAGGAGGGAGCTCACTTTTACTAGAGGCAGCAGGAAAAATGCAGCCTCATGGGGAGGATGGCAGCAGAACACCCCAGCTACAGGGTACGATGAGAATCTAGAAGCACTGGAAAACCCTTGTTTTAACATGAATGATGCTGGAAAAAGGTCTAGGATAGTATCTACTTTGCCTCTTGGTCCCTGTATCCTGTGGAATCCCTGGCAGAGCTGCACACCATGCCAGTGCATGCAGCTGTAGGGCCATGGATCCTGATACTTGCCTTAGGAATTTCCACAAGCCTCCTCTACCTCAGTTCAATGCTACCAACCCAATGACAGCTTGGTCACCCAATGTTCAGGTGCTTATTTGTTTTTAGGCTGTAAATTTAGGACATTACCTTTATTGTACACCTGAGGGCTGCTACTCAGTGTTGCTTGCTTTCCTTCATTTCTCCTCCTCAGATTGCCTTTTTCTTCCATGGTGCTGGAGTGATTTTTGGTGTGTCATCTTGAGGACCGCTCAGTAGAGCTCTCAGCCACCAAAGGTCAGGCATGCCATAAAAATGACTATAAATAGGTCTTAGGTGCTGGTTATGTCTAAACCAGCATTTCTTGGAAAAAGGCAGCTTGGATCTCCTGACCGGTGGCTCTCTGGACTACTGTGAAGGTGCAGGGCCAGGCCAGCACCGATGGTATGCCCCTCTGCAACACACCTCCTGTGAATGGGGACGAAGAGTGCAGGAGGCTAGTTAATGGAAGAAAAGAGCTGTTTAGCCACTGCTGCGTGTGGGACGAGGTTGCATTTACTGTACACAAGTCTCCCACAAGCCAGCGTGCTGGCAGCTGTCTTTTCCAGCCGGTGCCACTGGGGAGCCGGGCAATGGCAGCATCTTTGCAGCCATGGGCAGCATTACCCTTCCAAGGGGTGTCCGGGCCCCTTTATTCTGGCACAGACTTGTTTAAAATAAGATTTCGTTCAACTGCCATAAACACGCCAGATCTGTGTATAGTCCGCGCCGGGGGCCGGCCAAGTGAAACCCATTTCGAAAAACCCGGAGCTACCAGGGCCTGTCCCGGGATCCGCAGGGCCACCCTCCGCACCCCATCGCGGTGACCAAGAGGGCCACCCCTGTCCCGCAACTGGCTGCGGGGCGAGCTGAGTCCGGCCGGTCTGACCCGACCCCTCCGCCCCCCGGCGGCGACGGCCGGCCGGCCCGGGAGCCGGCGCGCCGGGCGGAGGAGGGGAGGGCAGGGAAGGGGAGGGCAGGGGGTGGGCGGCCCGCGGCCCCCCCGTCCCCGCCGGCACGTGCCTGCCCGCCCCCTCGGGCCACTGCCGCGCCCCGACGGCCCCGGCATGGACGCGCCCGGCCAGCAGCCCGCCAGCCCCCGAGCCGGCCCTGAGGCCGCCGCGGCGGGACAGGATCCGAGCCCAAGCCCAAACCCAAACCCGAGCCCGAACCCCAGCCAGGAGGCGGCCATCGAGGAGGAGGAGGAGGAGGCGGCGTACGTGGAGATTCGCAGCTCGCCGCGGGGGCCACAGGAGAGCCATCAGAGCCCCGAACTGGCCCCGGCCGGTGGCGCGGAGCGAGCGGCCGGTCCCGCACGGGACAGCGGAGCCAGCGGGACTGGGGATGGCGGCTCGGCGAGCGGCGGATCCCCGGGGGCGACCGCGGGGTCAGCATCCTCGGACAGCGGGCGGGATCGACCGCCTTCCGCGGAGGCGGCGGCGGCGGTGGCCGGGGTATGCGGAGCTGACAGCGGCCCCGGCTCCGGGGGAGCGTCAGGGAGCGGCGAGCCACCGGAGGCGGGGGGCTGCCCGGAGTCCTCCTCCTCCTCCTGCCCTTCGCCGGTGACCAAGGCGGACGGCTTTCCGGCAATGGGAGACCCGGCGTCAACGGAGGGCAAAACCTCCTCGTCCTCCTTCGGATACGAAAGCGAGGAGGAGGACGAGGTCGTGGGGCGCAAGGCGACCCCCCCCGGGCCTCCCCTGGGCAACCCCCCCGGCGGCGGCCGCGACGAGGCGCACTATATTAGCACGCAGGAGATCCAGCTGAGCGAGGTAGATCACGACATGGACTTCGACGCAGGGCTGGCCGCCCGCTGGGACTTCGAGGACAACAACGTGATCTACTCCTTCGTGGACTACGCCTCCTTCGGGAGCGACGAGACCCCGGGGGACACGCTGACAGAGGAGGAGGAGAATAGCTGCTACCTCAGCACGACCACCAGCGACCCCAACAACCAGACGGACAGCATCGACAACACCAGCAGCACCGAGATTGTCAGCCTTACCTCCGAACACGACACCCCCGGTGGGGACAAGCGCGCCAGCTCGGGGGAAAGCCGGTCCAAGCAGCCCGGCCGCTCCGGCGGGAGCCCAGCCGCCCAGCTTCTCCTATCAATCAAAGCCGCTTCCCGGGCTATAAATGAGTCTAGCAACGTGCGTGGAAAGCAAAACACTGTTTACGCTGCCAAGCATGAAGGCGACATGAGCCTCCGTGTCGCCGCGGCTCCCGAACGCAGTGCGAGTTTAAAACAGGACGCGGTCCGCGACCACGCGAAAAAGTTCATCGCGGTCCCCGCGCGGCTGCAGACCCGGTGCGGGGCCGCCAGGGCAGGGGAGCACTCGAGCGGCGCCTCCAGCGCCGTCAGCGAGCTGGACGATGCCGACAAAGAGGTGCGAAACCTTACGGCCAGGGCTTTCCGCAGCCTGGCGTACCCCTATTTCGACACTCTGCGCCCCGGCTCCCGAGCCTCCTCCGCCTCCCTGCCCGACAATGCCCTGGGCATCAACCGCTGGTCCACCTACCTGGACCTCAAGTGCGGCAGTCTGGGACCGAGAGCAGAGCCCAGCCTGCTGCGCTCCGGCCGCTCACAGACCAAAGCCCTCGAGTTCGTGGTCAGCAAGCTCGACGGGGAGATCGCCCACGTCGAGTCGCCGCGGCGGCTGCGGGCGGGCTCCCGGGTGGTGACCCTGCTGGACCTCGGCAATGCCGCCGAGGCCAGAGAGCCGCCGGCGGCGGAGGGCGGCGGGAAGGGGTCCAGCAAGAAGTCCAGGTTCGCCTCCAGCCTTCTCAAAAACGTCATCTCCAAGAAGATGCAGCTGGAGCACGAGTTCAAGATGGAGCGGGGCGAGATCACGGACACCTCATACACTGGGCCGGGCGCCGGCCGGGAGCGGCAGCGGGACAGTGGTGTGCAGCGGCAGAGCTCCCGGCACTCGGAGGGCGGCTCAGACTGCACCGCGGCGGCGGTGGAGGATGCGGGCGAGGGCGGCGGTGGCCGATCGCCGGCCTCCAAGGCGTCAACGCCCCGCGAGGGAAACCGCAGTCTGGACCGGGCGCTGTCGGAGGAGCTGTGCGAGGTGAAGCGCAGCGCCTCAGAGGCCATAAAGGCCACCTTTCTCCGCAGCCAGAACAGCGCATTCAGGTCCTGGAAGGAGCGGGAGGCGGAAAGGAAGGAGGAGAGGGCGCCCGTCGGCAAGCTGAAGCTCTCGCCCAAGCACGACTGGCGAGCCGACCTGGGTGAGATCTCCGCCGGCAAGTCCACCAAGATGTCCCGCCTGTTCGTCCCCGCCATTCAGCACACGCCCCGGGAGAAAGAGCCCGGCAAAAGGGCGACCAAGTGCTCCGCCGCCGCCGCCACCTCCTCGCCCACCGTCACCACAACTTCGCCCGCCGCCACCACCACGTCGCCCGCCGCCGCCAAGCCCAAAGCGCCCGAGATCAAGATCAGCCTGGGCAGCCTGCAGCAGCCCCGGGACGCCGCCTTCAGCATCGCGCAGCTGCTGACGCCGCAGATCGCAGGCCGGCAGCCCGAGGAGGGCAGGGGGCAGCAGATCAAGCCACTCAAGGCCGGCGATGGCCCCGACAAAGTGCCGCAGTTCCTGGTGCGAGACGTGAGGGACAGCAAATACAGAGCGCAGGGGATCCTCCACCAGGTGCGGGACGTGCGGAAGCTCATCAAAAGCTCCTATAGCGCTGACTCGGGAGATAACAGCAGCGACAAGGGCAGCGGCGCCTCCGAGCAAGGCGGCCCGGAGCAAAAGTCCCGGCAGCAGCTGGTCATCGCCGGGGTCCCCCGGTCGCTCTCCCCCGTGGTCATCACCTGCCAGGCGGTCGGCCACGCTGGCACCAAGCCCACCGAGGCGGGGGCAAAGGCGTCGAGCAGGGCGCCAGCCTGCCCCTCGGAGGGCACCGTCCTGGTGCATCGCACCTCGGGCAGGCTGCCGGTGGCCACCATCGCCCCCAACAAGAGCGATGCTCGCCAGCCGGCCGTGCTGAAGATCGTCTCCAAATCCTCCGCGCCCTGGCGACACCAGCCCCCGCCGCCGCCCGCCGAGAGGGGCCGGGCGGCGGAGGAGGACCCTCGGGAGGAGAGCAAGGCGGCGCCCGTGCAAAACGCGCTGGAGAAGCTGACGGCGGCGGTGCGGAGCATGGAGGAGCTGTACAGCTTCAACAAGCGCGAGTGGAAGCGCAAGAGCGACCCTCTGCCCATCACCGACAGCCACGTCCTCTCCCTTATCGCCAGCCAGGAGCGGGGTGCGGGGTCCCAGCCCGCCGCCGCTGCTGCTCCCCCTGCGCCGCCACCGGCGGACAAGGCAGAGGAGCCGTCGAGCAAGGGGGCAGGCAACGAGCGGCTGCCCCGCCGCCCCTCCAACAACGCCGCCGACAAGGTCTCGGCCAAGGCGGCCGCCTTCGAGAGCCTGGCCCGGCAGCGGCAGCGCGGCCCGCCGCCCCCCCGCGCCGAGCCCGCCGCCGCTCCCCGAGCCCTCCTCACCCTCCGCGGAGCCGGCGGAGCCGCAGCCCCCGCGCCGGGCAAGGCTCCCTCCGCGGCCAGCCAGGCTCCGCCGCGCTGCCCGCGGCTGCCCGGGGGCGGGGGCGCCGGCGATGCGGAACGAGGCCCGGACTGCGGGAACTACCTGGCCCTGCCGTTGAAGGCGGCCCCCGAGCCCGGCTCCCCGCCCTCCCCGGTGCCGGTGTCGGGGGCGGGCGGCGGGGTCCCCCCCCG
>JAWWLZ010000139.1:22378937-22397742 GCA_035041345.1 Poliocrania exsul | reverse complement strand
CGGCAGCGACGGCCCTGTGCAGCCTGCAGCCCTTCGGCACCGCCAAGCCCCCCGACATCCCCAGACCCCCGCCCGGACCCCCTCCCGCCGAAGAGCCCGCCGCCACCGCCCCGCCGCCCGCCGAGGGCTCGCCCGCCGCCGTGTACCGCCCGCCGCTGCCCTTCGCCGCCCTGCCCGGCGCCGCCCCGCCGCCGCTGCTCTGCTTCTCGCCCTCCGTGCCCGCCGCGGCCACAGCGGCCGAGCCCTTCCCGCAGACGCAGCGCAAGGTGCTGCTGGACGTGAGCACCGGGCAGTACTACCTGGTGGACACGCCGGTGCAGCAGCCCCTCAAGCGGCGCCTCTTCGACCCCGAGACCGGGCAGTACGTGGAGGTGCCGGTGCCCCAGCAGCCGGCCGTCGCCCCCGTCCCGCTGCCCCTCTCGCCCCTGGCCCTTAATGCCGGTGCCTACGGCGCCGCGTACATGCTCTACCCCGGGCTCTTGCCCGCCGCCACCGTGCTGCCTGCCGGAGCCCTGCAGCGGCCGCTGTCCCACGCGGGAAGCGATGCCAGCGCTCCGGCAGAGCCTGCCAGCCCAGCAGCAGCGGAGGCAGCTTTTGCAGAGAGTCCCTACTACGTGGCTACCAGCAAAGGCCCGCCGCCGCCACGGCAAGGGGCAGCCGAGGCGAAGCCCGTCATCAGCATCACAGCGCCAGCCACCGGCCCGCGGATCGTCGCTCCGCCCTCCTTTGACGGCACCACGATGCGCTTTGTGGTGGAGCACCGGTGAAGAGCGCAGGTGAGGATGCTGGCTGTCAGGCGTCACAGTCATCAGTGATCGCTGGGGCAGACCAGGTTAATTGCCAAATGGCAGCTGTGCCACAGCTTTTCCTAAAGGGGGAAAGGGTCCACAGATGGGTCCTCACCAGGGCTTAAAATATAGGTATAAGATAGAAACACAAAGGTTACACACACACATTAGTGCAGTTCTGTATCCGTTGCAGCAGTCAATATTGGTGGGTTTTCGCCCAGAGGCAGTTTTTGTAGAAGGAAACTATAGCTGCTTTTCATGTGGCCTGTATTTGTGTAGCCTTGCTGCCTGGAAACCTCCCTTTGCTCCTGGGGATGGGATGTGTTTGGGTGTCTCCTCTTACAAGCTATGAAACAGCCCCTTCGCCTTGGCAACACATCCTCCCCTTTTCTCACTTGTTGCCTCTTCCTCCCAAGGGGAGGTGAACATCTCTCACTTTGGCCTGAGCTCTTGTTTCTCCCCAACCTCTGTAAGAGTAGGAGAGGGGTCTGATGGCAGCAAACGCTTATTTCTGGTCCTTCTCATTAGTGAGATGAGGGAGTGGGATGCATGGGGTGGACCCTGGTGTGTTCTGCTGGTGCCGTGGGGCTGCTGGCAGGGGCAGGAGGGCTCCAGAAAAGCCCATGGGCAATGTTGCTAAGCGTAGTTTTGCATAGGTACTCCAAGCTTGGCCTGGCACACTCCTAACAGTGACCAGTTACCTAGGGCTGTAACCCAGAGCCAGCCTCCAAATTCAGGGATGCATGTGCAGGGGCACTGAGTACCTCTCCTAGGACAAGGAGGAGGGCACAGGACTGAGCCTACAGCATGTATGGAAATCAGGGTGCAGCATGGTGCATGATGTCTTGTGCAAAATAACCAAGGAACAATGACATTTCCTTTTAAAAGACCTGAAATATTATAAAAGTGCCTTCAGGACCTTTTGCCTCTTGCATTAGAATACCTGGCTCATCTTTATCAAGTGCAGTATTGAGCAGAGCTACCCAAATCTTCTGTGGCTTACCAAAAGACTCATAGAGTTTGTTTCTGGTGTATGGGAAAAGGCAAAGAGAAAGAAGAGCAACAGAGGGTCAGAGGTTTGGGTTTGTCACCAGTTTGCACTAAGCTTTGTCCAGTTGGATGTTTGAGGGTAAATTTTTTCTTCCAGCACTTGGGTTATCTTTTTATGTTTTAGCAGTTCTTTCAATTTGCATCATCTACTACTACATAGTAGAGTACTTGTTGAATGAAACCTTACTGATGTGATTTATACACTTACTTCATCTCTGCTTGTAAATATTTTATCTTGAAAGTTCCATTCTTTATCCTGGCTATAAATGAAGATGTTTTCATTGGCCCTTACAGGTCACTCAGGACAGGCCAAGTGCCAATTTCACTTGAGCTCTACAGTGCTACTCAAGTTCATCTTGTCAGTAAAGTCTCCATAGAGTATCTAGATAAAATGGCAAAAAGTAATTGATTTTTTTCCATTTGGTCTATAGGCTGAATTGAGACTGCTAGCAGAAGGAATTGTTAGATTTCTGTTTAGAGACCTGATGTTTTTGAAAAGGTGTGGTGTATACTACACATATTTTTAACACTAGCTATTTAAACAAAAACCTTTAGCTTTTCATGTATCACTCTTTTAAAGTGAAACCCATCATATTTCCTGGTGTGACCTGCCCGTTGATTCCCAGGTGGTTATCCTGCAATGTCATGTAGCCAGCTTGAGAACTGTGCCTGGAGAGGCAGGTGATGATGCTCTTGGCAAATTGCTGTTCCTCGCTGGTGAAGTAAATAATCACATCTATACTCTGCTGAATTATGTTATGTCAGAGCTCTACCACTGTGACACAGGTGTGAAAGCTGCCCCAAAAGACTGGTGGTGCAAAGACTTGAGAATTCATTACAGAAAGTCAAGTATGAAGACATTACCATCTTTCAATCTTTCAACATGCCAAGGTGCATGTTGTCCAGTGCAGACAGGGATGCCCCCTCCAGGCTGTCTCAGACAGCTGCTGAGGCAGGTGTCCTATTGGTGTATGATGGATGCAATGTAGTTTTCCTTGACCTGTTCTGAAAGTCAGTAAAACAAATAATTTTAATTGCATACTGTAAGAGGCATCTAGCTTGGCATTAGACTTTTGGTTATTCATATAATAGTCAGTGGAAAATAAGGTGTGTGCCAGAAGGGAATCACATCTATAGCTTTCTTCCCATCACTTTCATTCATCTACATAACTTCCATGGCCCTGTGGATAATTTTTCCTCTTCTCTCTTTTATTATCTGCTTTTTCTTTGGTTTTCCATTATTTTCCTCTATTTCTTTTGTTGTTCCTTTCATAATTGGGGTAGTATTTTTCCCCTAACGAGCAGTTATAATTTCATATGAATCAGAGGGTGAAATGTTGATAATTTTTCCATTCCAGTTGCTTTCACATCAGAACAGGGTTTGTTTTTTTTTTGATTGCAGCAGTGCTGTGCAGTTCCTAAAATGGATTTTAAACCGGCCAGATTTCATCATGTGAGCGTGGGGGTTGAATCTTTATTCAACTGTCCTTTCAGGTCCCTTTTCTTTTGTAGCTAAAACAAGCTGAATGAATGCCTTCTTTCCACTCCTGCGTTCCTTTCTGCACTGCACATAGTATCTTCTTCCCTTCTTTGGCCTGTTCTTTTTCACAAACTGTTCCACTGTGTCATGGACTGCTCCAGTTTGAGCTCTGTCACCTTTTGAAGATCAGTGTGACTTGAAGCTTTGGTAGTGGTGGGATGCCTGTGGTGATGTTGGCACTGAGTCTTCTGCACATCTACTGCTCTTCCAGGACTTCTTTCTGTATCTGGTGCTCTTTTCTGCTTCATCAGTGGGGTAAAATGGATCCCATCAATTTGTATTCTGCCAAAATCCAAGATGCCATTTCTGAACTATTCTTAAATATTTTATATACAGCAAATATTAGAGAATATGTGCATGCTTCTCAGAGATATCATAAGGTCGTTTTTCTCCCTCCTCTTCTTTGCTCACAGTAGTTGGGAAGCTTTAGCAACATAATACTTGTCTGCTGCACTTCTTCCTCCATATGGGGAAAATTGCTAATTTTCAATTCAAGTAAACTTGCCAATCTTCTTGCATCCAAATCTAGCCAGCACCAACCTGTAGTGCATTGACTGCCTGACAGGAGCTCATTTCCCAGCCTGAAGGACCGAAAATGTGTTTTTAACCTTTTGTATCTATTGCCACATTATACTCTGTAGGGTTTCTGCCTTGTGTCAGGTAAATAAATGAGAAAATATCAGGTAGCAAAGTAGAAAGCAACTGTAGCAAACCGTACTGCCAATATTAGATGGATATTTTTCATTGGTCTGTTCAAACATGTGCATAAACACTTTATAGTTACAGGAATAAGTATGCAAATATACTTACTAGTTGTGTTTTCTTTCTAACTACCCTTAGACAATCTATGCCTGCCTTTAAAAATTATTTTGTTTGGATAGCATATATGAATGATTTTGAAAGGCTCATAAATTGATATTTTTAACTTTGTTTTAGTTGTTCCCCATTCAGCAGAATGTATGCTCTACATTATTAAGTCAGGATGTGAAATATGCAGTACATGAGATTTGCTTATGCTGATGCCTTTGCTGAGAATTTAGTAAAGCATTTATCCAATAGTAGTGGGAAATACAGGAATATTCCAAGAACCAAAAAGGTTTCAGCATTTGATCTAGTGAATCATGAGCATGTGTTCAAAACCGTAGCTACTTAGGAAATGTTTAAATAGTGCTTAACCTTGATACCAGTAAAAGTTAATGGTGAGCTTAATGACGCTTCTTGACCAGGATGATTTCCTGAGCCAGTATTTAAATCTTAACTCCACAAATCTCAGAGCACATAGTTGTGGCTTGCTGTCTTTTTTTCCTATGTATGCCATGCTAGAGTCTGTGCTGGTAAGTAAGATGCCCAGGTCTTGAAATGAGAGGGTGGATCATTTAAATCTAAGATAGATCACATTGCATTATTTCCACCTATGCACGTGGGATTCTTTGGTACCAGTCCATGGGGAACTATGGCAGTAGCTTGGGGAATGAGTAGCAAGAAGAGTGTGACAGCAACGAAGGTATTATGCCCTTCTCTAGAAGAGTAAAGATTGTTGAAATGGTTGTGGCACTCTCTTAAAATCTACTTTATATTAATTATGCTTTTCTGTTTTTCTTTGGGTTTTTTACAGGGATAAGGAAGAAGAATTACACTTCTTTATTTGAAATATACTTGGTAGCTCTTAAACATTCATCCTAAAAACTGCTTCTACAGTTTTCTCAATTTTTTTGCTTCATCATACAAACCAAGTGTGTAAGTTTCTTGTTTTCTCCTAAATGTCCCCCAGTTTTGGAGTATGCCTGCATTTAATTATGTGAGCAACACTAAATTACTGCCTTATTTTGTGCCAAGTTGTTTTTGTATTGAAGCCAATCTGCAGGCTTGAGGCATTGCCTCTGTGCTGGTAGCTAGTGGTAGTAGTGCCACTACAGCAGTTTGTAGAATGCAGGGTGTAAATGCAGCAGTGTTTCAGTGTGGATCGACACACAGCTTCGTTCAGGTTCTCTGGAATGAGTTGTGATGATCCTGTGCAGCCCTGCAGCTCTTTAAAAGAAAAAAAAGATAAAGAAAGCCCTCAGCTCTCTCCCATTGCAGTAATGAGGGTCTTCCCTGTAGGTTTTGGTGAAAATTTGTGATCAGATGGAGTTTTTGTACTCTCTGTTTCTCACTTGGAATTGCAAACGGAGAGAGCTGTAGTGTTAAAATTATCTTTAGTGTTTATTTTTTGGCATGGTTCAAAACAAACTATGTAAATGTCCAAAACCACATTTGATTGCTTTCAATTTTTGTTTGCTCCTCTGTACTGTGTTGAACATCACAAGTTGCCTTAATTATGACACTGTTTAGATACTGGGAAACCAGAAATTGAATGTAATATTTTAAAATCCTGGTTCTAAAAGAGAGGACAGCATTTATTTTTCTTTAAGACTGCAGTCTATTCTTCCAAAAATTGCAACATTACTAAAAACATAATCCTAGTCATTCCCTTGTGAAAGGAATTTTTTTATGTTACAGCCTCAATACTAAGTAGTTGTTCTTCAGCTGTTGTTTGACAGGTTTATCTGAGGGCTACAATTACATTATCTGTGTTTGCTAAGAAAATATTTATATTTTGAACAAGAAAATATAAAATTACTCAAAATGCAGTGAAACATACCGTGAACTCTACTTTAACTGATTGTTTTGTTGCCAGCAATTAGTTTGTCTCAGCACAAGACAATCATTACTATGACAGTAAAACTAAGCTACAATAGTCTGCTCCCTGACCAAAATTTCAATTCAGTGAAGCACTTTGGGAAGCAAATAAATATATGAGCAAGACTAAATGATTTAGCATAAAGCTTCCTTGAGGTAACAGATTGTGATTTTAAAGTCTAAATACAAAACCTGAAAGTCTATACTTAAGCATTTGCCCATAAGCAGGATTTTCCTCCACCTGTTCTTGAAGTTTCCTGATGCCAAGAAAGTTTCAGTGTTTTCCATTTTTACAATAAGCCCCAGGTTGTCATTTTCCTGAGTAATCCTCAAGATACAGAATACTCAGATAGAACTGATTTTAATCATATATACGAGACTGTATTTCAATGCCATTTATTTATTTACAGGCACAAATTGAAATGGCCCTCAAGATGAAATGCACTGCAAGTATAAAGATAGTGAGTGATTTCTCATACATCTTCTCATTTATCTTCATCATTGTGGAAATCCAATAAAAATTTTTCTAACCCTCTTTAAAGAGCTTGGCGTGCCCAGCTAGAGCGTATATTTTGTAGGCTTAATCCCTGCTCTCTTCAGTTGTACAGTCTACAGTTAAAAGCTTTAACTTCCTACTGGGACTGGGGCTGGATGGCTCTTAAAGGAAATGAATGCTTCCTCCCTGTTTTCATGACCGGTAGGTCTGTAGCCTTTGTGACAGGAGTATCAGTGTTAAAGGAAACAGTACTTTGGACTGCAGGACAGTGCAGGTACCAGAGTAGGTCGTCCACTGTGACACACACGTGTACAGGACGTACATTATAATACTAGCATCCATGTTTGAAAATGTTTCTGTCCTATCTTTTCCTATATCGGTGCTCAGAGAGAAGTTTCACATTGCAGTTTACAAGATAGAGGTTTGCACACACAAACTCAGGTTTACAGTTTCACCCGGTGTACTTGAAAGGGGAAAAAAAAGTGCATAGAAAACAAGTGCCCAGGATTTCAGCATGTATTTGTTGGAGGAAAATTTTGAAGGGGTTTTTTTCACTGCTCATGGAGACAAAAGCAATGAAAGAAGGGAATACCAACAGCTATTTTTTTTCTCAGGGGAGATTTGATTGAATGTGTCAGTCCTAATGTCAAACAGTGTTTACTTAATTTTGTCTATTACTGACGCGACTTTGTGTTTGCATCAAGGGGTCAGTTTTGCAAGGTGCTTTGTCTCACAGACCCAGTCCAGCAAAGTCTTCTCATGCATCTCTTAACTCCAAATATCTAAGCAAATTGCTGCAGACTTCAGTGGAAGCGCAGTCCTTTTCCTTCTCCCACCAATGCAATGCTTTGCTGAACTCGGCCCAGAGCACTGAGTGCCTTGGAGACCTGAATATTGGGTTCTTCACTTTATACATGTAAAACCAGAGCTCTGGGCTTGAATCTAGCAGGACCCAACAGATAATACCACAAAAAGTCACCAGAAGAATATCTGGTAATATGGTGCTCCTCCGTGTATACCCAGTGGTGAATTTCTCCAGTCAGTGGGGTGATGTGTAACCACATATCTTGGATTAGAGTCAAGCCCTCCATGGCAGGGCTCACAAGCTGCTAGTATTATATGTTTCACGGTGCAGTCATAGTTTGTTACAGCTGAAATTCACCCCATGTGCAAAGCAGGACAAAATCCTATGCACCACTCGAGTTCCCTTCCAGCCCTGGTCTTGGGGTTTGAGGGCTGCAACAGTCAACTATCCGTGTGGTTTAGGTCAGGATCCAGTTAAAAGTTTGAGCAGTACTGGAGTGATGCACCAGAATGTTGTTCTGGTCTTTTGCAGCAGGGTTGGTTTCACTTAGTCAAATTGGCGACTCAATTGGTGAATGATTTAACAGGTATTTATAGGTTGTGTGGGGTGGTTTTCCTCTTGTCTGCATTCAAACCTACCTTTATTCTGTAGTGTTGATGGCCAAAGTGTCATTCCTTATGCTTATAAATTACCATTAACTTGTGGCTACCTGAGAACACATACTTTAAAAATGCTTGTGCTTTTCCCCCCTAGTTCTTTTTATATTTCATTTCTTTGGTTTTTTCCTCTCTTTCTTTTTCCTCCCATTTTTAAGGGAGTGGCTTATTTACCAGTGTAAAGGTATTTAAAAGTGCAAATGTGAAGTAAGGATAATGATTGTTAAGAGGATGTGGGTGGTATGTCTGATGCGAGAGCAGTGGGCTATAGGGCAAAGGGGAAAATGCTGTGAAAATATTGTGTTGATGATTGTTGCTTGTGGAGGAAAAACAAGAAAAAGAAGATATATAACTTGAGAAAAATGGACTCTGATCTGCTCTCAATGTAGACGACACTGTGGCAAGTGCTTAGACGAAACAAGAAGTGATCCCACTGCAGGATACCACGAGCCTGGGATTGAAGGACAGCAGAGTCACTCTCCGAATTGCACTAGGAGTGTGTTGCACATTGGGAACACTTGAGTACATCACAACCACATAAGAACAGACTGCCTAAAACCACCAAGTACCAAAGTTTGTAACTGACTGAGTTAGCCTTTGTATTATGTTGGGTTTCTTGAGGGTTTTTTGTTTTTGTTTTTGTTTTTTTTGAATGTTATGATAAATAAAATGTATTTTTCAGTAAAAGACACACTACAAGAAAGCCTGCAATTCCTTGCTTGGTTGTATGTTTGCAAAATGACCTTGGCTGTTGTGCAGAAGAAGTGGTAACAGAGGCATTGCTTGTTTCAACATATAAACAGTAAGAAAAGATTTCACTGCAGAACAGATCAAAACCCTCCCATGCAAGGTGTCCCCGAGTCTGTCCTTCTTCTTCCGTCTTACGACAAAGGGAGGTTGGGGGCATTGTTTCATTTGATTCTCTGATAATTTTTTTCCCTCAGGTATAACTCAAATGAAAAAAGAACTCTTCAGTTTTAGTGGACTGACTTTGATGGGTATATGAGTTTGGGTATCGAAAGAACCGCTTCTTTGTTGCAGTATGTTCAGAGAGAACAATTGGTGACATGAAAACCTTTTTTCTGCTCATTCTCTTTGTTATTTTCATTGTCTAATATTGTGATACAAGCAAAGATAAGATGACATTATTAGTAGATAACAGTATTGCTTGAATTTCTGCTAGGAAAAATCTTTTGCTGCTTTCATGTGTTCCTTCTGCCCTCATGAAAATTGGAAAATTGAGTGGCTTTCTGTTGTTAAGTCTAAGAGTTTAAAAAACCATGAGTCAAACATGAAAAAATCCCCAATCAGACTTAAAAACTAAAAGATTACTTTTACAGTTTAAAAGAACACTTTCACTTGTCAGTTTTCAGTATGTAAGGGGCACATTATAAGGATCTTCCTTTTAATCACGTGCTTAAAAGGAAAACAGATTCCCACCTCATTATTTATCTGCAAGTAATACAATATGAAGACATCTACTGTGAATTTGCTTTATCATTCCAAGAAGTGGCTGCACAGCCTTCCTACCATGATTGTTGGGAACTCTCATTTACTTTTCTCTAAGAGAGCTCCCAGAGCCTGATTTCAGTGGATCTCTGCAACAAGATCTTCACAGGACTTCTGATTCTCACAAGAGATGGAAAATTTAAGCTGAAACCTCTATAAAAGTGAAAACTAAATAAATTAGGAGACGTGAACTTTAACCCTTCCCTAAGAATCACAGTCTTGCAACCAGTGTTTGTCCAGCCGCAACGTGCCTCACACCACAAGAATCCACTGAAACTGAAGTAAGGATTTCTTACAATACCTAAAATACACTGACAGGTAGAATATGTCTGGGATTTTCAATGATTGTTGGAGAAAATCTTACAAGTTTCTAAATACTCTTTAAAACATTATTGGGAGGAATGATGAGACCAAAAAGGTAAAAATGCCACTCTTTAGTCAGAAGGATTGGGAACAAATTAAAATGAAAATCAGATAATTCCCTGATGTCAAATCTAAGCAAGTTATCCAGGATAAAACATAGCACTAAAAAAAAAGAAAAAAGAAAAAGGAACTATTTAACAATTTTAGAATTTGCTGTCTCCTTGGCTTGTCGCTATTGAGAGCACCTAATCTGCTTGCCAAACCCAAACTGTGTTCTTAGTCTATACAACTGGTTTTGAGGTACCCATCAGCTATTTACCATATTTGATGCTGCAGCATGGTTACTGCCAGCCCAGCTCTCCCAGCTTTCCATTGACCTCTGTTGGACAAAGCACACAGTTCAAGTTGAAAATGTGCTTAAAAACCTTGCTTACCCAGGGCTTCTGTTTACTCTGTGTTCTAGGGTAGCATTGCAGCATGCATTATACGGGCTTGTAACTTGTCCTTAGACTGCAGTTCCTTCTACAATGCCCAGCCAGACAAATTCTCTACCAGATGCTTTATAAGTAACATGTACTCATTTGAAATCTGGGCTCAGTTTTTTACAAGTTGTTGCCTGTGTATTAACCCTAGCGCCTTTCACTAAGTGTAATTAATTTTTATTAAAAGTAAAATAATTGAATTGATGATCCTATTCCTCCTAACAAAGGGAAAGGAAGATGCTGTCAGTGTGATTACAGCCATTGTGAGATTATGGTGATTTACACCCATGCAGCTCTGAGTCTTATCCATTATTGGTAGGAAAGAAAGCATTTTATTAGCACTATTTATGGTCAAATGTTACAAAAATAATGACTTAATCCCCATATCTGCTAACCTGTACTGCACAGATGGCTGCATTCATAACCTCATGAAGACCCTTTAATCTTTGTATTTCCCTGTGCTTTCTGCACCAGAATATGCTGAGGAATGTAGTGAGAAACTGAACCCTGGAATTTGAATATTGTTTTGGAAGAGTATATGAAAAATAATCTTGTTTTGGAAGAGTATATGAAAAATAATCTTTAATAATTAGCACTTCCTGAAAGTTTAAGGGGAAAGTTTCAAAGTTTCTTTTGCCAGTGGGTTGCTTTTTGGACTTAGCTGGAGTATCACTCCTTCTGGGGCTTCCAGTTAAAAAGGACTGAGTGTTTATTTGGGTCTCTAAACTTCACATATGAATTATTGTTTAATTGCTAGCATTGCAGATAATATAAAGCTAAGTGTAATGCCATTATTACAGATGTATGTTACATCTTTGTGATTAACCCCCACTGCTTTGGTAAACACAGAGTTTGCTTTGGTTGTAACCCTAAGTGTGTTTTCACTTCAAATGCAGGCTTGAGCAATGTATTAATTTCACCTTATTTTTAGAAGTTTGTTAGTTTTGTTGTTTCCGTAGCTATAGAGACCAAGTAAGGAAGCCTTGGCCTTCCATTACCCAGCTGTTGGACTAAACCTGTCCCGGAATCCCCATTATGTCCAGCTGTTAGGGTCAGATAATTTCAGAAGCAAGTGTCGTGCTGCCATGCTGGGGGTATACATGAAGACACATATCAGTTCTGAAGGAGCGATGTAAGTCTCAGAGGCTCTCTTTGATTTAAGAGTCAAGGGATGTTGTCAAAGCTGTGGAAGCCCCACAATTGCTCTTACAGGTTGTCCCACTCTGAAAGACCAGATTTCAGTGGTGAGGATGGGCACATGATTTTCCTTGGCAAGTTCTGGTAGGGCTTGTTGAATAAATAAAGCAAAAGACATGGAGCAGTATCTGTGTGAGACATGATGTATTTATGGTGAACAGACTTGTGCATTTCACTTGAAAGAGAAGCACACCTGGTCATGTTGGCCAGATGCTTGGCAATAGCCAGATTATCTTTTTTAATTGGAAACTACTTTGTGTTATGCTTTTTTAAAAGTGATCACCAGTGATTACATTATTTTCATGTGCCAAAAGGTCCCATTTTACAGGTACCCATTTAGAAGGTTCTTTGATTTTATGTAATTAAGAAAGAGGGTAAGTCTTGCAGTGGGATTGCTGATATCAGACACAGATCTTACAGATACCAATTGCATTATCTAGCACATTTTTTCTGATTTTGGGTTGTGAAGTCATGGGTGAACCTGGCAGACTGCTGATGCAAATTAGGATTCAGAGTTGAGGTTGTCATCTATTGATAGCTCAATTCTCTACAAGTGAAATAGTGATGATACCTATTTCTTTATGCCACTCTTTGTCCACCTTCTATATTTAGAATGCCAGATCACTGCAGGAAGAGACTGCCTCTTTCTAGGTATGTCAATACTTTGCTCTGGTCTTATTTTTGTTTTATATCACACAAATAGCAGCTAGTAATAACAAATGTCAAAGCTTTTCTCCTATTTACTCCTAAAACACCAGTGGAGGTATCAAAGGGTGTCCACAACATACAGGATACAGACTTTGAGAGTGCATGTTGAGGTATGTATTGACACAGAAGAGGGGTGCCTAGGTCTTGCCTCTCCTTTGGGCAGAGCATTTGGGCAGGCAACTCCAGCATGTGGTGCATCCTGCTTGGGGTCTACACCACCCTCAGGAGATACTTCTGTCTCCTATTAGAGGGGGAGCCCAGGACAAGTGGGTGTCCTACTTAGTTATTGCTTCATATGTGAAGGTGAGTCAAATGATTCCTCTTGTCCATATCGATACCATTCCTTCCCCAATGAGAGGCTTTCCCAACCCAAAAAGTGACAGAGAAGAAAAAAGACTGAAAATAGTTTCTTCACACTGTATTTTTACCTGTTTTATTTATGCTTTGACTAGAAATGTGTCAGCATTTTCAGGAAAGACAACATGCAGACTGTTTCATCGCATTGACAATTTGATTTTCGCAGATTTCTGCACTCTTCCTTTTTTACAACACAAAAGAATTTGGATTTTTTTCTTAATCTTGTAATAATTTTTTTTCATGACAATCTACGAGTTTTTCCTGCCTGTTTTTGGTTGTTTGCTTATTTGGGTTTTTTTAAACAGTTGTTCCTGCTTGTTACTTTACTTTTTTGTGACCAGCACTCATCCACCTTGTCCTATAAAAATTAAGTCAGATGGATCATTCAGAGATCAGCTGAGCTGAACTGAGGTATATTCTTTCTTAATCCACAATGCTGATGTATATGTAAAAGGTTTTGGTTTTTTATTCACCATGCCTATGAAGGCTCTTCTTGAAGCGTCTAAGTAATTTTCATCAGAGCCCTTGTATGGGTAGTCAGTACTTTTTTGCATTGAAATACAAGCCTACCTTACCCAGAAGAAAATGTTCTGGCTTGGCACAAGCTTTGCTAGACTCTGCATTCAAAGTGTATTTCTTTCAGGACTCTTTCCTTCATTGTAGTGCAGAATTGCCTCAGTGGGTTCTCATTTTTTGAAATACATCTGCTTGATTACACACAGGGACACAAATTTGTAGGAGGCAACCTTGAAGACCAACCAATGTTGGCTTAATTCTGCTCCTGGTGATAACTACAGAAATTATACCATTGATTTCAATGGGAACAGAATTAAGGCAACTGTAAGTACTTCTGGAAACATTACCCTGCAATGTTAATCAATTGTATTTAACTATAGCAGTTAATAAAAAACCTCCAAAAGATAAATAATAATAATCAAACTCTAAATGCTTAAAAAAATGCAAAATCCTTTAAAATCATGTAAAATAAAATCTGCTTTTTTTGTAAACAGGCAATACTGAGTAAGCAGGAATTCATGGTCCCATCTAGATGTTAATTGTACTTGACTATTTCAATGGGGATTGGTCATAGGCCTAAAACACCTAAATACTTTAAAATACATTCATAAATAATGATTCTTTATACATCATAATTGTTCTTACTGCGTGTCAAAACCACAGACTTCTGTAGTCCCCAAGAAAGAAAAATAAGGGATTATTTTTGCTTTTGGCACAAAAAAATAGTAAAAATAAAGAACAAGCACCACCCTTAAGGGAGTGCATGGAATACTACCAAATCAATCTTTATTTGTCTCAGGTTTCTTTTTACAAAAGTTTTAAATATAGGTTAACATGTAAACACCGTGCACGCACTGAGAGTTTGATCCTGTCCCATTGAAATCAATGGCAAATTTCCCATTAACTGCAGTAGTGCAAGACCAAGCTCCACATGAGGATGGTACGTACAAGCCTAAGTCATTGAGGGAGCCGCCGATTCAGGGAAGCAAAAGCTCAGGTGCTTCTTTCAAAACCAGCCGCCAGCGGAATCAGACTTTGCGCCAAACACCTTCCTGCACATGTTGGAGTTTTCTTGATGGAGAGGGTATTCATTACCTGCCAGCATCGCTGCTTTCCCTTTGCTCGCAGTGTAGCGCCTGCCAGAGGGCAGACTTTCATACTTGGTCACGTAACTCCTGTAAACACACAACATGGCGCTCTGGCATTAGCAAATTCATGCATAATTTCTACCCTGTTCCAAACACTTACATACAGACAGAATTACACTTCCACCATGTGTACATATACTCTGAAGGGGTTTTAGTATCTGCAGAATAACAGATGTGGATTTCTTAGGATTTCCTGAAGATCCTCAAGTTTTTTAATTTCTCTTAGGTTTCTACCATGTTTTGGATGAGAAAAGCCTGAATGGTACAGGCTCTGCAAATGTCATCCTCCTTAGTTCTTAGGAAATGGGAATCAGGAAGGAGTGGTAAAAAAACCCAGTAAACCCAGTTCCATTACTATTTTTTGGCTACTGGAAAGCATATTTTTAAACTTATTGCACAGTTGTTTAGTTTACAGGAAATCTGGTGCCTTAATGAAATATGATGGAACACAATGGATGCAAGAACTTAACAAACCAGGTACTTTTGCTGACACTAGTAAACAGCAGACGATGAAGAAAATGTTCTGCTTCAGCTAGTTTATGGCTATCTTCCTCCTATCTCAGTGTAATAGAGAACTACTGTTGGCAAAGTTTCAGCTTGCCATCAGAATTGATTGTACACGAGGGGACCAGCATCTTTCCACTTCAGTTAGTTCACTTGCAAAACCAAATTGAAACATTGGACTAAAGTGCACATTCAGAGCAAGTTGTGATCTTCAGAAGAGGTCTTTCTGAATCTCAGAGGTGAGGGACAGGAAAGAATGGGTTAGCAGCGGGGTTGGTGTGTGTGAGAGCCTACGCTGCACCTGATTGTGTTAGGCTAAAATTTGGCCTCATGTCTTAATCTCTTGTCACTGTGAAAACCAAAATTGCCAGGTTCAGCAGCTGACTGGAAGGACACCTCAGAAATTATATACTCTTAGTTCTTACCTGAACGGAGACTCAATTCTGTCCATCTGCATACAGACTAAAAATGGGTACTGTGAAAACTGCACTGTGGAGATGAAGTCTAATGCTGTTTCTACTTCCAGAGCGGTTTCCATGCCAGTCTTTACAAAGAAGGAATCCACATCGATGTTACCAGATAGAAACACGGCTACCCTACAAATAAATTCAGGCATTACTATTATTTCAAAAGACTTTAAGAAAAAAGAAATTAAATTACAAACAGTTCTACAATATATACATAAAAACTTCCCTCAAAGGAGCCTGTTCTTTAGGTAAATGTATATATAAAATCAGATCAGGTCAGTGGGAACTGGTAAAATCCATGTTGAAAGGAAAGGAGAATTGCAAATGGTCTTCCATGCACATCACTGTTTAATTTTATTTATTTAATTATTTAATTCTAACTCATCTGCAAGGTCTTTTGTATTTAAATTCTTCTCACTGGGACTACCATGGTTTAGGAGCCTGGGCTGTCTACAACGATCGCACATGCTGGGAGTATCTCACCGGTTCTTAACGTTGGTTTTGGATTCCCTGTACCACAGGCTGAACTCCATCCCTCCTGAGATGTCGATGGCCAGTCCACCCAGGAACTCCGTGCTGGCCATCGGCCCAGACTGCAGCTGGATCTCCTAGAGCCATCAGAAAGCACAGGTTACTCACTGCAGACCTCAGGGGTTTCCTTACGCCCTTTTGTACTGCAATCACACCACTTGTCATTTTTCAGGAACAAAAAGGAATAGAGGGCTTTTCTAGAAGAGTGGGCAAAACATTCCAATGTACCTCACTCCCTCAAAAATGGGACGAAGCTACAGAAAGGTGCTTTGCATCCTTCCCCTCTCCCTTGTGTGCCAGCTGGCATCATTTCTGCAAGGAGTATGACTGCAAGGAATATCATGTCTCCAAAAGCTACCACACAAGCCTCACAGAGGCTCTGATGGCAGTCCAGCTCAATCAATTAAACTCCCTGCTGGAACTGTAGCAGCAACGCAGGGCAGTGTGACTTCCTGAGCACACCTGACAGCAGCCCTGTACTGGTAGTAGGATGCAAAGTGCTGACAACAACTTGTGCCATGTGTAGTGGCTCTAAACCCACCATATGACAGGAATTACATCTTCAGTGGCTGGATGACCAAACCCATAAGCTAATGCACCTTAATTGCCACTGTGAATTTGCATTTAATGCATTTTCCATCAACCACCAAGTGTGCTCATGGCTTTGTGAAACCCCTGTGGCTGGACTAGAAACACACCACGTGGAAGTCCATTTCGGAAGTGATAATATAGCTCAGGGTCATGTCAGTTCATTACTTTTAAGTTTTGGCACACAGCCAAGATTTTAAGGTTCACCCAGCTTGGCAATGTAACTCACTTTATACAGTTGTGCTGCTTTCATAAGAACTAGTGGACTACTTCACCACTTTAAAAGAAACATTAATTTGGGAGAAGTTTATTTTGATCATGTGCCTCACATACAGGGCACCTTCTGTCTCACAGCTGGTTTTCTTCCTCCTCCCAGGTTTCTGTGCCTGTGGTATTCTCAGCACCTCTAATGCTGCAGGCATCTGTAGGATATGTGAATACTCAATTTCTTCCACTGATGCCCAGGCATCTTAGAAGTCTCTCTTCCCTTCTTAGCTATTCAGTAGTCCAGTGGTTCCAAATAATGCTGTCTCAAGATTTAAGGAGGAAGAAGGCAGAGACAATCAGTCTAGCTTCCTAATCCATATAGCAAGGAGCAATATTAGGGGAGGTTTTTATTCAGATCATTAGAGTTTTTCTACTGCAATCAAGGACTTGGGTAATTATAGTGGCTGTACATGTTTAGTTAACCTTTTAGGAAAATTAACTATGTTTGAAATTATTTCCTTGATAGAACCAGCTTGGCAGAACCAGCTTGGCAGTCAGTTGCTGCTAAAGTGGGCTTGAGATTTAAAGAATGCAGCGGTGGGGCTGTGGTTTATAAATCCAGCATATCCCCAGCAAGTGTGGTCATATGATGCTCTGATTTCTTACTTTCACCAAACCAACAATCATGGATTACTGAAATCAAAGGGAATTTTTCTGCTGACTGCAATGGAGCATAAAATACTTCCCTTGTTGATCTGTTTAGGTGTGGAGATAAAGCTTGTTTTACTTTATTTTCCTTTGCTTTTAATTGGGACTGAAGTGGTGGGTAGCTGCTAATGAGTGAGGAGGTAGCAGTATACATGCTGGCACAGACATGTACACACAACCAGAGGAGCAGATATTTTTAGATGCATTGTCAAATCACACCCAATAACATTAAAATAGACTGCACAGTTTAGGGCTTAAATGCTGCCTAGAATTAAGTCGTATTTGTCACTGGAATCAGCAGAGAAGCTAAGGAGTGCTTGCTTGTGTTTTACTACCTCCTCTATTTCCTTATTTAGAGCTCAGTCCTGTCCCTCGTCTCATGTGCAAATCCAGTCCATGCTGATGGGAGGTGTAAATCACAGGGACCCAGTCTCCTCAGGAGAAGTATTTTCCTTTCCCTTCCTATTTTAAGCTTTGTGTCTCATTTGCAGTGGAAACTGTGATCCAAAAGATCAGAATCAGTCATTTGTTACTGTTTAAAATGTTGAAACATGCTGTGTTTCAAAAAAAATTTCTTTATGCACTGCACTGTAATGCAAAGCTTACTGTAACACAACACAGAGACGGCTGAAACAGGCACTTCTTTGGGAACTGGCTATCTTCCACTGGGGTCTGGCTTTCAAATGGTTTCTCTGACCTATGAATACAGTATTTAATTTCCCTGTGCTTCTGGCAGGTCTGTTGCCTAGGAGGACTATTAACACTACTGAACTTTAGTGCAGGTGACTTAGGAGTCTCAAAAACAGTTTTATGAGAGCTGTTTATTTCATAGAGAGAATATAACTACTGGAAAGTTATTTTTAGCCCTCAAACAACACAGCAATGTCTGTAAAATACATTCTGATTTCAGTTTGTGGAGTCATCTGAGTAAATATATCACAGATGGTGGGCAGGAGTGTCATCTTTAGGAGCAGTGTTACCAGCTTGGAAATCTCCTCTCCAATATGTGTCTATTGTGATTTCTTCTTGCTGTAAGTTTAATGAAAGGAAGGTTGGGTTTTTTGGGGGGAGGTGGGGTTGGTGTTATTTGGTAGAATTTACAGCACTTTGAGTACAACCCAGTTTTGATCTTTCTATGCAAAATGATCCTTAAAATCAGGAATAGGGGAGCAAAACTTTTCTAGTATTTAAAGATCATTTATCTCAAAATCAGGCTGTACCAATGCAAAAATTGGAAACCAAATATTACCTAAGTTTTTTTATGACAATTCAATTGCCCCATTTTTAAGATCCAGTCTTGGCTTCCAAGCTATGCTTTTGATGTTTGATCTCATCTGAGCTGCCTGTGTCTTACATTTTGGTTTGGTTTTCACCTGCTCTGAAATCACAGCATGGCCAGCTGAGGCACTCTGCATTTTGGTATCACAAAATGTGCACTGATTCCCATGCCTGGTTTTTGTCACTGAAAGCAGATAAACCCACACTTGACTTGATTGTCTACAGCAT
>JAWWLZ010000139.1:22351858-22375577 GCA_035041345.1 Poliocrania exsul | reverse complement strand
AATTTCTTTGATTTGTACATTTCATCTACTTCCTATTTTTCCATTCTATGGCATACCCAAAATTGGTCTTAATTCTACAAACTTCCAAAGATTTTACTGATTATCAAATAAACAGTGTAGACTTTAAATAGACAGAACTTGATATATCTTGCAGAACAAAACTTTTTGTTTAGGGCAAACATGTGCCACATTGTGGGGTTTTCCCATTATTGGCTTTCTCTCTGTCCAGTGCAGCAAACCTTATGGTCTTAAACATTAGCTGAATTGAAGCTGTAAGAAAAGGAGCAGATACTGGCTTAGTTTTTATGTACAGTGTAGCAGTTACCTGGCTGGCATGAAGTTCAGCATTTCTATCAAAAATATGGATGTTCATGTTACTTCTCCTTAAAATGCCAGAGCCTGAATAGAGGATGTCAAGGCTGTATGTGGATGATACATCAGGACCACCTTAATTAAAAAAGAAAGAAGGTACCTGTGACTAAACTAGTGGATTAATCAAATGTTTGGGAATACAAACAGGGTTAAAAGGCAGTTTCATGTTTACATACGTGTAATGTAGCCAGAGTAGGCAGAGGAAGAGCCCATCTTGGAGAAGCGGTCATAGTTATGAGCACGCATGTCCTTCAGAACTTTTCGAACTGTTTTGCTGTGGTATTTCAAAACAATCAAAATTACTGAGATACAAAAATTTTACAGTACAAAATCTATTATTTTCCTGTAGAAACATCAAATTTGAGAGACGGTGAATTTCCCAGTAGAAAAGAAGGTCTTCAACACCATTACCTTTACCCACTAAAGGTATTCCCTGCAGTCACAGGAAGAAAGGCAAGGAAAGTTCTTCCTTGAAAATTAATGGTTTTGAAATGAAGGGATATTTTGATAATTTTCATTCTCATACTAAGATATTTAAAATTTTTCAAGTTCATTGGTTCTTAAAATATAAAAGCAAGTGACCCACTGAGAGAGTTCAGACCAACAGATGACATTTCTCACAGTAATGCAAGTTATGTGCCTAATTTTTCTTTGTACCTGTGAAAATGTGACTATTAAAAGAGTGCCAATTAAATTTATTCTGAATTAACACTTAAAAGTGACATGAAAATCAGGTACCCTTTTATACTTTCCTCAAATTGTAGTAATCCATTCAAACCTATGTGTTCTTTGGGCTTCTGTAAAGAAGGAAGGGCTGTATTTATTGATACTGAACTTAATGTACCTTGCAGGCATTTCAAAGTGAAGTATATCTTGGATCATGGAGAGCATGTACTTGTTCATTTCCATAGGCAGTTCACCAATGGAGAGCAGGATGTTTTTCACTTCCATGTAGGATGGGTTACTGTTTAAGATGATAGCAGCTGCAGTGGTTCGCACTGTCTTCTCGTGGACTTTACGATTCTGGTGGTATATCCTGTTCATTGTTTCCTTCACCTGGTCAGGAAACACATTATTCACTCAATGCTCATACAGATGACTGGGCAAAGTACAGGTTGGAATCGCGTTTACAATATCAGCTTAAGTTAGCTTAAGTTAGCTCCATAGCTCAGGCTAATACATAAGGATATATTTTCAGCACCCTGTTCTTCATGGTCCTTTTGGAATGTACGGGACATGTATAGCTCAGTGACAACAAGGACAAGTGGTACATCTGTTATGTTCTCTCAGCCACAGACCAAATACAGCCTTCCACACTGGTTTTCACAGCAAGGCTGTAAATAAGTAGCAGCACTAAGATCAAATTAACGTGGCAGTGGTACGATCAAGAGACAGATTTCTTTGACTGTTAAGGAAATACGTACTTTTAAAATATCAAGAATCTTGCTATTCTAATTTTAAAGACAGTGCCTGTGGTGGTTTCATGTCCCTGAGAAGACTGTGACACATCTTTGTTACAGGTAAGTCCATGGAAAACCATGTAGCCCCACTGACAGAATGGCCTCCAGCATGTTAATTGCAGAGCAGCACCCTGACAACCTTGGTCCTGGTGGGCAGCAGTGGGTATGAAATGAGATGCAGGGTAAAGCAGCAGAGGCAGGGCCTCATGTTCTGCTATTTTGTATGTCTTCTTTTATTCTTGGAGGTTGCAGGGTAAGATGCAGCTATTTTATCCTTCTTTTATTTTGTGTAGTCTTCCTGGCTTTGTGAAAGCACAAGAAAGAACAGAGGTTGCACAGGTGCCCCAGTGTTCCCTCTTGGGAAAGGAGGCCAGTGTTCTGTGCAGACTGCATGCCACCTTTGATGGCTTGTATGTGACTCTGGAGCCAAAGGCTGCCTAACACATGTCTACCAGACCACCCCTACCCTTCAGCATGTTGACTGTGCCATACAGCTTGGCATCAGCAGCAAACTACTGAGACTGTACTCAGTTCCACTGTCCATGTCATCAATGACAAGAAATGAACTCTGTTAATTTATCCTTTATGTTGAATACAGTCTCTTGCACTTTTTTTTTTTTGGGCGGCATATTTTCTTACCTCTTTGGTGAGAAAAGAAGGATCGTATCTCTGTAAAGCAGTGGCAGCAAGGCTGCTAATGTGCCCTTCTTCTGACTCAGCATACTTCAGAAGCAGTGGAATTGCTTCAGGAAGGAGTGCATTCTTCAGTGCCAGCAGGTACATCCTCACATTGTCATCTTTCTTGGCTTTCTCCAGTCTATTTAGAATCAACCTTTTGGCTTCCACTACAAACTAAAGAAAAGCAATAGCACATTTAAATGGTGATCATAAACCTACCATTTCCCCTCTCAGAAGTAGGAACGGCAGGGCTGGGTTTGAGAATGTTTTTATTTCAAAGCATCATTGCACAGGGTTAGCAAAGGTGCATTTGTAAACTGTATGTTGATGGCTTCCTTCAAGCATAACCTTCAAGCATAACCAGTGACTGTAGACACAGTGACACTTGGTCCATAGTTTTATCACTTCCTAGCTGCTCCTGTCCTGATTCAGGAACTTCACAGGTTTTCCTTGTGAGGCCAACATGTCCCCACAAGAAAAGACATGGGAGGTGTTGTTTAGTGCCTCAAAAATAATGTTATGAGAGTGCTTGGCAGGTAGCACAGGAAATTAAAAGGGATTCCTAGAGGCTGTTCAGGTGCTCTGTGTCTTTTTGGCAGTGTGCTGCAGTCCCAAATAGCACAGATCCAGCAGGCAGCAGTGCCTTGTCTGATGATCCTCATCCTCTAACACCAGCATCTACTCAGTCCATGCTCAAGGGAATAGTCTTCCAACTGGCTAGTTCTATGCATGTTTGGTGCACAGTTGAGTACTTGAACCAATGAATTTTCTTCACAGAGGTGAAATAACCTGAGGTGATTACAAATATTAAATAGATCTTGAGTTTGCCTTTTCTCTGAGGACGTGCAAAGGTTTGGGACAAGAGAGCACAAGTACTGCTTCTGGAGATAGACTAGGCAGTGAGAAAAAAGTTCTATCAGACAAAGGAAAACTAGAGAAATCTACAGAAATGGAAAGAGACTAGATTAAAGCCTAAATCTCACAAAGTAAATGTCATTATTTAAAAAAGTATTCATCTCTGTGAAAAATAGGAGTTTATGGGCTTATTTTAAGATGAGAGAATATGCTTTCTGTGCCTCTCATGCTCTCCCAGTAACATCAGCAGGGATCATTCGTGTGTGTTGCAGAGCAGAATTTGGCCAGCAGTGCACAGCAGATACTCACTGGGAGCTTGCAGCCTCCTTTGTCACACAGCTTTCTGATGAGTGCTCCCATGACAATGACAAGAGTTTCTCTGATTTCCTCATTTGCGATATCACCCTTGAACTTATCCTGTTATATAAAAGCAGTGCTGTTAGTCCCTCGGTCTAAATATGATGAATCACAGACTGTAGTGGGTTGAATACACTCCCTCATTTCCTGTGAACATTAATGCAATGCAAAGGAAGTGATTACCACAATGGCCTGGGCTTAGGCTTAGCAGAGCACAGCTGTATCATTACATATAACAACTGACTGCCGTTTTCCCCTTATGTTATATTCAGTGTCTCAAATAGTAGATTCATTTTGGAGCTATATTTATAAAAAAAAAATTTAAAAAACCCAAAACCAAACCAAACCAAAAAAAACCCCAAAAAACAAGAGAGTATTTAAATGGTTACAGGACTTGGATAAGGCAACAAGCAAACAACCCTCAAATTGTTTTCTGAACATTCAGTATTATGTTTCTTTTTCTAATAGTAGATATTGATAACGTTTTACAGAGTAAATAGACTTTCAGTTTGGACCCACAAATGTTTGTTGTTTGCAGGCTCTATATAACTGGCACACTTAAAGGAAACCCTGGAAGCCATAAGGAAAGGAAAACAGGCAACAGCAACAGTCTTTTCTTCTTCCCTTCCCCTTTGTCTGAAATGAAGCTTAAGAGTATTCGCTCTGTTGTATTTGTTTTGTCCCTTGACTTACAGTTAAAGACTTCAGGAGCATTTCACTGGGGTGAGAAGCAAATCCACAGGCATACAGGAATCGTTCCTGCAGGACAGACGTGCTTGCATCCTTAAAATCAAGAAATTCCAGTAAGGCTTCCAGTGATTCTGGTGTCTGAGCGGAGGTTACGGCATCCACTAGCTGTGGACTACAAAGGCGTGGAAATTAAATAAACATATCTCTGAATGAGCTAGACAATATTGAAAAGACTTTTCTGCATATTGAAAGAAAGAAGCTAATGTGCTGAAAGATCTCTTTACTGCAGGTAAGAGAATCTTTTACTCTTGTTGGAAAAAAAGTGTCCCTCAATTCTTCCATGAACTTCAGAAATTAATGATATCCATGGATAATATTTGAATTTATGCAAATAGGGAACCAAAAAGTATTAAAAACCAAACTATCCCAAGTATATGAAAGTTTACAGGACAAGGTTGTAAATGTAAAAAACATGGTTTAGTACTGCATACACAATGGCATGTAGAGAAAAGGCCTCTACCCTTACCTGAGTTACTCTCAGGTTTATCTCTATTGCTGACAACTGCTATAATTTGTGTAAAAGATCCTGACCATATGACTCAGAAATCCTTTTCAACTCTTAAGTCTCAGTGCACATGCTGTACACAACCAAACTGTAATATTAGGACAATATCCAGGCATGAACCTTTCCTTTCTTTGCTATATTTCTGATTGAAGGAAACAAATGGGCAAGCAAAGAACAAGTCATAGAATGTTTCAGAAGAAGCAGATGGGATGAGGACCTTTGGCTAAACTACAAACGATGTTAGCCTTGCATTGCAGACACGATCCTGTTGGCTGAATGCCTTGCTGAAAACATGTTGTACTACAAGCATAAACACAGCTGCTTTTAAAAAAAGCCTTTTTCTGTGGACAGGACTGACCACTGTGTTTGCATTGCTAGGACATCAACAGTAGAACTCAATCTCTTTGCATGTAGTTTGCCCTTCTGCAGATTCAAATAACAAACTTTTTGAAAGCTCGTTCACGATAACTTACAGAAATTCTTTATTTTCACTTCTAATAACTTGAAGGATCTCCTCTTTTGTAGCTTTTCTGATGCTCTTAATTAAGGACAAAAAGCTTTTTGCTGCTTCAGCTTTGGAAAGTTTTTCAGGATGCATATGTTCTCTGATGCTCTGCCACTGTTGAGAAAGCTACAAAACAATTCACATTATGTCAGATCTCTCAGATTGTGCTTCAGTTGTCAAAATCAGGCTTACAGAATTCAGATATGTGGGCCAGCTATTGCACAAATTAGCTGAAATCCAATAGATTGATGATCCTTTAGCTAAGTATTATTTAATATCTGATATCCCAGCACAAATATTTTTGAAACCTTTCTGTATTTGTGTCTCTTTCAACACTTTAGTATTTTCCTGATATCATCCATGACCTTAAATGCAATCTATTTTGGAATAAAACAAGTTTATTTATACTGTAACTGGAATAAAGTGAATTCTCTTCTTTTGCAAATTTACTATGCTTTCTGGTGAATATGATGTTTTCTTCTGTTCCCACTTTCTTCTAAGTAATTTCTATTAAGGTGGGAGATGCACAACCCCCAATTCAGAAATGAATCATATTTTCTTCGAAACGGTAATTTTTAAGTGGTTACTGTAGAACAGGAGTAAATGCCCAATAAGTAATTCTCATTTTTCATTCATAAACCTGCATACAGAGGGATCTGTAGATTTTTACAAAATGATAGGTAATATGGTATTAGAACAGATATTGGCTTCTTCACACATTGTTGCTGTATTTATGTATTTATGTTGCAGTATTTATTATACCACATTTTTTAGTTTAATGAGCCAACATGGTACCAAAGTACCCATATCTGTCCTTCCAGATACACTCCCATATGAAACTGGTGTTGGTATTTTGACCTTTCCTCTCACACTTAGTTGCCTTTGCCTCTGTTATCTCAAATTATCGAGAACATTCCTTGGTGAAAACTCAGCTGTTCTTTGCAGAAGTATTTACTGCAGTTTTCCTGAGTGGGAAATAACACCAGCACCCATTTGACCTTTACTAAAATACTTCCCCGCTTTGTAGATTTTGTATTGGGCAATAACACTTGAACCTGCTGGCAATTAGAAGTATAATTCATCAGTACAGAGTGCAACTTCTATCGACTGTAACAAACAATAATTAGGCAACAATGATTGAGACATAGGATATTTCCTGAGGATTAATGGCCAGCTGGGAGGAGCTCATGTTCTGAGGCACAGATGGGTCTTTTAACCTCAACTGTTGATTAGTGCTTTACACCAAGGTCAGTGTTCCTATTATAAGTTGAAATTGGATAAGCATATGGGGCACTTTTTATTCCCCCTGCTGAAGTTGCACCATAGTCCAGCAAAAAAATCTCTAACCTCGTTAATCCCATATTTTCTCCTGTGCAGAGCAGAGCTGTGTGAGCTGCTTTTAGGCACTTTAGCCCATACCCTAGAGAAGAGCAAGGTGGGAGATGAAAGCCGGAGCCATCCCAAGCAAAATAGAATGCAGACTAAGTCTTCCTCTTTGCTGGGTACTCAAACCACTCAACTGCTACAAAGAGCAGCTGCCATGGCCTGCAGTGACCATGGCCTTAAAAACAGCTTTCACAATTGACTTTTGCAAGGGCCTTCTGACATTCTCCTGATATGAATGTCAGGCAGCTTGGATTGAATAACCCAAAGATTCAGGCACAAGTTGCATGCACTTCCACATGGCTACTCAGCAAGCTTGCACATGAATCTCTGTCTCCCTAAGAGGAATATCAAACCAGAGGTCTTGTGGGCACCCTAAGAAGACTCCAGCCAAACCAAGAGGTTCTAAACCAAGGAGCTGGTTTTGAATGTCAGTGCCTGACAGCTGTTTACTAACCTACAAAAGCTGGCTACACAAGACAGAACAAACCCACCTCAGTTTGAAAAGGGGCAAGAATCTATTCCTGTTGGAAGCACAAGCATAAAAAAGTATAAGATGCATGAGCTCTTCTGAAAAGAACATGCTTTATGGTGTCTAAACACAGAAATCTAGGCTTGGATTTAAATGTAAACATTTGCCATAACCTCACAGAACCTCGTGCTGCCATCTGTGAAATTATAGTAATGGTTATTTTACCAAATTCATACAGAGACCTGTTATGATTTAAAAAGGGCTTTGAAAATGAAAACTCTAAGGCATAACATGTCAGCAGGGCATTAATGTATACTATGATATATAAGTACCATATGTTATGTTGCTGCTTTGGATACAGTGTTCTGTTTATAGACTCCATCTTTTCATAGCAGTTGCTGAAAAATACAGTGAGAAAGCAGGACTTCATTCTCATCGTGCCACCAGGTTTATAATGACTTAGCTCAGTCCCAGGCAGTGCTCTGGAATTACACCCTATGTTTGTTATCTTGGTCTGGAAATTATAACTGTTATGACAAACTCAGTTCCAAGTGAAAAAACTGGTCAGCACAAACCCCAAGGGGCAAAGTCAGGAAAAAAACACTTGTCCCTACTCTGTTTAAGATCCCTTTATGTTCCCTGCTCAGAACTGCACATGTGCAGCATCATTTCTATATCACTTCCCCAAACATATGTTTTTGTGTCTCAACAAGCATAATACAAGATAAATTATTACAGTGTGATGCTGCTTCCAAATAACTGGCACCAGTTCCAATATAGGAATGTATTTGTGCTCAAAAGGAGTATCTCTGGAGAATTAAAATCATGTGTGCTGTATAGAAGCCATATTCTACTTACCAAAACCAGAGAACAATAATCTTTAAATTAATGTTTAAATTAATTCACTGCTAAATTCATTCCACAATGGTAATAGCATTAATACTGTTTGCTAACAGTCACTGTAGTTTATATTAGTTATGATGAATAGTATTGATAAACCAAGAGATGATGCATTTGCAGTACCTAATATTCCTCAGATATCTTAAATATAAAATAACAAGGAAATTTTTTTTCCAGGGAAAAGCGAGAACAGTATTGGACTTCCCAAGAATACTAGGGCCTCATTTTATATTTATAAAATACCTATACTGTTTTTTAAATAAAAGACTTCCTCAAGGTCAGGCAGCAAGAAGAGGCTTAATATATTATTAACAAATGTTTATACTGCCTAAGGAATGGCTAACAAACTTCAGTTTCTATGAACAGTTCAGGACCTCCATGACAGAATCATTTATGAACTCCAGCCAACCATCTTAAAAGTAATTTCTCACTCCATTACCCAGAGAAAATAAGCTCCTGCCAACTCACAGTTGGCAAAGATGAGTTAAAACAAAAAGGTGTGTATTTTCTAGTGGTCCTGAGAAATATTGCACTCAACCTTTGAAGGAGAGCAAAAAAGTTGATACTTTCAGTGGCAGATCTTAAAACACTCTGGTGGAGTGGAGCACTCAACAGGCATCACTTCCATACTCCCCTCTCCTAGTGGCTGCTTGGACAGAAACTTCTTTTCAGACTTGCCTCACTCAGCCAACCAACCTGAGGTTCAATGAAACTGTGTTTACTTACTGAAGGACACTTCTTGCATTCGGATTTCACTGGCTCTGCTTCTAGTGGCATGGCAACATAGCTGGAGTCCAAGGTCTTGATCACACCAGCGACCTGCTTCCCAGCGATCAGTCCAGGGCCAGCTTGGACTGACTTCAGCTCCAGTATCTGCCTGTATGTGCATACAGTGAAGACACCATTATAGCTCGACCATCAGTGTAGAAATGCAGAAATCACAGCAAGAGAAAACAAGAAAACTCCTCCACAGGCAAAAAATATAGAACACAGACTTACTGAAGTCTTATTTTAAAATGTTCAGAACATGGCAAGTCTATGGGTTTTTTCAGGTAACAGAAATATTTCATACCAGCAAAATTACTGCTGGAGCTATGTGGAATCAAATACCTAAATAAGAGACTTTCTAAAGCATGGATTTATAGCTCCTGATAAACAGCCTTCAGTAATCATATGCATTCTGAAATGTATCATATATTTGTTCTTAAGAAGATCTGGAAAGTGAGATTTTGAATGTACTTTTTAATATCTGATATCACTGAGTATCTCCAAACTTTCAGTGCTTTGGAGTCTGGAGTCTAACAGAGATCTAGTTGCACTGTTGTTTCCTTTCGATGCAGCAGATTTGGTTTTCTGTATTTCCAAACTCTCACATACTAGAAACAGAGATCCATGAGAAGACACAGAAACAGAACACATATAGCATTAAGGAGTAGCTTAAAATGTTTTGAACAATTCCACTGTTTTCAGTTAATTTTTGATGAATGCCATTATTTATTATTTGCAGTGTGGTAGAACCCTTAATCAAAGTCGGACTAGGCACCATATGGATACAAAAGAGACCTAACTCCTTACCTGGAACATTTACAGCCTTAGATCCCGATTCTGCATGACACAGATGTATAACCTGACTTGAACCAGTAGCCCTGCTGCTATCAATGACAGTCAAATTGCCCAACTTACTTTGATACTATTTTGGCCCCTGTTTTTCGTCGCAAGTTCAGAAGGAAAACATAATTTTCTTCTGTCTTGATGGATTTAATGAAACTGTCTTCCAGCACATAAATTGTGGCAGATGTGACTTTTTTACTGACATCTAAGATCTGAAAATAATTTAAAAATAAAACAGAAAGAGAACTATTCAATAAACAACAAAACAGGATAAAAGCTCACAGTTTCAAATCAAGGCAAGACTTGCAATGAAATAGAGCCATATGAGGAAAGTGCATGTGGGCTGACAGCTCAAGCTAAGCCTATAAACCAGGCTCTCAAGAATTCCCCCTGCAATAAGAAGCCATTTACTTCTGCACCATGTGTTTCAAATTCAGTATGTCCCAGGGAAAAAATGAGGGAGAAAGTTATGGAGCAGGCAGCAACTGAGAAAATTCCCAATAGTACATTTAGTTTAAAATATACTTTAAATAAGATGAGAAGCTTTTCCAGAGAAATGTCTTGTAAATGAGATTGTCGTGTTCACACTCAGGAAGTAAAGTTGGATACCCTGCTTGATCTGTTTTGTGAACAAGATGAAGTCTTTCTGGTAAATATGAAAATCACTTATTCAGTCACAGTGTTAAGGCACTTTATTAAGAGAGTTTGTGTTGCCTTTTACTTCTCTGAGCTGAGAAAGGTCAGTTTCTGATGGGGAGAATCCCAGTGCCTTTAACACATGTCCAGCCTGTGGACAGTAGTAACCACTTAGACCTTTACTAGTAGTGGAGGACCATTACAGCCACAGTAAAGCTTTAGTTACCTCTATGGCACATCTTCTGTATTACACCTGTGCATTAGGGAAGCCTGACCAGGCTCCATTCAGGAGCCACCACCTTGCCTGGTGCTTACAGCAGGTGCAGAAAAGGTTACTGGTATCACTATGGCTGTGTCTGTATCTAGGATTTTCCTCCAAAATAAAAAAAAAAAACCCTCACATTGATTAAAACTTCAGTACAGCCAGGACAAAAAGTGCTGTAAATCTGCAGAGAAACTAAAATATGTTGTAATGAGATTTGAAAACTGCAAATTAATATGCTGTAGTCAATGACAGCTGAGCCAAGGTAGTTTACACAAGAGGAGAAATCCATTTTCTGTTCTCCCCAGAGGAACTACACATGAAGTTTGGGCTAGTAAAGCTACAAAATTTGCATGCAGAATTTGCTTTCTGTAACGCAAGAAGGACTTTTGAGGAGATGAGTAATAGCTCCTAAGAACATATTTTAAATAGATTAGAAGAATAGATTTTATTTTGTTAAAGAAATCATACCGGGTTGTGGCTGGTAAATCCTTGCTTTGTTGTTTCACAGGAGTCCAGGTCTTTTACTTTAGTCACTTGATTTTGCCGCACATGGTAAGTAGTATTGCATTTCCCAGAAATGTCCACCTTGGAAGAAAAGAGTTAAATTAGCACAACATCTTGAATTTATCTTTGGAACCCCAGAACACCTTCCAAAGATGAAGCATTTTCTCCACTGCTGGAATCCTGTACCTGAGATGCTGCACTGTTTGGGTTAATTTACCAGTTTTGAGGATATCAGTGTTTCTAACTATCTGCTTTGGATTGACAGGGGTACTATTCAATAGATGGCTATGAAGAAAAGTAACAATATTGAAATTAAAAAATTAGGAAACACCTGGCAACTCACACTAGACTGACAAATTTCAGTCAAATTCCACCTTTGCTTAAGTGGACAGATGTAGAAATTTAACAATGGAATGCAACTGAAATGAATGCAGCTAAACCACTGGTAAATTTGTGTGGATACTCTCTTTTAAAATGGCCTAATCCATTGAATTTAATTTAGTAATCAACCAACTTTAAACATCAGTATAATCCCTTTTATAGTGACCTGGTTTAAGTTGGTTGATTGTCAAATTCTGTTAAACTGATAAAGACATTTTAAATCAAATGGATTTCACCTCTTCTTTATGTTAATTGCAGAAATTTGACTTGTGTCACCAAATATTCAGAAGACTGTCTTTATGTCCCCAACTTCAAATGTGATCAAAGGGCTGATTACTGTCACAGTTCACTCCTTCTGCAGTCAGCAGGATCCACAGGTGTGCCTTTCAGAGCAAATCAGGCTCTGCCTCTTTCTCTGATGATTGTGATCTTGCCTGATTCAGCACCATACCTCAGTGGCAGAACCAGAGTGCAGTTGTAGCTGGAAAAGGCTAGCCAGACCTCTCTTAATGTTTTGCGTAAAACCAGGTTCATTTTGATATGAGTAGAAGGTTTTGACCTGTAGGAATAATAAAAAGTACATAAAAAATATTCAAAATGTATAACAAATCTAATTAAATGAGAAAGGAATAATGAGGATTCGCTCTAGAAGACTTCCCTTTACTGTTTTCTGAATAGGAAGCTGAATTTGGATCTATTGCCCTTATTTAAGACTGCAGGACCTGATGATAACAGTACAAGCACGTTTCAACCTTCAACTGAACCTCAGTACAGTGTCAGTGCAGTGAGCATCTTTCATCCTCTAAGTAGAATTTAGAGGGGAAATAGGTAACTTTACATACAAGCAACTAATTTTTCTACGTAATCCTCAAATAATACCACCCCCCCACCCCCACCAGGGGCATAATATCTGTTGCACTTTAATCATAGGTTACAAAAACTCAGAATGAATCACAGATAAATCACAGATAGAATAGCTTAAATGACGTGTCAAACATATCACAACCTTTGCACTTCATTGGTCAACTGTTGGGCTTGAGCCTATCCTCTGGTAACAAGACTTTGCACCTCCACTTTGCATTCAAGGTGCTTTAAAAGTGCTCTTTTCTTCAGGAACTCTGAAGTACAATCAGTGTGTTATCTTGGGGCAAGCCTGGAGAGTGGAATCACTGTGCCAGGGATGAAAGTATGATACTACAAAGAAATCATAAAAGGAGTGTACAGACCCTAATAACCAAGAAAAAGGCCAAGTTTTTAATTCTCCATCTCAGCCTTAGCATGTGAAAGTGCATAATGTATTAGGAGCAGATGCGGTTTGACTGTTCTTCTGATACCTCTGTTCTGATTTAGGGATGTGTACAGTTCAGAGCCAAGTGCCATCCTGTTTCCTTTTACGTTGTGTAAAACTGATGACAAGGCTGAGTCTGAAAGTTACTGAGCAGGTCTGATAGCAGCTGCAGTTCAGCAGGCTGAGCTGGCGGCCAGGGTATGTGCTCAGTGCCTATTTACAGCAGGAGGTAAAGATCCTGCCGGGATAGGGTGTCACAGCCCTCACTCTGCTCTGCAGAAGGGAAAAGGGAGTGTGACCTTCAACCTTCCTCCTTTCTCACAGCCCCTCTGCCCACGCCTCACCTGCTGAGCATTGCTCAGGCTGAAGAGGGGAGAGTGGGGCTCTTGGCCTAATGCAACAAGCAACTGGAAGGTGAAGGACCATGGAGAGGAGGTTGGAGAAGCCATGGCTCAAGCCTCGCCACTCCCTGGCCAGAACAGTAGGCTGAGTGGTGACACATGAGGAGCTCTGCAGGCAAAAAGAGGCTGAGATGGATGTACTTGGATCCCCTTCTCAGCAAAACTGTGACTCTGATTGCTACAAGTGGACCTTGGTGCTCCTGCTGTGGGACAGTGCTTTGGTGGTCTCTCAGGGCAAGCTATAAAACCCAGGCACATACTGAGACACATCTGCTCTTTGACCCTTCTCTTCTGACTTTTGGAGACAGTTTCCCAGTGGAGGAAAAATATGTAAGGCTGTAGCACTTTCAGCATCAAGCTCATTAACTTGGGACTGTTGAAACTGCAGGTGAGACAGAAGTAAATAAGCAAACTGGAGAGGTGGGAAACGCAATCATGCTAAAATATTTGATAAGGGTTTAAAGTGATTAATGCTGTTCCTCACAGACTGGGTATAACATTCCTCATGAAAAACTGTATCTCCTTTTCTGCCTTCAGACCTTGGACACAATTCTGGCCTCACTGAAGTTAGTAGCACAAACCTTACACAGCAGCTGTGCATATATCCACATGTGTAGCTATATATTTGTGGCCAGTCTGTTCTATACTTCCATACTGTGTGGTGTTCTCAATGCACAATAGGCTTGGGCTAGAAGGGCCCCTTGTACAGGTAAATCACAGTCTTTTCTAAACTATTGTGTTTCATATAAAAAGATGGCTTATTAAAAAACTTAAGAGGATAGTGAATTGGTAAATTCTCCAAGTCTGTAAGAAAAGATTTGTCTCAGGTTTCCAGAGGGATTGAATTTTAGAATAGAGGGTCTTACTTTTCCACGGACTAGCTCAAGCACTATGGGCCTCTGCAAAGCTTCCAGATATTCCTTCCCGATGATCTTCTCTGTGCTTTTTCCTTTGAAGATGTTTTTAGCAGCTGGACGTTCATTCACATTTTCAACCTGAACATCTTTTATCTAGCAAAGTAAAAGCAGAGAAAATTCAGGTAGAGAGTAGCCTAGCATTGGCCTGGAGTAGGATGGATAGACTAAATCACTTAATAAATATTTTTTATTTCTTCATTTCTGGTTCTGGTCATTAATCCTCCATTATTACAATGTCTATGTTTACAAAACAAACCAGTACTCTCCACTGGGGATATAAGTGGCAGAAAAACTCACCATAAAGCTAAGTACCAAACCCATTTGTATTTAGCAAATGTTGTGATTTGTAGCTAGAACTGAGAATTTCAGACAACGTATTGCCCCTTGGGTATGTGCTGCACACCAGTTATTCGAAGCTGTAGAAGTTGTATGAAGCAATTTCAATATACAGGAGATATTCTGAAGTTCTGTTAGGTATATACCTGTGAAATCTCATTCTCTAGGAATCAGCTTATGAAAGAAGCTGCGTTTAGTTGATAAGACTAGAAAATAAAAGATTTAGCTTATGTTCTGAAAGTGAGTTCTCTGAGGTTAGACTAGCAGCTAGATAAATGCAGAAAAGATTATGCATGTTTTAAGTTGTCTGATAGCATTAATTACCGTAATTTTGATCAACTGATCATCATCATTGTCAGGATTTCTCCATAAGAGGTTGACATCCACACCAGAAGAAATGCGATATCCTGCACTTTTTTGCAGTGATGCTTTCACCCGATCAACGTACACTTCAGCTGAGTAAGCAAACTTATATAGCTTATCATTATTTAAGCTTGGTCCAGTCGTGTGCCCTGTTTGGGAAGCAAAAACAGTGGTTTTGAATTGACTAATTCACAGAATCTATAATTTTCTCTAAAAAACATCTTTAGAAAAATTAAGTATTTAATTAGCATCAAAAGATTTATGGGACTGATCCTGCTACCCTTTATTACAGAGGCTGTCCTGCTGGAGCAGCTGGGAGTTTTTTCTTATTAAGTTGACACTGATCTTACATATTTAAGATAAAAATCCTTTTTTCTAATTCTACACTAATATAAATAATAGACTCAGATTCTTTTCTCTGAATACTGTAATTAATCATGCAATTTGTGTGCTCAGCAATGTGAAACACAGTGATGAAATTTCTTTGAGGCTACAGAAATTGTTCTCTGCATCTCTTGCACATTTCTTGTGATTCTTTCCATTCAGAGTCTTACCCTGGGGTGACATGAATGTAATGAAAACATTGAGAACATTTTTTAGACTTAATAATTTACATTTTTGTTCTTTAAACTAGATAATTGTCCCCATAGCTGTGTCTCTGCTGTTAATTGATATATTTTAAGGAATATAAAAGCCAAATTCTAGCATAAATGCAACATGCATGCCCCATTTCCATCTGCATTAACAACTCAGACTGTTCCCTAGGGATTCAGTTGCGCTCTCGTTTGTGTTAATCAAATCTGTAGTATACAAATGACCTTTATTTTTCCTTTATAAAACTACTTAATACCCTTTCCTATTCTCCTTTTCCCTCATGCATAGCCATGTGCAGAATGTGTGGCAGCAGTGTCACAACTCTCTACCTAGACTCAGAAATCAAGACTGTGACCCTAAAAATCTGCAATCAAGGAAAATAAATTTCTTCTTGAACACCCTTTAAACATTTCATCACAAAGGTTATACATAATATCTCTTTTCACTGCTTTCAGTGGCTTTCCTCCTCTGGTCCAGATCACTATAAAGTTCTCTTCCACATAAGAAAAACTGATGAGAAGAGAAGGGAAGGGAAGAGAAAGGAAAGGAAGGGAATAGGGAAGGGAAGCTGGCTGTACACAAAGTGCTCTTAAGATTCATAAAGCAAATACACATAGAGTGACCTTAGGTGCTATCTGTAAGCAGCCCTGCACAAGCCTCTCAGGCTAAAAAGCTGCACCACTAAATCCACTAGGAATTTCTTCATTGAGTTCAGGAGGTACAGAGCAGAGACAACAAGTTCACAACACAGTTAATCTTAGAAAAACAAAGTGCTGTCCTCAAGGAGATGCATCTCAGCATTAAAACAAGTGCAGGGGAAAAAAAAGGACAGAGGAAAATCTATCAGAACATCTCAGAGAAATTCTTAACATGCTGTAATGCAATTAGTGTGTTCAAAGTTCCTTGTGGAGAATCACCAGGTTATCTTGATTTATGTCACGTCCCTCTGTTTTATTGAATCACTTAAATAGATTTCAAATCATGGTATTGGCAAAAAGGAAAACCAGTCTTATTTCACTCTCATATTTTAAATTCCAATTTAGGTGGACAGGGTAGTTCCATCATAGCTAGATGGATATATTCTGCAGTCCTCAAAGAGACCAAAACTCCCCTTTTATTAAGATTTTTCTTACTTCCTTCCCCTGCTCACTCAGATGCCATTGCAGTAGATCAAGGTCAGCTTCAAAGAACCTTTCCCTGAGCAACACAGCCACTCCACCAAGTTTGGCCTGCAAGTTGTGTAATTTGGCAAAGCTACACCAAACTAAATTGACCTATACTTCACACGAGCTAGAGATGTGGCACAGGGAGTTTGGTAATCCCAGGGTAGCAGCCTGTTTGCATGTGAGAGGTTAAAACTGTAACTATTGATTCTTTTTTTTTCATAGGGGCTAAAGGATTAATGTTGGCACAATGGGGCTCTTCCGGTTTTGTGTGCCTTGTGTGTGTGGTTCAAAACAAAATAACCAAGAGGCACACAACTCTTCCTTCAGGTTAACAGTGAATTTCCTAGGCACTTCCTCAATCTCCTCACTCCTACCAGCTCTGAAGCTACCTTGACCTCGAGAGCACAGGGTACTACTCAGTGCCTGCCTAGAGATGGCTGTGCCTTTCAGGGACACCTCTGGTTCCTTGTAGTACCTTGGAGCTAGTTGCTTCCTGGTTCAAAATGCCCATCATTTTCAGGAGAAACAGCAGTGTGAATGACTTAGTATTGACTGAGATTTTATGAATACCACCCACTAGGTGCATTTTAAACACAGAGGGTGAAACAGTCCCATCTAAAGATAAAAAGTGGGGAAAGAGAAATTATATGGGTGCTAAGACAAGTGTCTTATTAGTTAAGGTGGATGTTGTGGGGTTGCTCCTTCTCTTTTTTCCGTTAAAAGCAACTTTCACCTATCCTACTCCTTTCCCCACAACTGAGTCCATACATTTTTTCTCCTTTTACAAGAGTTCCTTCACTCTTCCTCCCTTTTAGCATTACTTGTCCCCACATGCAAAAGAACTGTTCCCTCCTAAAGGAAAGAAATGAGCAGATGGTGGAGCAACTTCTTGCAAGTATCATGGAAGAAATGAATAATTGCAAACTATTCCTGGGAGCTGGAAGAGGAGTATTAGGTTCTGAAAGCATTCACCATTTCCTACATGGAAAACACCACAAAAGCCAGCACAGAAGACACCTTTAGTTGCAAGACTCGTGTCACTGCTGGGAAATTATGACCTAGCTGTGGATTCTGTAAGAGAAGCAGCAGAGTTGAAGCAGTGCTGAAAGCAGGCCCAAGGAGTTAGCACTTACTCTGGTAAAAATGGGAAAGTCAATAGAGATAATTGAATAGTGTGGTCAGGTTGAGACGTAAAGGAAGTATTGACAGATGAGAGACAGAGAGACAGGTTTACTGCTCAGAGCCACTATTCAAAACAGCATAACTGAATTTTCATACCATCTTTCACAAAGAAAGCACCAGTACTATTTTAAAAGGAATATTCCTACACATTTCTGATAGAAACTTTTCTTAATAAAAAGCCCTTCCTTTAGAAGCTCTTCCTTTTGTACTCAGCACAGCACTGGAATCCTTGCTGCCTGTATGGCCATTGACATTTCAGTTGATGGCAAGTGTCCCACCAGCTGAGAAGGAAGGAGAGATGGACATACAGACTGCAATCAGCCATGCTCTCTTGGGGTCAGAAGTGCTTGCTTTCAAGGTGGAGTGCATAACACATAGTTTGACTAGTAATGTTAACTGTCTGTCATTAAGGGTAACATGCCAAGTCTATAATTAAATCATGATACTGTATAATACAGAAGGTTACACTGCATGAGTAGAGACAGCTGTCAAGTCCTGTGCCTTTTATTAATACATATGGCATGCACAGCATGTGTGTCTCTAACTACTTGCTAGCTCTACCTTCATAAATCATATTTGCCACTGTCTCTGATACTGGATAGCTTTAAAAAGCAAACCCCATCCGCTTGTTTGAAAACGTTTTTCAAGCTGAACTGCAGTAGGAGGGTTTTATGTATGCTGAGGTACCTGACTTGAAAAGAAGAATGCTTCAATATTTCCAAAAGGCAGCATGGTCTGGTGCAAAGATAAAACACTCATCCTAATCCCAGCTCTATCACTGAGGGCTCTAAGTGGCCTTTGGGCCAGTAATTTAGCTCTCAATCTCTCTGCACAGAGAGAGAGGAGACCTGGCAGAGCTGAAGGGATGACTAATTAAAGAGAAAATGCTTGCTTGGTACCCTGGGGATATAAAGTGACAAGGAACTATTAGTTCACATCAAGAAGCTTTTCTTAATTGATATTAAGGAGAAGCTGAGAAGACCAGACACCAGAAACTTGGCATATTGGTATCTAACCATAAACAGTACTTGGTAGTCTCATGAAAAACACTTGCGTGTGGAGGCACTGCCTGCAAATTTCTCTCCTTCATAGCTTCTTTTGTAAGAGAGCACAGAGGCAGGGAGGAAAGTTGCTGCTCTGTGCTTGCACAGATAAGTGTCCAGGATCCCCAGCCGGAAGCTGGAGGTGGCACCCCTGAGAGAACCTCTACAACTTTTTGAACAGCTTAACCTATGATGTCCCCTCTGCTCCTCATCAGGATGAGGACATTCTCATTAAACTAAAAACTCAGCTCATGTTTTAAGGTTTCTGTTCCTCTAAATTTAATGTGAGGTTGTACACCAAGAATCACTACTAAAGACACCTTTCCTTGCTTCATACGCTGGCACTGCTGAAGCGGGCAGTCTCCTTGACTTTGTCAGGATGCCTGAGTAAAGCCCTGCTCATGGGCCTTCTGCAGACATCCAGATTTTCAAGACTTACCACAGAGCAAGATTCTCATGAAATTGAGTCTTGTTACTGATTTCAGTGATAGCTGAATCAACTGCTCAGAAGCTGAAAACTGGGGAGCCCTGAGCACTTCCTGGCTCTGCTCCACCACAGCACTCTGTGTTTTTAACTTCTGAGCATGTGAATAGTCCCTTTCAAGTTGGTGCCCCCACAGCATGTCCTGATTAAACAAGGTCAAGATCCCTGGTCTCCTGGCTCACACTGCTGGCTCTGTGCACCTGAAAACATCGTCTCCTTCATCACCTCTGCTGAGATGAATGACACAAGAGCTCAAACCTAACTACTAAATGCATTTTGTATTACTGAAGGAAGGCTGAACAAAGCTGACAATTTTTGATGCAAAACAGACCTGCATATACACATTGGTTATACCCTCACTGAAGCAAAAGCTGAACCAAGCCTGGTACAGACCTACCTTTAACAGAGGCTGAGTAGGTGGAAATGATGCAAAGGAACAGCACAGTCAGAAGAATCATGCTGGACTCTGCTGAGCTCCCGACTGCAGCATGAAGTGTGAGAGTCTCCAAGAAGTGAGCTGCTGAGAGTGGAGGGGAACTTGCAGAGAGAGCCACCGGCTTGGCCACACTGTTTATCTAGATGTAGTAAAGGTCAGATTCCAAATTCCACACTCAGGTACTAAGTTCATGAAAGGACTTCCAGTTAATTATTAAGAACTAAGGTAACTGGCGGTTTCTACCCCATTTTATCCATCACCTCGGCTTTCATTTTTGAATACTGAGCCCACACAGACACACTTGTAAGCAGGGGAGCCCACCTCCAGTCCCGGAAGAGCCAGGAGATCCTGCCACCACTCCTCCCTCTGAATGAAAGGGCAATCCAGTCTGTTGCTACCAGAGGCCAGATCCTGACCACTGTCTCCACTGTCTTGCATCAACTTTGTGAGTAGCCCCAGAAGCAGGAGATTTTTAAGGGTCTTCCTGGAAGCAGGAGCACATGGGATTTATCAGTGCCATCCCAAGAACTGATAGTACTTTGTTAGAGAGACTCAGATGGGGTGTCAGTATCTGCTGTATTGTACCATACCAAATAAATTTTCTTTCTTTCCACAGTCCCAGCCCCCATCTTACATCACTGCAGTGGCAGAGGTTCGAGACTGAAAGATGAGATAAAATCAGCCATTTTGTCACTTCTCAGTGATGAGTACCACTTGGCAGGGTCTGAGAGCAGAGCAAACCAAGTCACACTTTACATCCCTATTTTCCCCTTTTCTCATGATCACTTCAGCACCTGATAAGTCCCTGGCTGACTAGCCCACCTTGCTTTCTTGTTTCCTCTGACAGTAAATCTCAGGCCATCTCACACTAAGCCTCATGGCCACAGAGCTCGACGAAGGATCGCCTTTAGGTGTCCCTCAGGTGTCACTGGGGCAAGTGTCCCATGGGCCAGCCTTCCACATGTTTTGGTACAGTCTGGGTGTCACAGCCTGTGAGGGGGCATGCCTATGCCACAGCATATGAAGCCTCCCCAGTTCTGTGAGAAGGGAGAATCTGCTCGTGGTTGTAGAGGAAGCACATATGGGAGCCATCACCACACTATTTCATTCCACTTCCACAGGTTGCTTTAAGTCTTAATGAACAAGTGTCACCCCAGGCTGCATTTAGCTGCTCCCAATGGGCCATTTCTGCCACCACATCCTCTGTATTAATAAGGGATTGAGGCAAAAGAAAAGATAAACACCATGGATGCCAATCATCATCCAGCAGTGGGAAACAACTGGTCCGTGCCAACGCTTCTCCCTCATGTTCATCTCTCTGCACCTTGTGGAAGTTCCCCCTGGAGCATTTCCTGTGTTCTGTGTATGTATGAGTGTGTGCACCTGGGAAGAAAGAGATTAGGAAACCCTGGGGTCTGCTAGTGCTTCTTCCCCATTTGTAGTTATTTATGCTCTTCTCCAGCAGACTGTGACATGCTCCTGAATCCAAGGAACTGAAGCAGAGGACTCCAGCTGATCCTTTTGCTGCATTTAGTAAACAAGGATCTTGCCAGGCTTTCTGTGCTTTTTTGAAGAAAATAAGGACACTATCTTGGTGCAAAACAAACTCCAGATAGAGAGAGAACAAAGGTATGGATGCTGCTTTGGAATTCATTCAGAAGGAGGAGTTTATGTTGGTCTGAAATCTGGAGAAGAGCAATTGTCCTCTTCTTATGCTATTGGGACACAGGAAATTTATTTCTTCCTTCAAGTAAAGTCACTTTTAAAAAGGGCTCTCCTAGACACTAGAATAGGATAGATCCTTTGCTGATGTAAATCAGAGTATTTCTTTGGACACCACTGTAGTGGTCCCAATTACAGAACTAAGGACGTAGCCACCATGTAGAGAAATTGTGTACATACATTTCCATATGCATATACATTTAAACACCCATATGCATTTCTAAAATGCATATTTGGTATGTTCTTCAAATGTCTTAAAAAAGGGAGGCCTGAACCTCACCTTAATTATGGCCAGAGTTAATTAGCAGTGACCTCCTTTAAGTCAGATTACACCCGTGAAACAAGCATTGTGCCCACCAAAGTCCACATCACGCAGAGGTTGCAGGATCAGCCCCTAATGTACATTTCATGCCATGCTGGCATATGTGCTGGGGTCAAAGTATTTCTGTTGCTGCACATTTTCCAGAGTCCAAACTATATCTTTATACAACCTAATAAAACTAATGAGGTTTCCTCCCATGTTCTGAGGCCAACAAAACGTTTCTGTAGCCTCTTCACAAGCAATAGTGTGAAGATCTGGGTTTTCAACTCAAACATTCATATATGTACACCAACGTACCCAAGTTCATCTTTGCTCTTCAGCTGGTGCCTGTGTGCCCCAGCTCCAGGTGTTTGGGTGCATAAGACCCCCATCCCCATCCATGCCATGGGGGACTGGGGTTCAGAGATGCCCAGCCAAGCCACTGGCCAAAGGGTGTTGTGCCTGTCACTTGCACCCTTAAGCCCCTCCTCAAGAGTGCTGCAGTCAGACCTGGCTCACAGAGAATACTGGCAGTGTCCAACCTGAGCCTCCCCTGAGTACCTTTTTTCTTCTCGCCATACTCTGCGGCTTGACCTGCAGTTTTAAGCTGTGGGGTGTTCCGTTCCTTCCATTGCTGGGAGGGAGAGTGACTCACCATTTGGATGAGCATCTTGAAAAAGTCATGTTAAGGCTCTTTCAAAATAATGAAATTCAGACAACTCTTTCTCAGTATTTGTGACTGCTCAGGTTTTCATTTGTTTTAGTCACCACTTGGCACTTGGCAGACTTCAGAAAACATTGCATTACCCTGTGCTGGTGTCTGAGGACATAGGGGTCTGGATTAGCACTACTGATGCTTTGCAAAGTGCAGCATGAGAAAACAAAAGGTGTAAGCAGGTTCTTAATTCTTAGAAAAAGCACATCTGAATATTATGTGAATTTGTTACGTCATTTGCTTTTTTTAAAAAAAGCAAACAAGCAAATGGGCTTATATTGGTAACTCTTCTGCAGCTTTTCAATGACCAAAAAACCAGGAAGGATTCTCCATAGGGACAGTGGAGCGCTTGGACTTGCATGATGCTGGCCTGTCAAGCCAGATATTAATAGTAACATGAGTGAGGTTTTAAATAGACCCTAGCAAATGCAAATCTAGCTATTTTTAAAGTCATGCACAGAATAGGAATCACAAATTAAATCAAATACAGCAAATATTAAATTCCAACAGCAGTTAAAAGGTCAGTGTCTTACTATAGTGACACCCTGCAGTTTTGTGACTTTAACACAGCTGTAGGAAACCCGAAACCAGCGCTAAAACTGTAAGAGTGTGTATATCTGGAACCAATGAAACCTGAGCTAAACAGGGATGCAGATGAAAAGGGTATTATGGTAGCGCACACTCGTGTTTGCTAACTTTGTGTGCCTCGTTAACCAGGGGCAAACAGATATCGACATACTCAGGCTGCCCGAAATATATTGTTCTTACAGAACAAAATCCCAGTCTCCAGAACCGACTCCTCTCACAGGGCAGCATTCTTACATGGAGTTATCTGGAGGCACAAGAACGCTGCTCCTCGCTGGGTATTGACACTGGAGTTTAAGAAGCACATTGTTGGTGGCCTTTAAAAATAGGAAGCCCTTCGGCGAACTCCCCTTTTGGGGGGCGGCACTGCCAGGGGGCCCTCGGGGCCCGGAATGTGCCCTGAGAAATGGCTCTGGTTAAAAATACCGGGCTGGCCCCTGCGTGAACTCCACGGTGCCATCAAAACCAGAAGATAAAAATAAGGTTTTCCTCCTTTTCACTGCCCTCACCCCTGTGCATCGCAGCACCCACGGGCTATGTGTGGGGGAGGCG
>JAWWLZ010000139.1:22318320-22351758 GCA_035041345.1 Poliocrania exsul | reverse complement strand
ATCGCAGCACCCCGGGGATTTGTTTGGGGGTGGGGGGGTTGGGGGGGAGGGAGGTGAGGGGTGTGTGTGTGAGTGGTTGCGTGTGTCTGAGTGTGTCTGTATGTGGGGGTCTGTGTGTGTGTGTGTGTATCTATGTATGTGTCTGTGTGTGTCTGTGTGTGAGGGGGTGTGTGTCAGCGTGGGAGTGTGTGTCTGTGAGTGTGTGGGGGGGGTGAGGGGGTGTGTCCGTGTGCGTTTATCTATGTGTGTGCATGTGTGTCTGAGTGTGTGTGCCTGTGTGTGAGTGTCCGTGTGTGTGAGGGGGCGGGATAAGGAGGTGTGTGTGTAACTGTGTCTGTGTAACTGTGTCTGTGTAACTGTGTCTGTGTGTCTCTATGTGTGTGTCTCTATGTGTGTGTCTCTATGTGTGTCTGTGTGTGTATCTCTGTATGTGTATCTGTGTCTATGCCTGTCTGGGTCTGTGTCTGTCTCTGTGCCTGTCTGTGTCCGTCTCTCTGTCCATGTGTGTGGCAGCAGCTCCGCCCCCTCCGCCCCCACGTGACCGGCGCCCGGTGCCCGCCGGGACCGGGGGCGTGGCTCACGCGTGCGCGTGGCGGGGGGGGGTCTCTCGGCTCCGCCCCCTCCCCTGGGCCGGGCGCGCGCGCGGGGCGGCTCGCGGGTACGTGGCGGGCGCGCGCGGGGGCGGGAGCGGCAACATGGCGGGGCCGGGGGTCGAGGGCAGCGCTCCCTGGGGCTCGGAGGGGCTCACCGCGCGTCTGTACGTAGATACGCGTTTGTAGACATGTGTATCTGTACGCTCACACAGAAGCGTGTGTGTGTCTGCGCCTGTGTGTACGCACACGGGGGTACACGCAGTGCCGGTGCCTGCACGGCCTCGGACGGGCAAACCGCGGGGTGGCCGCCAAAGCGCGGCTGGTTCTCCCGTGCCCGGCGTGTTTCCTGGCTCTGCTGTCGCTGCAGGAGCCGAGGGTGCTGTCCCTGCCTGTTGTACGTGCGGTGTTGTGCGGTGAAGGTGCTACCCTTGCAGAACGATGTGGGTGTGGAGCACAGGGGGGCTGCTGGCATGGACAGACAGTGCAAAGGAGAGAGAGGCTGTAATTGTAATTGGTTTGAACGCAGAATGTTTTGCTGAGTAACAGCTTAGTCTGCTCGTCCCCTGTCTTGCTGTGCTTGTTTACTGACAGTGGTAGGTCTCTGACTGTGCAGCATCTTCTGTTTTCAAAAGAAATAAAAATTAGTTTTGAAGTAGTACAGCTTGTTCACAGTTCTTTTTTTCCCCCAAAATGGCTTTAGTGTCTTTAATTTCTCTAAGATGCTGCCATAGTTGTATCCTAAGAATCCTCTTGAATTTCGTGTATACACTTCTGATTGTGTACTGGAAAATAAGTTGTGTACACATACTGGTACTGCTATTTTTTTTCTTTTACATTTGATTCTGTGTGATTCCCTACTTTCACACAGTTGTGTTTTCACAAAGTTTTTCATTGGAAGCTATTGACTAGCTGCAGATATAGCAGGCAGAATTTTAGACTATCTGAATGCAGGTATTTTCTATGTTACTGCTTGTAGAGACACCAAAATAGCCTTAAACAAACAAACAAACAAGGCCTTCTCTTATTTTTCTTTATTCAGGTTGTTGAGTGATACTTGTTCTAATTGAGCTTCGTGTTGATAGCACTCATACAATTGTTTTGTTTCCTAGAGAATTGGTGAGCAGAAAGCTTTCTCTGAATGAAATACTACTGAGGAAGAAGTCATAAAACCCAGCCAAAAGCTAATGTCGTCCGAAACGCCAACAGACAGTCCAGAGGTGCCAGTGGAAAATACCTTGATCCCTGAAGTTCCTGATGTGGAAGGAAAGGTGAACTCAAGGAACAATGCAGTGGAGAGACGGGAGGCAGGCTCAGACAAGGAGGAATCCCTTCAGCCCATGTCCAAGAGGCAAAGGAAGAAGCTATTGAAGCAGAAACAGTGGGAGGAACAAAAAGACCTACGGAGGTATGGTTTGCAAAGTAGCTTTTTTAGGTTCACATGTAATATTTAGTGCTAATAATAACGATGTGTCAGCAGAATTTGCTTGTAAATTGCTTTAGCAAATCAAGGCAGTTGAACCAGTTTTCTCCCACACCAGGTTTAAAGCAGTAGCCGCAGGCTACTCCATCTGCACTTGAAGAGGCTGTAAAGGTAAGCATCCTTCTTCCTACTAGAAGTGTTCTGCTGCTTGGAGAGGATGTCAGGAGGGATTCAAACATGCATGCTTTTGATTTGTCAGAAGGGAGAGAGAACCTGTGTGGCTGTATTCCCTTCTGAATGGGCTGTGCCCTCTTTCCCTGGTGCTGGTGGACTTCATAAATCTTACACAGACAATGAATAAAAGCAATTACTTTTGACACATGAAGTGCAGTGCTATATGTTATGTTGAGTTACAAACTGTTAGAATAGTTTTGAAAGATGTTGAACTTTTATTGTGTTGAGAGAAAGTGTGTCTGCAAATGAGCTGATGGTGGTTTATCCTTATCCTGCTGACTGTAAGGTGTTCCTTCCCAAGACAGTGGCTGTTGGTGTCTCCAAAATTTGATCTCCCACCTGCCCACTCATCAGAAGATGGGAAAAGGAACAGTTGCTTCAGAAACCTTTTGAAAAACTGTTCAGTGAAACAGGATGTAAATTGCCTTCCACATTCTGATTCCAATACTGTAATTTTTGTCAATCTTTTTGACTAGTTTTGTTACAAGACTTGACTCAGAGCACCCTTAAATCCATGAGACTCCCAGTATTGAGTTCATTGCCTTTGTGTCAGAGGTCTCTCTTTGTAGGTATGTACAGAACGTCAGAAAGATGGGAGAGTGTTTCGTACTGGTCTCAGCCTAACACAAATCCAGGCAACAAGTTTAAGCTACCACAGTCACGGGACAACCACCTTGGTCCTAGAAATCTGCATTTGTGTGCATAACGTGTACCTCTGTGGATTTGGCAGCACTTTTTGAGGATTGATTTGTTTGTTTATTTAGACAGAAACGAAAAGAAAAACGCCAGAAGAGAAAACTAGAGCGTCAGTCAAAACTGGATTCCAGTAATGAAGGGAATGACAGAAAGTGCATGCGCAGGGAGGTTGTTCCTAGCACGCTTCGCCTCATTGTGGACTGCAGCTTTGATGACCTGATGGTGCTAAAGGTAAAAGGAACTTACTCATCGTTGAAAGATTCTCCAGTGACAGCATTGATGCAATGTCAGAGCACAAAAACTAGAAAGCTGCTTGCAAGGGCACATTTAGCAGGTTTCAGATTGTGGCGCCTCCCAGATGTGCTTATGTCAGTTGCTGAGATTTTTAGGCTTTGGACCATAGTTTATATCAGTTTTCCAGAGATTTTGTTTGCCTTCATGGGCATGCAGTAAATTGATTTGATTCCAAGAGCAGAAATGTAGAAAGTTTGTGCCAGGTGTTCACCATGACACTGGATGGAGTTCTACCTCAAAATGTTTTTTGCTAGAGAGGCTGCAAATGCCACATCCAGTTACTTTCTCTTTGGAAGTGGTCATGAGGATCCCAACCCTCTTAGTAAGTATCTGTGGAAATTAAGATTTTGAGTATTATGAGGATACTGGGCTTGTTCTTACAGTCACACGAGAGGTAGTTGGGACAGGAGGATGTTCTTCAGCCCATCCCCTACATTTATCTTAGATACGGATGAAAGAACAGGTGAAATGATCATGAGATAAATAAATACAGGAAAGATCAGCAGGATACCCAGCCACGGGTCAAGATGCTTGGTGTGGTGTTTTGAGAACAAAGCATTTCTAACTACTAGGAAAGTACATTAATCTGCAGCCTACTGTAAGAGTGCAGCCTTTGGTTTCTGAGGCAGACCTCATGCCTTCCTGTTCCTGAGCCCCTCTGCTGCTGCCAGGAACTTCATTGCCCTGTAAGAACTTGAATTCAAGCCTTTGCAAAGCCCACCTGACAGCTTGGTGAGTGCAATGCAGAGCCATATATAGCACCAATGGGGCCTAGTGCTGCTCACCACAAAATTTTGGGGAAGCTGCAGATGGCGTTTTGGAGCTTGATTCCCTGAGGAGCCTTTCAGCTGTGCCCCAGAAGATAGCAGAGGTCTCCCTTGATAGTTTCAGAGATTCCAGCTGGATGTTTTCTGCTGGCTTCATCTCTTGTGAAACACATTTCCTTCCTTGGTTGGGCAGAACGCCTGTTAGGCCTGATATAAAAACTGGTACTTCTACAGGTGTTCAGGAAGGGTGAAGCACTGGAGGTGACAATGGTTGTGGTCTTTATTAGTGAGGTTAATTAGAGGCTTTCTCCAGTGTCTGTAAAACTTGAGTTGCAGTATTCTGACAAGACTGGTTTATTTGAAATCCTTTGGAGATGTCAAAATATCAAAGCAATATAATGATGTTTCCTTCTAAAATGGGAATTGATTACATTTACAAAACACTGCTTTTGAGACACTGAGAATACAACTGTGTAATGTACCTTACAAAAGCCATCATTGGCTCAAAAATAAGTCTGCTACATTTTAAATAGCAATAGTCTAGCTGTTTAAAAGATGTCAGGTCAGCCTATAGATTATTTGCATTGTTCTAGGATTCTTCAGGATAATTATGCACAATTCATTTTCTTAAATATAAACTGTATATTCTCAGGATTTTCCCATGAGTTAAAGACTGAGTATTGTCACAATGATAAATCTGTTTGATTCCTCAGATTAATTTTATATATTATTACATGTAATTAAATCCCTGTGATGTTTGGTTTAGGTTTTTCTCCTAGAATAATGCAAATCATATGCACAGAGGTGTCTAAGTACACTTGTATGGAAGAATGTGTGTGCTTCCTTGCCAGCATAATCTTTGCACAGTGGCTATTATGTCCACACTCTTTCAATAGTCACTTTTGCCAGTTAAAAGCTTCCTTTTCTCTCTTTAGCTTCTGACTGTCTCATGGTAAAGCATTTTGTGATGGTCTGTATGAAGGACTTAGTAAAACCAAATTATGTTGTGTACAGGATGTTAAGAAGCTTCACAAGCAGATTCAGAGATGTTATGCAGAAAACCGCAAGGCATTCCATCCTGTGCAGGTATGTTTAAACAATCTGACTGCTGCCATGTACCACACGTACCAGAAGTGGTAAGAACTGTCACAGAAAAGTAATTATTTGAGCTGTCTTTTTTTAGTTAAAAAATCACTTCTATTTTAACAGATTAAATTCCAAACCATGTTGTAAAATTCCCGTATATATGAAAAAGTATTTGCGTGCAGGTGAAGAGTGCCAGATACTGGCGTGTGCCACTAAGATACTGCTGATACTCATTTTCATCTGTATCAGTTTAAAAAAAATGTGATTGCAAATGTGTATTTGTCTTTTAAATGTATCGCTAATTGTATGAATATTATCGTAGTACCACTTCCATCTAAAAAATATTAAGAGATTTAGCTAATAGTTAAGGGTAGAAGAAGTCTTATATAGTTAAGAGTAGAAAGAGTTGAAACAGATTGTGGCATATTAACATTTCTGAATCTTGTACCACTTGTTTGTTCTGTTTGAAGTTTTACTTGACCAGCCACGGGGGACAGTTGAAAAGCAACATGAATGAAAATGACAAAGGATGGGTGAACTGGAAGGTAAGTGAGTATTCTGTAAAAAGGGAAAACAAAGCTTGATTGTAGTTGCTAACTAGATTGTTAGTTGTGAAGGACATGTGGTTTTTCCATGTGAGTTTTTCTAAGACATGAAGGCAATAGCATATTGGAAATAGTGTGGCTCTTTCTGCTTTTAATTGATTTAACTTGAATACACCAAAGACTGCTTGTCTTGAATCTAGACTTAGTTTTTCTTGAAAAACTACACACATCCGTTTTCACCTGGTTTTATTGAACAAATTCCATTCTCTAAAAAACTAAGCAAGACTTGATTTAGGCAGTTCTGGCAGTCATCTGTCTTTACAGTGCTCTTTTTTCGTTGGCCAACTTTGAAGTCATGCTGTGATTCTCTTGTGTGCATCTTCACTTTCATCACATTGCCTCTCAGTATTGAAGTGCTCTTTAGAGAAGTAGCTTGACTTATGGTCAAACTCGTTGGTTGTCCTTGCAACTCCCTGTTAAACCACTATTCCAATAACTTCAAAGGAAGAGCACTTTGCATAAATAAAAATAGTCCTATTTTCAGCATTTATTGTGCAACAGCTCCTTGGCAAGAGCATAGCATAAACCTCTTAACAGACAGTTAATGTTAACTAAGCATTTACTTCTGGTTTCACTTTTTTAGAAAGGTAGTCTTGAAAATTACTTGGATCCCTAGTAGAAACATGGTAACATTTGAAGGGAATCACAAGAATTTAAGCATTTGTAAGGTTATTTGTGGGTTTCAGAAAATTTCCTGTTGATATTTAGAAGTCAGTGCTATAGGGACTGGGTGGTTTATACAGAAATGAATGTGCACTGTGCTACATCCTTAAACATGAATGAGGGACGTGGAATGACCACAGTACTATTGGATTCATTTTTGCTGGGCCCATCTTGGGTCTATAAAGCTTGGCCAGCAATTCATCAGTTGAATGTAACTTATTTTAACTCCCTTTTTTTTGAGGATATCCAAATTAGAACAGAGCACTATAGTGAGCTAATTAAGAAAGAAGACCTAGTATATCTTACCTCAGATTCCCCGGATGTTCTCAGAGAGCTTGACGAGAAGAAAGCCTATGTGATTGGAGGACTGGTGGATCACAATCATCACAAGGTAAACTGTGGATCTGTTTCTTTACAGCTTTTTTTTTGCACCTTATTTGAATAAAACTGTTCATGTGTAGACTAATGGATTAAATAATAAGAAAACTTATTCAAAAAAAGGCATCAAAAATTTTTTGAAGAAATGTGATAAAAAGCTCTTGGTGTTAGCAGTGGCTTGTGTTTCAGAGTGCAGTTATGCTGAGCTTTTTTTGGATTTTATTTTTTCATTTTAATTATGGGAATGGAATTAATAACACTGCTCAGCTTACTGAAAGCCATAGTTTCAGACAGAGGGTTTGGTTTCCATTAATGCACTTGTGAGTGCATGTGCATATTTGAATGCCCACATGTCCAAATATAGATGAACAGCAGCACTTCCATCTTGGGTGTCCTTTTTTTAATAAGTTTGCTTCTCAGGAGAACTTGGCTGAGGAACACACATGCCTCAGGGATCTAGTTCCATACCTGTACATGGGATCATGCTGTATGTAACTGGAATGTCATAGAGAATGCAGCTGGGAAATTAAAGTGCTGTTACTGCTTTAGGATTTCGATAAGATGCTAAAAAAGGGATGTTTCTTTGACTGCACCAAATGATACTTCAGCAGTTAGTCCACAGAGAAAGGCTAGGAGAGAGCTGAAGCAGATCCTTTATACAGACATTAGGATATAAAGAGTTTACACAATTTTAAAGAGTCTTTTTTTGACCACAGGAGTTGTCAGGTATGAGAAAGAAAGTACATTTCTTCATCCTTTACTCTTCCTCTGAAAAAATACACAGTGACTGCAACTTGAGTAACTTTGTACTTAAGCATAAGCTCACCTTTAAAACAGGCTATGGCTGACTCGTTCTAGAGCTGCAGCTGCATAAAGTTTTATTTACAATCCTTTATGCTACAGGTCACAATGTTACATATACACAAAGTAGCAAGTTTTCCAAAAGGTAGCCCTTTTGAGGCAGGTACTGTCTAACCAGGGTAAGTTTCTTTTTGCAACTGTCTTCTGAAGCAAGATCGTACAGCACTGGCATAACTCTTGCCAGAAAATTATGCTTGTAATAAATCTGCATGGGCTGATCCAAAATGGTGATTCTGAATCCACTCATTTTGGTGTCTTTCCCACAGGGAATAACTTACAAAAAAGCTGTAGAGCAGGGAATTGGTCATGCACAGCTCCCACTGGGAAATTTTGTCAAGATGAACAGTCGGAAAGTGTTAGCTGTCAATCATGGTAAGTTTTAAATAATAAAATAATAACATTATTGTAGAATGTACTTAAAATATTCACAGTTTGAACCCTCAAATTGTGCACTGTAGTGCAGATACCTCAACCTTATTTTAGTATATTGGTATTTATTGAATCTAGTTGTCTTTGGGATACAGTAATTGACCTGGTCTTCAAATATTCTGGATATGGTTAAATGTAAATGATGGTGCCTTAGCCACTTGGGAGTGCACCTCCTATACTACTGGCTTTTCCCATGAGTACTTGTGGCATTATTACCATCTTGATCTTGTTTCCAGGCTTAATGTGTGAGTAAAATGTTGGAAACCATCCCGTGTATTTTATGCCAGGGGAGCATAAATGTTTGTAATGTTTTCACCTCTTTGGACAGCTTTGTTTAGCATTGACTGCCTCAGTACCTGTAGATTCGCCTCAGTTGGTATCAGCAGTACTCAGTCTGCTGAGCTCCCATAACTTATTTTTACCTGGTTTCCTGGTTTTGACTGAAGTATTCAATTGCTTAACCAAATCTGGAATCCCACTCCTTTTAAACTTTCAGTTTTGTTACTAGATTATCTTTCAGTGTTATTAAACAAAAATACATGTAAAATGGAGCATAGTCAGACCTTTATGGAAATTTTTGACATGATGTCAAAGGCTTTTTTATGGCCCACTGCACATTATTTTATTTCAACTTACCTTACTTTTTTCCAAGTTTATTTTTTTCATTGCTCAATGATTACTTTGTTTTCTTAAAGTGATGTTGATTGGTGAGGTGTGTATTTGCATGATAATAAAGACTATTTAAACATGGAGGAGAATATAGTCTATCACTGGACTTAAAAATTATCAAACTGCATAAGATTTTATATTTCTAAAACAGAAAGAAAAAAAGCTAATTATAGCAGTCTTTAGGAAGACTTTGGACTGTGTTTTTAAGGAGAGGTCAAAATCTTTGTTAAAGTGTATCCACAGCAGTGTTCCCATCAAACATGGGAAGGCATTGTTGCCTATATAGAAGGCACTGGTGAGAGCTGAAGTATTGGGAGGGACACTTCTCTCAGTCTCTGAGAAAAATTAATTTCAGCTGAAGCTGCTGCAGAAAAGCACTGCCATAGGTACTGTCACTCAACTGGAGACTCAGATCATGCTTGGCTTTAGGCTGCAGTAGTAGCAGAATTGCTTTGTCTGTCCCTGCCTGTACTTCAGCTCACTCTGAAAATGCCACAACAGAATGCACATAAGCATCTGTAAATATGGATTTGAGGTGTGTTCCTATCAGCAGTTCACTTACCTCCCTGTAAGAGATCTGATGAGCTTTCTTGATATTCCAGTGTTTGAGATCATCCTTGCATACCTGGAGAAGAGAGACTGGAAGGAGGCCTTTTTCAGTGTCCTGCCACAGAGAAAAGGGGCTGTTCCTTTGGGAGAAGCCAATGATTTGTCCAAACATGCTCTGTCTGGAAAAGAAGATGAAGACAATGACTCAGACAGCGACTAGGCTTCAGATTGAGATGATGGGAAAGATGAAACACCAGTTCATGGGATAAATCTGGGAGATGAAGTAGTTACACTCCAAAGACCATCTGGTGTCTTTGTAATACTGAATTGTCTCGGTACTCAGTAGTTCCATAGGTTGCCTAAAGCTGTTTCTGTACAGGAAGGGTAAAATTAGATGCAGTTTTTTACCCTGAAACTTCAATATTAATAGCTTTAAAAACAAAAATGGATGGCAAATGCAGCATTTATTTTTTCCCAAGGAAACTGTATAAATTAATTTTTTTAGTATTATTTTTTTATACATGTAAAGTTGGGTGTAATAGCCAAGAGCATTAGTAGTTACTATTTTAATGTATACATTCTTCTCCATTTCTGCTCTAAGTTTTCTCAAAAGCAGTGAATGACAAGTGTTCCTCTGACTCCAAAATCTGCACCACTAGTGCCTGTTCCAGAGTGTGCATGAACACTCAAACCAAACAAACAAACATTCTAATTTTCCTGAACTTCTCAACAGACAATCGCAATCACCTGAACTGGCCCAGTTTGTAAATCGGATTTAGTTAGGTGAGGTTGATGCATGAAATATGATTGTGGGATTAAGCCAATGCTTTATACTTGAGCTTGAGTGGGATGGGTGCAAATCATGTGCAAGTCATGGGGAGATGCAAATCATGTGCAAGTCATGTGCCTTGTTTGGCACACTGAGAATGTTGAGTTGAGGTGACACAATCATTTTTGATTATTTCTTCATCTCCTTAGCAAAATTTATCACACAGCTTCAGAACAAGCCCAGGGGACAGGAGCTCTTCCTTATAAGTCACTTATTCAAAATCAGTGTTTCTGTTTATTCACATGATCCTCTTTGTACTGTATTGTCTGTCAAATACTTTTCCTTTAAAAAAACAGGTCATAATTGTAGTCTTGGCTGGATGTTCTGTTTCAGCTTATTTCTAGCTGACTTCAGTGCTTCTGCAAAGTAGCAAAGTGGACAACTTTGAAGGGAGGCTTCACTTCAGCCCCATGAGCCTACCCCATCCCTTTCTTCTCCAGAGACTAACCAGGTGGCTGCAGTGCCTGTGTAAGTACAGCTTTCACACAGGTGGCTGTAGAGCCTGAGGACATGGCATCCTAATTGTTCATCTCTGCTGAGCTAGAATCAGAAGGCTGATTCAAGTATAACTGGGCTTGTGTTCATTTTTCTTCCCCTCTTTGTTGTTACTGCTTTCAAGTGGAGACTGGAAGTGAGATCCCTACAGGTCCCTATGGTCTGTAAAGGATTGGCAACCAACTGGTTGTGACTTACATACTTAGTTGCACTTCTCTCTTTACTTTCTAAATGACTAGAGGAAACTTTTCTCCTGTTAATGTGGATTGTGGTTTGTTGGTGAAGTACTGTGAGGGCTTTTCTTAGGCTTTATAAAATGATTGCTTTGTTCCAGAAACTAGATCAGCCTTTTCATAAAAGCATTGCTGTTTTTATTTCTGTAACAAAAAAGGCAGCATAAGTATACCCAGCATGTATTACACTGATTCTCTGATTGAAACGTGTAAAGCAGTGAAAATGCCAGGAATTACACTTTTACAGCTGAGGTTTTGTGTGTTAATGCACACAGCCCCTATTAAATCTGATCTAAGATTCCTAATCTGTTCAAGATTTCCTTAAGGCCATTTCATACATATGTGTCATTTATTCAGGCTTGAGAGTGCAGGAGCAAATTGCACAGAATGACTGGGGACTTGGGAGACGTGCTGTAGAATTGTTGTGCCTGTGGAATTGTGCAGCTTATAACACAGCCTGGCTTACATACATCACACACACCCATGCACGTGCAGTTGGTTTTAAATTAAGCTGTTGAAATCTGAAGCTTACCTGTTTATGGAGACATAGAAGACAAAGATGGTCTGGTATGTTGCTCTTCAAAGGCTGCTCGTGCTAACTCCACAATGTCACAAGAGCTTGGTGGCCTTTGGTTGCTTTGTCTCAGTCACCTGGTCCTCCTGTCCCCACTGGTTCCTCAGCCACTAGTTGGTGGTGCTGCTGTTTACCTGTTCTCTGTGCTAACCTAATCACGTCTTTCAAGGCTGAAGTTCAGGCCTCTTGTCAAACTGTCTCTGCAGGATGCTGTCCTTGGGATGTGTTCACTGGTCAGGGGGAGCAGTAAACAAGTAGAGTGAGATTTTGATGGGCACAGCCCTCTGACTGCCACCACCTTTGCAGGTAGGAAAAGGAAGCGTGTGAAGGGTGGAAGCAAACACTGGCAGTCTGGTTGGAATACAGATAAATTGTCCAACCAGCCTGAGATCAGCTTAGGAAAGCTAAAGCCCTGATAGAATTACATCTGCCATGGGGTGTCAAGGGCAACAGGAAAAGGTTCTATAGGTACATCAGCAGTAAAAGGAAGACTAGGCAAAATGCAGGCTTCTCTGAAGGAAACAGGAGACTGGGTTACCTGGGATATGGAGAAGACTGAGAGGTCCTCAACAACTTCTTTGCTTCAATTTTCACAAGCAAGTGTTTCAGCTACACTGCCCAAATCGCAAAAGGCAAAGGCAGGGACTGGGAGAATGAAGAGATGTTGTCCACTGTAAGAGAAGACCAGGTTGAAGACTGTTCAAGGATCCTGAAAATGCACAAGTCCATGGGACATGATGAGAAGCAATCGTGGATCACAAGAGAACTGATGGCTAAGCCACTATCCATCATATTTGAGAAGTCATGGCTGTCTGGTGAAGTTCCCACTGACTGGAAAGGGGGAAACAAAACCCTCACTTTTAAAAAGGGGAAAAAGGAAGACACAAGGAAATACAAGGCTGTCCAGGCTCACCTTAGTGCCTGGAAAGGTCATGGAGCCGATGTTCCTGGAATCTGGGCTAAAACATGGAAAATAAGGAAGTGATTGGTGGCAATCGACATGTAAGGGCAAATTGTGCCTGACAGATTCATTGGCCTTTTACAGCGAGATTAGTGTTGTGGGTAAGGGAAGGGTGACTCATGTAATCCACATGGACTTGTGCAAAGCATTTGTCACTGTCCTGCATGACATCCTTGTCTCTAAATTGGAGAGACATGGATTTGATGGATGGATCACTTGGTGGATAAGGAATTGGTTGGATGGTGGCACTCAGTTGCAGTCAGTGACAGCGTCCAGGGGAAAACCAGTGATGTGGCATTCCTTAGGGGTCAGAGATGGGACGGGTGCTGTTTAACATGTTTGGTGACATGGACAGTGGGATTGAGGGCACGCTCAGCAAGTTTGCCGATGACGGCAACCTGTGGGGTGTGATCAGCACATTGGAGGGAAGAGGTACAAGCCAGAGGGACCTTAACAGACTTGAGAGGTGGGCCCATGCAAACCTCTTGAAGTTCAACAAAGCCAAATGCAATTTCTGTGTGTACCTTGGGACAATCTAAAGCACAAATACAGGCTGGACAGAGAATGGATTGAGAGGAGCCCTGAGGAGAAAGACTTGCAGAGTATTGGTCAATGAGAAGCTCAACACGTCTTGGCAACATGTGCTTGCAGCCCAGAAAGCCAACCATGTCCTGGGCTGCATCACAAGAAGCATGGCCAGCAGGTTGAGAGAGGTGATCCTCCCAGTCTGCTCCACCCCGGTGAGACCCTACCTGGAGTACTGCAGAGTGGTTAAGTGCCCCTCTTTGTTCTGATTGCAGGCTAAAATCAGTCAGTAAATTGCTTTAAATATCTGAGCTTTTTCTTTCTACCCATTTATCTTAGTAATACCTGACAGCCACTTTTGATCTAAAGATATGCTGGTGCTGGGATTAAAACTTCCTCCACTGACCCTTGTACAGTGATGTGCACAGAAAAGGTGAAGTGGGATTGAAAATGAAAGCCAAGAGAGCTCTATGGGCAGCACATACCACTGGCTTTGGAGGTCACAAAATGTACTTTTGATTTTTTTTCATTTTGGATTTACATATTGCAAGCAAGTTATAGCACTGTTTAGCACTCTGGTGTTCTAGCTTGTGGTATGTTGTCTAAGAAAGTACATTTATTCCTCATTTTCAGTCTACAGACCTGGCTGTATTTTGCTCAGTATTTTCAAGATGGACACACTTGCATATTTCAGGCATGGCCAACTAATGCATACACTGTAAGCAGAGACAAATTACTGTTTTATAATGGGAAAAAGCAGGGAATTAATTTCTGAAAACAGAAATATTTACATAGAGTGCTCTGAGGTATTTCTTAAAGATCCTTAGTTGAACCAGCTTCAGTTGTAGAAAGTTAAAAAACTGTAGAAAAACATGCAGGGAAGTTCTCTGCTTCACTCTGCTCTCCTTGTGGAAAATCAGCTCCAACATGCTTGTCCAACCAGGCCTTACAGACCTCTGAGGTGATGGTGCCACACCATCTCCAAGCAATCTCCAGGCAATTTTTGCTATCTGTGCCCAGAGAAATTTTTTTCTGAAGTGTAATTTGAATCTTCCTTGTTTCAGTTTAGGTACGTTTGTTCCCTGGCCATGGTGGAGTCGAAGAATAGGAATTAAAAAGAGAAGCTGCACAGAAACTCTGGAATATGATCCCTATGTTTCACCACCAGGCGTCATTGCTGTGCTTGGGAAAGCCCTGATTTTCATTACTAAGCGTTGTAAAGTTTTGGGTATTGCCAGAACTATTGCTTAGCAATCCTAAGCAGCTGATGAACAGCAGAATACATCCAGAGGTCTTTACACCTGTCTAGTAAAGCATTTGGAGGGCAATAAAGAAGTTATGGCTCAATGAATCTGAACAAAAAGCAGAAAATATGAAGGGGATGTGGCAGAAAGTCAAACCTTCAGGCTGAAATGGGCAGACTTTCTCTTGGTGGTATGCAGTGGGGAGGTCACAACAAGATGCCATAAGTAAGCCTGTTGTCTCTTTCCCTTCCCACTGAGCCTCAGCCCCCCCTGGTTATGGGTGGGACATGACAGAGAGAACAGATTTCTGAAGTCAGGGACCCCAGGAGCATTCATCTGCATTCTGTTATGGCAGTTTCCCAAACACTGCATTACTGCAGGTTAGTGTACTATCCCCCTGCTTGTCTTTTCCTGGATTCAGATTAATTTATCTTTGGTTTGGTTTCCACATGTCCCATGTCATACATTCTGATCCACCCCATGCTTGCTTATGGAGCAGTAGTGTTTGATTCTACACACAACTCTGCAGGAGGGTGCCTGAATTATCTGAGTGGAAAACAGTCTCTCTGAATACCCCCATCTTAGAGGCTTTTGGCCAAGAAGTTGGTCACTGGTGATGCTTTTTGCAGTGCAAGCTGGCATGCTGCACAGGGATGTAGCTGCTGAGGGGACCCACAATGACCAGTCCCCATATCACCACCTGGGCTCAGGGCAGTCTTGGGGCAGTGTGACTGCCAACTGCAGGAGTGCAGGATGTGGCATGCCTAAAATCCTTAGAGCTTGAGGATAAGGTCTGGGACACTTGAAAAGTTCCAGAATTTCTTTGATTTAAACAGAACTTTATATCGTTCAGGTGGTATTGTAGATCATGCTGAAAATCAAGGTTCACCACTCAGTTATCGTTGCTGGTTCATATTATTGTAAAGTATCTACAGGAGGTTTTAAAATAAGCTTTGAGTAAGCACATATTCTTCTTGTCATAAGTTACTCTGAAAAGCAGAGATGGTCTTCAGTCTGACTTTCAAATCTAAAGCTGAATAAACTTTGACCCATCTTTAAAATGTGTAGCTTAATTGTCTCTCTTTCAAGGTGGCTGTGTTAGGTGGAACCACATCATCTACTACTGACAATCCTAAAGCCAAAATAATAAAATGTTTGATTCATATTCATTCCCTTTTTGCTCCATTTTTACTTCAAGTAGTGTAAGATGTGCTTTTTTCCTTGTTTGCCTTACCTGGCTGTGATATTTTCAGAGACCTAAAAGGAAGAAAAGGCATTATTTAGATAAGGGGTGTTCATACTTGGTTCAGTACTCTCCTTAGATTTATTTTCCCCCTTTGAATTCTTTTAATACTTGCTCTAAACTCATAAACTTTGAGAACTACTGTTTGGCTGATTTGCAGTTTCCACCTTTGGCTTTTGTTCTTCAGCTTACTAAAATGAATAAGACATTGACCTGTGAGCAATTGACTTACTTTCTGTGTGTTTTGGAAAGGTATTTATTTCTGGATATCTTTGTTGGTGTCCTCACAAAACTGGATGTCATCACCCCTTATGTGCTTAATTCAGCTCCATTGCCTTGACATGCACATTTGTACAATATTCAGATATGAGCCTGTGCTTTTTGAAGAGCTTAACCTGCCTTGCCTGCTGGTGCTGAATCTTACCTGTTGCTCAGTTTTATCTCTGTTCTTCAATACTAATGAGCACCTGCAGTGTTTTGTGTACCTAATCTTTTGGATACCCTTAAGTGTGCAGGTGGAAAAATACAAAGGAGTTGGAGCAGTGACAACTTCTGTACTGTGTAGGATGGGATTTTGGAGATGGTTTTTTCCTACCTACGACTGACATATGGATCCCAGAGGTGAATTTTTTTTTTTACCAAGTTCTGTACAAGTTACTCATAAAGAGTAACTTGAAAATTGCTATTACACAGTAGGAAAAAATGCCGAATTTTCAATTTAAACAGAAGGCTTATCTTTTAACAGCTAAATCACTCTCTGAAAAGAAACATCATGTAGCTTGGTAAGCTTAAAAATTAGCAGTGTAGATAAGGAAAAAGTAACCTGTTTGTTTAAATGCTTAAGTTATAAAACAAAATGCATTTTATAATTTGCAGGGCAGAATGTATAGTTGCCACTAAAATCTGTGATACATAACTGCCCTTAAAGCCTTTTTTCTGTAAAGAGTTAAGTCAATTGAGCTGTGGTTAAAATATTCTCCTGTTAAATTGTGTCAGGTTCAGTGCAGAAGAACTAATTTTATGTTAAAAGAAAGCTATTTCAGAAACCCTTCACTCTTTCTACATGGAGTCAATATCACGCATTGCTTCAGGAAAGCAAGAGATGCAAGGCTGCTCAGCCTTGGTAGGGGTGAGAAGCAGGTCGTACTGCCTTTGAAGTGTCAGTAAAGAACCACCACCTTCCTGTTTTGTAGTCAGAAACTATGGCTATGGCTACAGTCTGCTGAGCATGGTCAGTGTTTCATGTCCTTTGCCCAAGTTACAGTCCCCAAGTAAAGATGACCTGGAGTTGCATGAACAGCTCTTTGTCCATTGCTTCTAACTTCTTTTGTGTGCAAGCTCACCAGCCGTGATCACTCCCAACATGTTCTTTTTCTTCTGCCTCTGACACAACATTTCACTGGAGTCTGCTGAGATTAATGAATCACTAGAGAGAGAACATTAGTCCATCATGTTCAGTTGGATAAAGTGAGATAAAAGTTGATAAAGGAATTATTTATCATATTCCATAGCATCATGGGATATCTTGAGTTGGAATGGACCTGTATTGAAGTCCAGCTCCTGGCCCTGCACAGGACAGCCCCAAAAGCCACACTGTGTGTGTGAGAGTATCATCCAAATGCTTCTTGAACTCTGCCAGGCTTGGTGCTGTGACCACTGCCCTAGAGAGCCTGTTCCAGTACCCAACCACCCTCTGTGTGAAAAACCTTTTCCTAATACACAGCCTGAACCTTCCCTGACACAGCTCCATGCCATTGCCTGGGGCTCTGTCACTGGACACCAGAAATAAGGGATTTTAATTGCATGAGAAGGAATACAATGCGTAGATAAGAATAAAAAGACTTCTTTTCATAATGAACTGGTCTGAAAGGGGAGAGGATAACTCTAGGGATCAGTTAAGTATTATTTGGCAAGTATTTGAGCAAAGGGTTGAGTCAGTGCACCTGTGCCAGCAAGTCACAAAGGGGTGGAACTGTAGATTCCCTGTGTGCAAGGGCCACTGTACACCTCACACTGGAGCCTCGCCCTCACTGTCTTTAGGAGTTGGGCAGAGCAAGGCAAATAAAGAAGCTCTTGCAACATAGTTATGTAAGTTAGCTCATGCTTCACTGGCAGCATGTGCAGTCCCTTCTATTGCCTTCTTCCTAAAGACTGTGCCACCTACCCCAGCACAGGCTGCAGACAGGATCCGGTGTTCAGTGTTCCCAGCGGAGAGCACCCACTCTGGCCAAAGGATGTGGTTTCAAGATGGCCTCAGCTCCACTCCTTGAAAAAAGCCAAAAGATCATGGCCTTGATATGCACATAGCTAAAGAGATGAATAAAGTTTTGAGAGGAACTCAGGAGGATTACAAGTGTGAGTTTTTGGCACGGAGAAAATCAGAAGGGCCAAAATCCAAATAGAATTTAATCTGACTACTGCCATAAAAGACAATAAAAATGTTTCTATAAATACATTAACAGGAGCAGGACCCCAACATACATAATGGTGACTTGGGAAGACAAATGCCATCACTCCAGTTGTCCCCACCTTCCTCTTTCTTCCCTCACTCTATATACTGAGCATGATGTCATGTGGTCTGGAATATCCCTTTGGTCAGTTCGGGTTACCCGTCCCCACTGCGTCTCTTCCCCACCTCCCATTCACCCCCAACTTCCTTGCCAGCGTGGCAGTAACAAAAGCAGAAAAGGCCCTGGCTCTGTGTGAGCCCTGCTCAGCAATAAGTAAACCAGCTCTATATTAACCCTGTGTTCAGCAAAAATCCAAAACACAGCCCCATACCAGCCACTGGGAAGAGAACTAATGCTACTCCAGCCAAAATCAGCACAAAGGTCAAGTGCCAGGACCTCCACTTGGGTCATAACCACCCCATGCAGCACTACAGGTTGAGGGCAGAGTGGCTGGAAAGCTGCCTAGAGGAAAAGGAGCTGGGGGTGCTGGTCAACAGCAGCTGAGCATGAGCCAACAGTGTGCCCAGGTGGGCAAGAAGGCCAATGGCATCCGGGCTTGAACAGTGTGGCTAGCAGGGCTAGGGAAGTGAAGTACCTCTTCTTGAATTAATTACAGTCACATAGGCAAACATGAGAGAGTGCTATACTTAAAAATTACTAGTAAGATTATATGCAGCATTTTATCTCTTTTTTGCTTGTTTCTGAAGGGAAAATCTTGATTTTGGAATGCTGGGCATAATTTAAAAAGAAGACCTCAGCAAAGGCACACAGTGCTGACCTCCACCCAATCCCTTCCACCAGCATGTTGTGCCAGGAGAGGGAAGGTGTGTGAGCATGTGAGCAATGATAAGGGCCTACGCTTGTGGATGTTATGAAACAGACAGGTCAGGCACTCACAAATCGAGCAGGGTGTTGTGTTTGGTAAGAAACACGCATTCTGTCCCAGCAGTTCTTGCTGACTTACTGATTTTTGTTTTCCCACCAGCATGATTGGCACATTGTCCTTGGACACTGTGAAGTGAAAACCATTCCAACAGATTAATGAGTAGCTGGACTGTAAAACTAAGAATTTGGGAGCAGATATGGCTGCAGTGACAGTCAGTGTATGTTTCTTAAGCAGCTTGCACAATTACATGTTTTATTCTATCAGCTGGACTCCAAGAAGTGTCACCGAAGTGTCACCAAATTGTCACCAGCAATGCCTTCATGTTCTCACTGCATCACTGTCACTGTGAATTCAAGAGCCACTCCCCCCTTTTCTCTGTACACCTACTGTGCCACTGAGAGTATGGATTTGGAGAGCAGCTCATAGGGAGGAGGTGGAAAAAGAAAAAAAGCTTTCAGTCAGGGCTTTTGTTTTCTTCCTGTGATGTTGAGGGAAGCCATAGGTGGGATGCAAAAAAGGGAAGAGTGTGACAAAGGAATCAGGAAGACAGAGCACTAGAAAGGGTGAGGTTTCATCAGATAAGTGGTTCGTTTTCACTCTAGCACTTTTTCTGATTAAGGGGTGGGACTCTGAGCTGGGAGGCTTGGCTAAAAGTTCAGGAGCACTTCATAAGATCCGCTTCCAGTGTCTTGGACAGGACTTGTACCAGCAACGCAACTGCTTTAAGGCTGAGTGAATTCCTGGTGGCAAAATTTGAAAGAGACACCAGTCAACATGAGCACAGCAGGCAAAGTAAGCAAATGTTTATATTAGAAAAGTTTCTTTTCTGCAGCTGAGTAATGTATTTTTAAATGCAAATTCTTTGGAGGAACACCATAAGTCCTGGTGCTATAGCACAGATGAGAGTTTAGGATGAAGGTGGTACAGGAGAACTGCCTTTATTTGCAGGCCACTGTACTCTCCTATTTTGCCTTCAAGGCAATAGTTTATTTGAGGCAATATGGGGTAACAGCACCAGAGTAACTTCCTCGCTGGGTTAACAAACTCTTTTTAATCTCTGTTTGGATAGTTCAAAATATGATAGAATGTAGTAAGTATTCAAATCAATTTATTTATCTGCTCTATCAGTTTCCATTCTGAGATCCCACAGTGGTTTAAACTATTTGTAGCATATTTATAATTTATATCAGCTTCTTTTCTAAAAAAAGGACATGGCTAATATGTGTTAAGTTTTGGGGTGTAATTGTGCTGATGTTAGGACAGTCATTAAATTTGAATATGTGTGTAACAAGTCTCAAGTTTAAATTAATGAAGACCAAAATAAGTTTCACGTGCAAGGCAGTACTGAGCTGGGACTGAAATGAGTCTTTGCTAGAAATTAAGTGACAAGAGAGATGCAGGTTAATACCAGTACACGTTGCTTCTTGCGCTACTGGTGAGATGCTAACACACACCCAGAGACCTGCAAGAGAGGTTAACAGGCAAGGAACCCAGAAATGGAAAACAACCAAAAACATGTACCTTGCTGGAACGTGCCTTAGGAAAGTACCAGGATCATTTGCTATTACTGCCAGCTGTCTTCACTATTCTAGAACCAAATAAAATGAGAGAAAAGAAAAAAAATTCTCTCTTTAACTCCGAGTTGCCTCAAGTGCAAAATTAATTGTAGCTCACTTGTAGATAAATTCAGTCCTCTATGAACTATATAAATAAGTTCAGTCCTCTACCCAGCCTTGGACTGAGAATGGTAAATGAAGTGTTGTGATATAAGTTAACTGCCTTGATGTCATCATATTTGTCTTGGAATGATATGGGAGCTACCGTGCATTTTATGTAACCAAGCAGCATAATCCTCATGCCCTGTAAAAGGGTGTGTTTCTGCACCTGCCCTCCCCCACCACAGTAACTTGCAGGGCTGGTAGAACACACGAGAGAAAAACAAACGCGACTCCAGCCAGGGCTTGTCACCAGATGAAGTGGGTGATAGTGTGCTGGTGGTGCCTCTGTGGGATCCTGTTGTAATCTGTAAAGGTTCACACAGGGACTCAGCCATCAGAACAATACATAGTTAACCAATGTCTAATTATAGGAGAGATTTGTTTCTTTTCAGCAATCCACAGTTCGTGGCTACCTTTGCTCTAGAAAACATTGCATGTGCTTTGCATGTGCAAGTCATGAAATCATCATTGTGCTATGTGTGATACAACATAAACCACCATTTTTTAATTTTTTTTGCAGTTTCCTCGAAAATGTGTCCCTTTAAAATGTGATCTTTGGTCTCTCTTGTGAATTTTTTGCTAATCACACTTGCATTTGACACATGAAAAGTTAAATTTGGTGTAAATATCTCGCAATTTTTTTCAAAGCATTGTGCCCACCCCACTTCATGGCTAGCTGCTGACAGTGCGCTATTTTATTTCATATGTTTTGTATTTCCTAGTAATTATTTTCTTTGTTACCAGTTTACAGTTTGTGGATCATTAAACATTATTTCTACTTCTACTTCCAAAGGTTTGATGCTAAAATTTTGTTTGTTTGTTTGTTTTTTCCTGCAAATTTTGCAGCACACTGGTGTAAAGTTGGCCCAGTCACGCAGGATACTCATGCATTGCGAAACTTCTTGCGCCATGGACTCGATTCCCCTCCATTTCCCACTCAAGATAATCTCATCCAAACACTTGCAGTCAGTGGACTTAATAGAGTGACTGAGGACTTAACAATGTGTCACTCATAAGCTTAACACAGAAAATCATGCTCCAAGGGCTGGGGTTGTTTAAAGATCTGGGATGGGCTGAGAGCACCAAGAGAATAACAGGAATGGAAATGGGGACAGAGAGACCCCCACTGCTTTTGAATACACTAGGATTGATCTTGTAGGGAGGAAACCTTCAGTCTGAGAGCCTGGGATGAGGAGCCAATGATGCTCCTCTCTCTTCTGAGTGCATTTTTCTCAGTGGCAGATGGTCAGAGGAGTCCTAAGGCTTGTCAGTACCCGGACAAAGCCTGAAGAATTAATGGACAAACTTTAGCCCAACAGACAGAATGAATAAAAAAAGCTGTCTTGGGTAGCAACCCCCCTTAAGTTAAATGTCCCCTCTGAGAAGGAAGGTACCTAAGCATGGATAATATTGCACTGAAGGTACTGTTCAAGATTACCTCTGTGCAGTGCTGCACTGTTTTTCGTAAGTGTCCTTTCAGCCATCACCTCATGGCTGAACTTGGGCTCTACTAAATCATTTATAAATCTGTATTAGGCTCTGAATTCCATTTTCAGCAATTTTGTCAGTCCCCAACACAGGCAATTCTAGGCAATACAGGCTTTTTCACTACCTGATGTGTGGCATCATTTAGTGTGCCATCTCCAAGAAGACACAAATATACACAAGTAATCCCCAAAATGGCAAAAAAAAAAAATCCTCCAAGGAAGTCAGAGAAGGAGCAATGAGTATGATTAAGCTATCCAGTTATTTTGGAGACTATTACACATGCTGCTGAAAACATGTTATGACAGAAATATGAGCCAAGTCAGATATAATCTTGGTAGAGCAAAAAAATGAGTTTACACTGTCCTTTGGTGTTGGCTCTTTTGTTATGTACTGTTTGGGTTTTCTCCTGTAGTTTTCCCTCTCTTCTCCACAAATATGAGCAGGAGTTCCACATGCAGAAATGTAAGAATCTGTCTATGTGGTGGCTTGAAAATGCAAGTGCCATTCCTGTTTTCTTTGCTCTGTTTGCAGGTTATTAAATGCAAAGCAGCAGTACTGTGGGAGGCCAATAAACCATTCAGTATTGAGGAAGTGGAAGTTGCCCCACCAAAAGAACATGAAGTTCGCATAAAGGTTGTAAAAATAAAATTTGAAACGACTCTTATGACTTACATTCTGTCTTGCTTTTTATCAGAATTATTTTTATAAATGTTTAAGATGCAGTCAGAAAACATTCTACTAGTGAGGAGTTACTAATCAGTGAGCTCCTGTGGAACAAGTTCAAAGTCCTAAATTTACTAATGAACTTCCTTAAAATTTTTTTTTCATAGTTGTTTTTTTTGTTTACTGACACCTGTTCTTCTAATAGCCTGAAAAAAGTACAATATAAGGCAAAAATCAGCTTCATCTGTAGCATGGAGCAAGAAATCAAATCATCTTCTGTTTTATTTGATTCTGTGCTAGGAAATAGCCCAGTAGGGCTGGAAGCTTCCTTTTTCCCCTGGATATTGATCTCAGTGGAATTCAGCAGCTGCTTTCATGTTAGAGCAGTTTCAAGTGTTACAGAAGTGAGACAACCCTCTCATGGGGTTGACATCTCCATCAGAATGGAAGTTGTAAATATATAACTGAATGTTTCAAAAGAAATACTGCTGTTCTAGCTGCAAGAAAAGGCAAAATGTGATACAAAATACTATGTGTAGCCTGCATTTTTGTATATGTAGCATATATAAATATTTAAAATATACAAATAATATGTAATAATTATTATGTAATTATCCATAACATAATGTAATTGTATAATGTGTAATGTATATAACATATCTATTATACATTATAATATAATATAAATGTAATAAATATAAAATATATACTGTATTTCTATGTTTATAAATATGTGATCATTAATTTGTATTTACATAATTTTGTAATATGTCTATAATATTACAAAGGTTTCTTTTTATGTATTTATATAAAAATATTAAGAATAATTTTATTGATTCTTTTCTTCCTATATAATTTTATTGCTAGTACATTGGTTCTGCCAGATCATCAATGAGACACCTTATACAGCTCAGTACTGCAGAGCAAACATTCACAAAGCAGCCTTTCTCTGTGGATTAAAGACTAAAATATACCGTGAAAATCTCGAATCACACAACCCAAATTGTTTTACCTGTAGATTTATTGTGTACCTATTGGATTTTGGAGTGAAGCAAGTGACTTCTCCAATTGTAGGATATCATTTCACTTCCACATACAACATGATACAGTTAAATGCTGAAAAATTGTTGTCTTTCCTGTAAAACAGATCATAGCCACAGGGATCTGTCGCTCTGATGACCACGTGATAACTGGTGCACTGCCTGCACCTTTTCCAATAATTCTTGGGCATGAAGCAGCTGGTGTTGTGGAGAGTGTTGGGCAGGGAGTGACTTCATTCAAACCAGGTATGGAGCAGCAACTGAATGCAAACCCTGTGCTAAGTTTCCAGACTCCGCTTTAAGTCAAATATTACATTTGTGAGCATTTGTATTGCTGAGGAAAATATTCCAACTTCGATTTGTTCCAAGGATACCTTTCTCAGTTTCTTTACCTCTGTATTACTATTTTCCTTTTACACAGAAGAATGCAATAAACTGATGCATAAGTACTTCAGGAATGTCAGTAGCAAACATGGTTTTATGACATAAGTCAGACTCAGTTCTCTGGAAAGACATAAGGAATTTTGCATATGAAAATTAGTTGTCATAACTTTGCTTTAATTATGTCCTTTACATAAAACACAGAGAGATGGCTTATCTTCCAAGGGCAGCAGAAGGAAATAAACCCATCCCTGCACTCCTAGTGCATATTTACCTGGTGATTAAATACACTTGCTGCATATTTTTACCTGCATACTTCTTGTTTGCCTTCTTTAATCCTCTGTCATTACTATTTTATTTCTAGGAGACAAGGTTATTCCACTCTTCGTTCCACAGTGTGGGGAGTGCACGAATTGCTTAAACACCAAGGGCAACCTGTGCAGTAAAAATGAGTGAGTTTTCCTTGGTTACTTATAACCCTAATTTGACTTTTTTTCTAGAAAACTGAATACACACAACAGACTTCACTTGCCATTCATTATTTCTGGTCATTTTTCAAACAGCCTTGCTCTAGGTCGTGGATTAATGCCTGACGGCACCACAAGATTCACCTGCAAAGGAAAAGCAGTTCACCATTTTCTTGGTACAAGTACCTTCACTGAGTACACAGTACTGCATGAATCTGCTGTGGCCAAAATTGATTCTGCTGCTCCTCTGGAAAAAGTTTGTCTAATTGGCTGTGGATTTTCAACTGGTTATGGGGCTGCTCTGCAGACTGCCAAGGTAAGTGTTGTGGTGGGTGTTTTTGATATGTCATGGGGTCTGTTCAGGATTGTGTGGCCTGCAAGTGGGTCATCAGCATGGCAGGCAGGAGTTATAGACTCTTCTTACTTCAGGGTGGAAAGAAGACACTAGTTCTTTGCTTACTTCAGATCCTCTAAGGTACTCAGAAGCCTTCAATTCAAAATAAGTAAAAATAGTTATTAACATCTATTAGGTTTTCCCTCATAGCATTATTACCCCTCTAAAATGTTACAACAGAACTTATTTGTTTTATTGTAACTGAAGTCTAGGAATACCTAGAAGCCTGTATATTGCAAGGGTCACAATTTGTAGCAATATGTGAACCTGCCTTTTACAGTTGGCACTGATTCCAGTGGGGTGACATTTCTTAACATCACTGGAATATCAAGCATCACTAAAAAACAACAACAACAACAAAAAAACAAAACACAAAACCAAACACAAAAAAAAAAAACAACAAAAAAAAACCAAAAAAAGAAAAAGAAAAAAAAAAGAAAAAAAAAAAGTTGTGTCTAAACCTGAAGCTGAGACATAAAATAAATACCTGGTCTCAGAAATGTATTTTAGGGACATTTCTCTTAGTCACATGTAGGTTTGTAACAGTATAGCTGGCTACTCCACTAGTAGGTATGCATGTGCAAATTCCTTCTCTAATCTCTAGATTACAAGAAGTGTCTTAAGTGAAATCATATTAGTAACGAGACTGCATTGTGCTTTCTTTAGACTGTAACAGTATTCCATGTTTGCATGGTTATTATAGGTGGAACCAGGCTCAACCTGTGCTGTCTTTGGCCTTGGGGGAGTTGGCCTCTCTGTTATCATAGGCTGCAAGGCAGCTGGAGCTTCCCGCATCATTGCCGTGGATATCAATAGTGACAAGTTTGCCAAGGCCAAGGAGCTGGGAGCCACCGACTGCATCAACCCTAAAGATTTTGAGAAGCCCATTCACGAAGTGTTGATCGAAATGACTGGCCAGGGCGTGGACTACTCCTTCGAGGTCATCGGCCGCACGGATACCATGGTAATGCAGCCAAAAGGTGCGGCCAAATGAGGCATTAGCCTGTTGGCACTCTCTTCACTGAGCACCGAGGATGAGGAGCTGAGAGCCACTGGCAAAGTAGCATGCTAACTTCAAACCTGTCAAGTCTAAGTATCTGCCAGTGAGATGCAGGGACAGAAGGTTGCTCAGAAACATAGCGCAGGGAACTTCATTGTAGTGCTCTGGACCAACCAGGGTGGCTAAATTTCACATAGCCCATTATCTGCTTTCCAGCTGAGGCTTATCACTAATGACTATAACAAAGTAGGGAAGGAGAACAAAGGTAGGATGCAATGGTGTGAGCAGATGCAATGGAATTTTTTTGATGTAGTTTCAGTTACAAAAAATGAATTGCAAGCAGACCCCTGAGAGGAGGAGATTGAGCTCAGACTTTTGTGCTCCAATGGTAAATCTTTTATGACTCTGGGTGTCCCTCTGTTTCAAATGCAGACCGCAGCCTTGGCCTCTTGCCAGTACAACTATGGAGTCAGTGTGATTGTGGGAGTGCCCCCTGCAGCACAAAAGATCACTTTTGATCCCATGCTCCTCTTCACTGGTCGCAGCTGGAAAGGCTCTGTCTTTGGAGGTAAGGACTTGGAAAGATGTGGTTTAATTGGCTTGGGAAACTTGAAAATCATCTTGAATTAAATAGGATATATCAAATTCATTGCTGAGGTTTTCTTATTGAAAGTAATATTGATAGCTATTCTGTTGATAATGAAGTACATAGGAAATTAATAATGGGAACTTAGTTAATGGCAAGAGAAGGACAGACAAAAACAAAAAGGGAGGAAGTGGGGAAGAAACGGGAGAGAAGAAGATACAGAGAGAAAGGAAGAGATAAAATAACAGAAAATAGAGAAAAAGAGGAGGAAAGATGAAAGAAAATAAGAGGGGAAAATTGGAAAAAAGGGTCAGAGGAAAGTAGCACAGAGAGATAAGGAGGAGAGGGAGAAGAGATAAAAATAAAGCAGAGGAAAAGAGATAAAGATAAGAGAAGGACAAAGGGAGAAAAAAGAGACAATAAGAAAAAGATAGAGGAGGGGGAAGAGAGGAGAGAGGGAATGGGAGAAAAAGAGCAACAGCAAAAAAGAGAACAAGAGGGAGAGAAAGAGAGGAAGAGAAAGAGAGACAGTGGGAGAGATGGAGAGTCAGAACCATAAAGGAAATCAGGGGTCATACCCAGCTCGGTCGGATCCCTGCTCAGCCCCTGGCCAGCTGCTGACAGTCCCTTCCAGTTCTTTCTCTATTCCAGAGCTCTCCTAGCAGAGTTCTAAACCCAGCAAGTCCTAGCTCACTCAACACAAAGCTGAAGGCAACAGAAAACTTGTTTCCAACATCAGGTGTTCTCACTCACAACCAGTTCCTCTGATATATTTGACAGACACCTGAATCAAATAGCAGAGACAAATTAGGTTCTTCTGGAAGGGCATCCTACTGTTTGTAACAGCTTTACCTAGTAGTCCTTGTAAGAAAAAAGATACACATACACCACCCACCCCAATTTTGATCAGACAATCAAGTTTCCACTTACTAACTTACCAACATGGATGTCAGCACACTGGCTTTTCTATGAAATATTATTAAGTTGAAACAGTATTTAATGTGATGGAAAGTTCGGCTTCTGTAAAGATTGACATTTTTACTAGTGTTCTACCATTCTTACTCGATTTGTTACACATGGAATAGCTGCATGTTGTCTCATGTTTCCTGCTGGCACTCTGTGTTACAAAGGCAAAGACATAATGCAACATTTCATTCTGCTACTCTGCAATAGGAAGTTTAACTAAAATTGAAACTGCCATGGGTTTTATCTATCTTCACAAGCATTTAGAATTTCATTACCCATTGTCTGCGGTTTTTCTTTCAGGCTGGAAGAGTAAAGATTCTGTTCCTAAACTGGTTGCTGACTACATGAATAAAAAGTTTGTTCTGGATCCATTAATAACTCACACACTTCCTTTCGCAAAAATCAATGAAGGATTTGATCTGCTAAGGACAGGGAAGAGGTAAACATTTTTTCATTGTAAAGCTTCTGTATAAATAGCCTAAAGGAGCTGCACAGTAAGACAGAGCCTGACTTCACAGCAGAGAGTGGGGAAGGCAGCCCACGATGCCCCTTAATCTTGCCCAGTGTGTGCCCACAGGTTACAGCTGTGATCATAAGGCCAGCAAACCTTTAGCTTTTGAAACGCAGCGGGCCCTGGCCTTCCTTTCAGGGAAACTTGCAGATTTCAGCTGGAGCAAAGACTCTGTTTGAGAGTGAGAAGACCATGCAAATGAAGAAGTCTTTGCCCACTACCCATTGGAAAAGAGTACACAGCCCAGGGAGCATGGAAATGCCAAACTGTAGAATGCCAGGGCTTAGCTACATTGCATTCCAAGAAACATTTCAGGACGAGGAGCAGGAACACAGAAATAGCCTATGTTTACTGGAAGAGCAACTCATCATTCCTCTTCTGAGTTACATAACAGAGTCCCAGAGCAATTGGTCCTAAAGTCACTGGGTTCTCTACCTTGAACTTCAGAGCTTTTCAAAAAGGAAAGTACTTGGTATATATATATATACATTGCAAACTCAGAATTTAGCTCTTGTGCACTCCTCAAATATTGTGAAAGTTCAGCTCAGACTCTGCTTTCATAGGGTATTGAAATTGTAAATATTTTTTTGCCAGAGATATATGATAAGATTCATCATGAGAATTGAAAATAGTCCATGGCAGAAGCAGGAAATACATTTTTATATCTTAGTATGTGTGGGGACTACCCTTTTCAAAAGTTCTAGATGTTTATAACTTACAGAATCTGGAGAATTACTTTCATGTTTTCTTCTAATTGTCATTTGCCAGCAGTTATTTTAGGTGTTACTTGCTCTGAACATAAAAAAATGTAACAGAAGAATTTAAGTCCCCGAGGTTTGTTCTCAGGTTCTAATGATGCAGCACACATTTCATTTTATGATTCTCCTTATTTTAGATGTACTATAAATGTTAGTTTATAGTACAGGTTTTAGTGTGACAAATGGAAAAGTGGTGAGGACAGAGATGCCATTAGCTTTGCTTGGATACTGATAGTCAACCTGAAGACAGAGGCACATTGCAGCTGATCATTTTTACTGGGGGAAATACTTCAGTATTTCAGCACAGAATACGCTGTACAAGTCAGAGGTTACTCTTACAGCCATTTGTAATTGGAAAAAGGGATCTAAGCCCCCACTGTGAGGAACTTCCCAGGGTATAGTGGGTAATTAATTACCAGGAGCCCTGGGCTTCATTAGTGAAGGCTTTGCAGTCTTATGTGAATTTTGGTCTCCACATCTGCAGCAAGGTTTGACATCTGCTCTGTCATTTTGCTGCAGGCTGGGGATGGGGGGCAGGCAGGGAGGGAGTACCCTTGCTGGCAGCAGTAGCCTAGATTATCAAACAGTCTTCTGCTGATGTTCACCCAGGGGCTTTTCTACAGTCACTAACTTGTCATTTTATATTGCAGTATTCGCAGTGTCCTGCTGTTTTAGGATTCCCTAATGTTAAGCAGCAGAGGGCTCAGCACCAGTACGAACTTCATTATCCTCCAATACAACTGATATGAAACACAATCCAAGACATTCCTGAAAGGTCTATCACCACCACCTTTGAATAAAAGAATCAAACTGCAACCCCACACTTCAAGCACGTTTACAAATGAAATAATCTTTTTCCTTCTACCTCTTTCTCCTCATTCTTATTTTAAATCCTCTATATTGTGCTGCAATTTTTTTAATAGCCAGTTATGAATTACAAGACTTGCTGCTGCCGCAGATGCTATAAAAATTGTGATTTTTAAAAAAAAATACTTATAATATGCAATCTTTTAATAAAATAAAAATGAAAGGAACAGTTTCTTTGGGTTTCCATAACACTGCAAGCTTAAGAGAGTCACGCATACAGTTCAGCACAGTAAAACTCTTAAGTTAGAACTATGCATCCATGCTGAATGACTTTAGCATTCTAGTGCCTGATAGGCAAGGAAATTACTGCAGAAATTAAAATTTATGGTGACCATGTGTTTGAGTTAATAATTTCAGTAAGTGATATTTAAGTAAATCATGGACTTAGCTACTGAAGATTGTCTCACCCCTGGATATTGTACCAAATTAACACTTCCAAACATTTTATGCAAAACTGCTGTGATGGTGTTCTGTGTTGTGTTTGGTGGGGTTTTTTTGTTTTGGTTCGGGGTTTTTTTTACCCTTGTGCCTCTTTCTTGCGTTGTTTTAGTTGTTGATCAGTATGTGTTTATATCTTTGACCAGTTTATACAAGTGCTCTTTGACCAGTTTATACAAGTGCACCTGATGTTTGGGAAACTAAGTGAAGAAATATGACTGTGCATTGAGTATTGGTTTTTATTTCCATTATATAAAGGGAAGTTTCTTAGCCTCTTAAGTGTGAATGCAGAGTAAAGGGGAAGAAATAGGTGACTGGTACCAACTCAAAGGATCTTGCTGCTCTCTGCATTCTGCATTTGCAATGTGAAAGCAGAAACAAAGGCTATTTCTATATTGGCAAATATGGTCAACATTGACTTATCTTTTGAAAGGACCAATCAGAGCTTGCAGGCACTCACATGCATGGCAGCTGAGTAGAAGAGTCTGTGAAGTAAGTCTGTGCTACTGCTGATTTACTTGTTTGTGTCAACAGAAAGTCTTTGAGCAGCCCAGCTAGTTTAATGATTTGAGAACAAGTTTACCGAGAGATTACACTTTAACAAAAGAAGATCCTTAAACATGTGTATAAACTAAATTTACACAATTGAGACCTGAACTTCAGTCTTCAGAGTAGAAGAGAAAAAACAAATAGATCTAGAGAATAAAGTACAACAAAGCTCACTTCTATGCTCTTCACGATGATGCAAAGCCCATTTTTGTTGTTGTAATCTGCCAAGCAAACACCCACTGTTGGTATCTTTATTAGGATAGTTGCTAGTGTCCAAAACCATAAACCCATTAAATCATTCTTATTAGGGACATTCTATAAGGCAGCTGTGGGAATACTCTGTGAAATGGACCCTAAAGGGAGATGGTGCTTGAGGGCACCCTGAGTTCTGTGGGCCGAGTACTTATTGTTGGAGTTTAAGATTGATGCATTTTCCCTGTGCAGTTTTGAGTTCAGAGAAGTTCTCTGTTCCACCCCACATGGTTTCTGCACCCCCTACGTTCCTCCCCTGCCCCATGTGTTTCCCCTGCACAGGGGCATGTCCCCTGCCACAGGGCTGCCCAACTCTGGCTGGCACCGTGCCCGGCTGCTGCTGCTGCCATCGCCCAGTGACAGCCCCACAGCCCCTCCGCCACTGCTGGGGAGCGCTGCCACGCCTGCACCATGTGGTGTGGGCGGTGGGGGCGGCAGATATGGGTGGTGTGTCAAGGCCACAGTGTCCAGGACCTGCCAGCAGGTCCGAGACAGGGTGGCACCTCCCAGGGATGCCATCCCTGCCCACACTGCCAGTGGTCCAGCAGGAATGCACCAGTCTCTTCTGCCCATCCAGCCCTGATCCCTGAGTCCCTATTGGCCAGTTCTCCTGTCACTTGATGGGTGTTTCCCATTGATTATTTGGGTTGTCAGTTAACCACTTTGCCCCTCCCTTCGCCCTATTGCATCCAAGTTCCAAAAACCTCCTCTCAGACCTCCCCGAAGCAACCCCGTATAAGTTGGCTCCTTCCTTTAATAAAGGCTTTTTGGTTTCACCCCTACATTGCATGTGGTGTGTTCTCTGAGAAGCCGTGCCCCTCGGTCAGTCTCCATTAGGCAGCCATCTAGTTCTGTCTTCACATGGAAGAATGAAGTGCCTTCTGACAGGAGAACACAGAAAGTTCATATTTCTCTAGAGTATTTTGCCCTGCAGATCCTCATCAACACTCAGCTGAATATAAATTTGTTTGTGTGATTGCAGCGTGGACAGAAGGTTTCTGACAGATCTTCCTAATGGGTCTCTGACTCTGAAGTGCTCCAGGTGGATTCAGGGCAACATACAGAATTTCTATGTGAGCCTTGATTTAGGAGCTTTCCTGGGAGTGGGCAGAGACCACACTCCCCATCGGAGCACCAGCTGTCTGTTAGCACATGATGACACTATGAAAAATCCTCAAAAGACATGAAAAATCCAGTAATTTCCCAAGAAACAAACTCTATCTGACAATGCACAAATGGTGTTTCCTCCGACCTTAAACTATGCCAGTGTTTACTGACTGTCATTTGGCTTGGCATATAGCTGAGCACTCCCATTTTTCTGCTCTCCCCCACCATCCCATCCACCCAGCAACCCCCCCAGGAAAAAGCACAGCAGCACATGCTCCGGTGTGCAGAGACACACACTGTGCAGCTCTATTCCAACATGCCTATAAGATCACCCTCCCTGACAGTGCATCACAGCCAAATGATCATTCCCACACAGCATAAATCTCCTCTGTTGCTTCTGGGTTATCAGATGGAGAGCATGAATCCAAGTACAAAAAACAACTGTGCTACACAGATACGTGGGAGAAGACAAGCCGATGATTTGTTCAAGGGTTAGCACATCTTCAGAAAAGTGAAAAAATTTTTCTCTAGCAGATACATAAATTGTAAGTCATGCAGATTTATTTATTTTTTTTAATGCAGCGGGAAGACCAGGCTGATTACTGAAAATCTAAAAACTCTCATTCTAAAACTCCTTATTCCTAAGAAATCATACACCACCAGCACTCATGGTCTGATTAAGGCTACTGCAGACGTGCAAAGAAATGTATGAAAAAGTAGAAATTTCATGGGGAAAACTGCTAAACATTCCTTCTCACCTGAAATAGAGATCAAAATTATGAACAGGTGCATGTCTGCTCCTATGCCAGCTGCTCAACTCCAAGACAGGAGCATGGCAGCACCTGGCCATCATCACCGAGGTGTTGGGCTTGACCACAAGTGCTGAGGATCTGGATGCCAAGAAGCACTTCCATCACACCACAGGGCCACTAAGCTCTGTGCTAAAGATCAGCCAGCTGCTGGGCATGGTAGTGCAGCTGGGCTGCATCAGTGAAGCTGGAGCTGGGTTCAGAGAACTTGAGAGTTGAGGGCTTGACCTGCCCACACCAAGTGCTGCAGCTGCTGCTGACCTTCCCCCTGAGCCAATGAAGCAGAGCTGGGACAGACGGCAGAAGCACCAACACAAAACTCTGTGGGCTGTGGGGCTGATGTCTTCCCAAATGCAGAAGCAGTTCCCAAACAAACCGTGCTCATTTTAGCCTGGTTCTCCAACAAGATCTTGCTCATCCAATCCTTCCTATAAATCGCCTTGTCCAATGCCTCTGCAGAAAAAAGCTCTGTGGGAACCCAGAGACCCCAGAGAGAGTGAATCCACTCATAGACACAATTACATGAGTGAAGCAAACATGTTGATGGAAAAAAATCCTTTCCTGACACATTCTCCCCTTCCTACTCTGGTGAAAACAGATGCAATACCACAGACAGTAAAACTGCAATCCAGAAGGACATGTCTGTATGTCCACCACACCATGTTTTCACTGACTATTTCTTTCTTTTTCCTGAATTTTTAATCCTTTATTAAATACCTTGATGTGAACAGCCACCAGGTCAAACACTCTGCCTTGGCAC
>JAWWLZ010000139.1:22267665-22305806 GCA_035041345.1 Poliocrania exsul | reverse complement strand
CTGGCTGACATGGTGGTGTTTGGTCATAGGTTGGACTCGATGATCTCAAAGGTCTTTTCCAACCAAATTCATTCTGTCACTCTAAATTAAAACTATTTTGATTTTTTAAAATGTTCCCGTTTTTCAACCAGCTATATTTGCACTTTACAAAAATAAATTGATGCTGACTTGAAGAATAAGAATTTCTAGGTTTTTTTAAGGCTATGCAAGCCTTACTCTCTGGCACTTCACACAAAAATGTAGGAAACTTAAATCAGAATTCAAAAGGATGTCTTTGAGAGCAATGCCCTGCAAAAAGATGGCTACACACAAGCATCCACAGCTGCAACCTGTGCACAGGTTATCCCAACTTTAACAGGGTTGCTGTAATGAAATATATCTATCAAAACTACTGGTTTTATTTGGCAAATTGTATTATTGGGAGGAAAATAACCTCTGGGTCTATCTAGCACCTTTTCTGTTTGGGGAAAATAAACCAGGTAACATTTGTGTGAATGCATTTCAGTTTTGCCTTTGGGTAGACTTGTCAGTCCACTCCAGCCTCCCTATGCCTTGCCCATCTGGTCACCAGTGTGTGAGGCTGCAGCCAGCAGTTCCAGTGTGAGAAGGAGTAAGGCCTGAACTTCCAAAAAGACCCCTAAGATCGTAGTTTTTGTGGACACTTTGTAGGCAAAATTACCCAACTAAAACATAGCATGCTCTGTTCTTTTACCTGGACCTAGGCTATTGATTAAGTTTGATGTACCATGCACTAGAAGCTATAAATCAGGTAGAAGTTGACATATGAATAGGGCAAGATGGTAGTTAGCCAAGATTTTTTGCACAGAATTTGGCTGGGTCACTTAAGAAAGGGAATTAGTCAGGTCAGTCTGAGGAAGACCTACAAAAAGCCCCTATAAGTGAAGATGAAGAACGGAAATACCCACCCAAAACTGAAGCCAAGAGAAGACACCACCCAGACTCCGCCCATCATCAATTTTTTGTAATTACATGAATAATGTATAAGATGATGTTGCAATCACCTAGATTCAGATGTATAAATTAACCTGCTTTTGCACCTGTGCTTCGAAGTGAGTTTGTGCAGTGCAAACTGCCTCACTTCCCTGCACAGAAATAAATACCTGCTGCTAATGGAATTCAGATTTCCTCTTAGCAGTTCTTTTGTGGCATTTTTCACTATCAAGTGCCAAACCATCACCTCCTAGTTCTGGTGGTGGCACATGGCCCTTCTGCTGTTGCCTCCCACACTGCCCCAGGATGAGTATCCTGACAGTTCACCTGTATCTTCATTCACCATATACTGGCTGCCAAGGTTGCAAGTGATTCTTGCCCCACATTTTCTTGTACTTCAAAGTCAAACTAAGGTACAGGAAAACCCTCACTAAGAAAGTAATACATCTAGGATGGACACAACAGTACAATTTAAAAAAAAAGATTTTTAAAAAAAAGTAATACAGATCTCTAGTTTTTTTGAGCTTTTCCCTTGGCTTGCCAGACAAAACAGACAACATCCTCTGAGTAAGAACATGATTGCCAGGTCTCTCTCCCACATGTGTTCTCACAGTGCTTCCAAGACAGCCTCTTTTCTCAATCCAAATTGATGTTCCCGATTAGCACATAACATCTGCTAGAACAACACCAAGACCGACTCAGTGTCAAATCCAGAGCAGCACTGGGAGCCCTCACCTACAGAACTTACGCACATAAAACTGAAACAAGCATGACAAAGCATAGATAGTTCAGTAAAGAGCAGGAATGGTACCTTGATTTAATTGCATGGTGCTGAGAACAGAAAGTTGCAAATCCACTTACCATGTCCAGGGGTTTCCAATAGTAGACAGTAACGCTGGAGGTAGCATTACAAAATTGTAAGAGAAAGGAAAATGAAAAAAAAACCCCAACTCCTTTAACCTCTGAAACTGGACAACGAGCATTAAGAAGTTATGATTCATGTATCTGCCCATTGTCTACCACAATTAGAGCCTGCAATTTCCAGAATGTCAAAGATACTAAAAAAGCAGAGCATCTGCAGAGTTTAGCTAAACATAAAATGCTTGGAGGGTTTTTGGAAGTGCTGACAAACAGGGGTGGTCAAAAGCACAAAACTCACAGGAGAGGTTGGCAGAGCTGAATTTAACCAAGAAAATGGACAAAGCCTGCTATGATTTCAACAGCAAGAATTTGGTGGTAGCCCATGAACACAAACTGAAGAAGGTAGCAGAAAGCCTCAAGAAGGCCATGGACAGACAGCCTGATCACACACATTTTCATTCCTTCTCAACATCTTTCACCATATATGAAACCTATATAGCACTCTCATTGCCAAATTACATTCCAGCTCAGAGTCAGCTATCCCAAGCCTATAGATCTAGATTGTAATTTTAGTTATGCCATTAAAAATTATGTTATTCATTAAATGCCATAGTTGTTTATGTCATGTTATTAATTTTCTGCTATTGTCTAACTGTGGTATTTGCTAAGTGTTGTTAGCATGTCACTGGAAAATAAAAATTCCATTTCTTACTGAAGGGGGATTGTCTTGGGTTGAGCCAGCAAAATGCCAACTGCCCAACATAGAGTCAAAGTTTCCCTCCCTCTCCTGCCAAGAAAAGGGAAAAAGGAAAAAAAAAACCCTCAGAACAATTATATACATTTATACAGAAAAGAGAAAAAAATAAAAGAAACTACAATATAACACACATACAAGTTAGATATAATAACAATTAACTACCTCCCACCAAAAACAGATTCCATCACTCTAGATCCATAAGCACCCCAAAAGACACCCAGCAAAGAACAGAAAGGATAACAAGAAAATGTTTCTACTTCCCTGAACTCAAATAAAATGCAAAGTAGCGGCAGCCACAGCAGGTCTCACTTCAGCAGGACAGCTGCAGCGTGTCCTGCCTCTACTGCAGACATGATGGAACTGAGTGAACACCTCCTACTCCTGTGTTCATGTCTCAGGTTTGCTTCATCTGGTATGAAATATTTCTTTGGTTGCTTAAGTCAGGTGATACCTGTTTCTCCTAATCTACATAGATTGTTTGAGCCTACTAAATTGAGGCCTAGCTAAAACTAAAGCCAAAACTACCACAAGATTTAGTTTGTAATTTTAGTTATGTCATTAAAAATTACGTTATTAAATGCTATAGTTGTTTATGTCATGTTATTAATTTTCTCCTATTGTCTAACTGTGGTATTTGCTACGTTTTGTTAGCGTGTCACTGGAAAATAAAAATTCCATTTCTTACTGAGAGGGACCTAGTTACACCCTGCAATCCCTCAAGCACCAGCACCTCTCACAACAGCCCGTGGCAGAACCATTCGCCTGATCTTTAGATGACACCATTTCTGCAGACCTAGAAAGAAGCCTTTCCTACCCTGCCTGGAGAAAGAAGGTGAGCAGGTTAACGATCCCATCTCGTAGAAATACTCCCTTTGCTTCAGAGGTTGACAGATGCAACGTCAAGAGGCCCAGCCAAAACTTCCATCCCACTGTATCCCACTGCCCAGCCTGGCTCAGAAAGGGGCTGCCTTCCCTCTGTTTGAAGCACAGGGCTGCCCAGGAAAGCCTCCACCACTGCGGTTCAGCCAGGTGCAAAGGGCCTGTGCTGGAGACGTGGCCAGTTCCCATCTGTGTCCAGGCGAGATACGGGAGGCACTGAGCATCTCGAGTGGCACTGCCCCGCACAGGCAAGGCAGGCACACGCACGCACTGCTGCGTCCCGCAGGGAATGGCGCGGGAGGCGTCCATGACCTGCCGTTCCTCGGGAAGAAAAGTGGACAACCTGGTGTGGGCAGGATCTGAAGAGTGGACTCATTAGCCAGGACAACGGTCCTGCTCCGTCACAGGCACAACAACATCCGCCCGCCTGCGGGACCCAAGGGGCCGGGATGGGAGATGCTGGCGCAGCCACAGAACTGGCCACATCGCACTGCAACGGGGCGGCCACCGCCAGGGAACACACGGACCTTCCCGGGCACTGCGGGAAGAAAAGGGCTGCAAGGGGATCCTGACTGGCCGCGGGCTCTTCTGCCCTGGAGGCGGGGAACGAAGGGAGGGAAGGAGGGAGGGACAGACGCAAGTTAGCGGAGGAAGCAGGAAAGCCAGGGAGGGAAACGGGGGAGGGAGGAGCCGGTTGCCTCGCCCACCCCGGCGAGCGGGAGGAGGGCGAGAAGGAGGCGGGTTCTCCTTGTCCTTCCGTCGCAGCCGTGCGCGATGGCGAGCGGGGTGAGGAGCGTGGCGCGCGTCTGCGTTCCGCGGTGGGAATGTCGCCCTAGGGCGCGCGGAAAGTCCGGCGCGGGGCAGGATGAGGCGGCGAGCCCTGTCCTGTCCTGCTGTGCCGAGGGGCTGCCCCGGCCGGGCTACAGGCTCCGGCCGCTCTGGCCACTCCGGCGCTGCCAGCGGGGGCCGGTACATGGGGGAGGCCCCGGAGGGTCCACGCTCCCACCACACGGGCCGGGACACGGGGGATGCCCCGGAGGGTCCACGCTCCCACCACCCGCGTGTGAGGCGTGCGGCGGTGCCGCTATTCACGCGTGGGAGGCTCCTGCTGAGTATTTGCAGGATTGGGAGCGCACACAAACACGCATTGCTCTCCGCTGTGTCTCGGTGCGAGTTTAGTGAATCTGAGGGTGGCGGCGATGGAAGGACAAACAGAAGACCTTGAGCCTTTGTGTTTTTCCGTGGGTTTGGGCAGGTGTGGCCGAATTGGCTTGAAGGAGGGGGTAAAACGCGACCCTGCGTGCTCACAGAGCCGCTGCCTGGCGGGTTCGCTGCCGGAGCAGTCCGGACCGATGCTGGTCCTGCGCCCAAGTCCTGGCCTCGATCCGTGCCCGGGCCCGAGCGGGATGGCCGGGATGGCTGGGCCGGGCGCTCCAGGCTACTCCAGGCAGAGGTTTCGGAGCATGCAGGGTAGCTGGATTTCATCCCGAGTGAGGAAGCTGATGGTGTGCACAGCTGCAAGCAACCCAATACTGTGCTGCTGGACTAGCGTGCTAATCGGGAAAATGAAGAACAGGTGGAAGGTGGTGGTTTGGGGTTTTTTTCCCAGTTGTTGGCTTCAAGATTTTCAGCAAAGGAAAAGCAGAAAGCTTTGAATAATGAGAGGGCAGAAGACGGGGCTCTCCTGATACCCACCCTGAATAGTCCAGGGGTCTTTGGCTGTGTGAAGTGACTGCAGTTTCAAAAGCCATCTTCTTTAAAAGTTTCTGAATCAGAAGTTACTGTTTCAAAATGTGCTTCCAGATGTGTACTCTTAGTTTTAGGAAGATCAGAATTTATCAGGTAGGGAGACTTTTTTCCTCCCCTCTTTAGTTACGTGTTTAACTAAGCTTGCAGAAATAAAGATTGTAGGAATGCACAGTGTCCTGTGCAACAACAAATGATGACTTAATGAGGGGAGGATGAGGCACGGATTGAAAACAGTAAATGATTTACCAAATGATGGCTCCTCTTGCACTTTGTGCTTTGAATTTAAGTTTTTTGGCAAAACTTTTGTTAGATTTAGAGATTGTGACTGATTGCTCACACTGTGATTCCACAGTTAGTTACTGTGGTACATTCTGTGCATTTTTGTAATTTTTATCCTGGTATTAAAAAGCAGAACAAGGAGATTTCATGGTTCTAGGTTAAAGGTGTTTCTGTCTAATCTAGACCCCTCTTGGCTGTAGGAATAGGTACCTGTTTCCTGTGACAAACTTTTAGGGTCTGCAGTATTTATTTTACCAAGTTTAAGCCAAGGGAAAAATCTGCAGTTCTGCTGTCACAGGTACAGTAAGGTTTTTAACTGGTTCTGACAAAGTCTAATATTGTTTATTGTACAACAGAAATACTACAGAAAGTTATAAACTAGCCAATATTTTCTCCTGATCACAGGTAGTAAATCAGACCTGAAAAATGCAACAGGTGATCTTGGCACTGTTATTTCTTTCAGACAGTGAAATTTCAAAAAGGCTGTGTGACTGTATGTCTGGTCTTGGGAATCTGCATTAATCTCCTTTCAGTGATTCCATGGGAGCACCACAGCTGTTTTGAACACACAAAATGTTATTTTATTCTATTGGTTTATAGTGCATGCTATGAAATGCTTTATATTTCCAGTAGCAATGGCTTATACCTTGTTTGCCTGGAAGAAAATTAGTGCAAGTCTCTGGTATAACTGAATTATTCTAAAATACCTGCACACTGTCCTGCAGTAGATTGCAAAGTGTTCCAAAGCAGTCTAGTCTGAGAGAGCATTCCTCATCAAGTTTACGTATTCGATTTCACAACTTGTCTGTGTGTCATTTAGGAAGCTATTCAATACCATACTTGCTGAAAGATGTTGTTTCTGTCAGAAAATAAAATGCAGATTATTTGATATACTGCCCATTTCATCCTGAAGGACAGACCTGGAGTCATCTTTGTACAACTGACCTCTGAGGGTACTCCAAATACTTACCCTTTTAGCACCTGAAGCTGCTCTAGATTGTGTGGCTGTAACACCTGCAGATTTTCTCAGTCGGTTGGGCATATGAACCTGTTAATAGGATTTAAAAATCCAGAAGTTCTGCTCTTCCATCCAGACTCTGCACCATTTGGCCTGAAAAGCTTCCTGATGTTTGGTATGGTTGCAGAGCAGGATTTGTCACAGTGGGTGCTGCGAGCAGCAGACTTGGTGATAGTAAATCCATGCAGACTTGTTAGTGCACAGTCACTCGCTGACAGTGGCCTTATAGCAAAGTCTCTCTGGTCCCTCTGGGTCATTGGAGGGCTCTGCATGTCAGCTGCATGCACAGGCATCTCCTTGCCAAAATCCTACTCAGAAATCATAAGGAATTCACTCTTGATGTGGGTCTCAGACCATTACGTGACCTCCAGTGTCCTTTATGAACTTTCTTAACTTCAAACACTCTGTGCTCAAGGACACATCTGAAACGAATGCCAGTCTCTTACTTTAACCCCCCATTTTTATTATGCAGTCTTTCCATTCCTGTTGCTCACTTCACTGCAGTATTTGAGTGTCTGCTAAGCACTCCCAGGCTTAGTATAGTTTTTGCTCAAGAAGAGAATGACATCCAAATTCAGGTCTTGGTTTGCTCATTATTATTTAGCTTCCTGAAAGCAAATGTGGGGCAATTAAACCTTTGTGTTGAAATTATGAGTTTCAGATCTGGGATTCTTTCCAAAAGCCAGTAGTGTTTCTCTCATTTTCTCACTTGGCTGAAGAAGAATTATTTTAAATGAACCATACAACAGATGTCCTCTTTTTTGCTGTTTTTGGTTGTGTCTTCTAGGTTATTAAATGCAAGGCTGCTGTTGCCTGGGAGGCAGGTAAACCTCTCTCTATTGAGGAGGTGGAGGTTGCTCCACCAAAAGCTCATGAAGTTCGTATAAAGGTAATTAAATCGGTTGTTAGCTGTATATATTGTATTTTGGGAGACTTAATATTAAAGCTGAGCAGTTTGCCAATAGAAAAAATGTTAAATAGATAGCATTAATTCATTAATGTGTCAGCTGGCTTCACAAAGAAGAAAATTATGGTCTTTAAATCTTCTGTTTATGAAAAATACTTTTCATTTCTGCTGGTTTCACTTCACAGTCTGGTCTAAAGATAATGGCTAATCTTAGGGATTACTTCCAGTTGTTACAGACTATGCTCCCACAAAAATCTGGATTGGGAACACCTTTGATCTTGTTTGAATGGCAGCAGATTGTGTGTAACATGCTGGATTTTACTTCAGTCTGGCCATAAGTTACAGTTGCTGAGCTGCAATTGGTCTCTTGGATTCCCTATACCCAAGTTTCTGATTTCATTAGGATTTCCCAGTAGCCTATATCTGCCAAAAAGTGTACATTAAGGTGAAACTTACTTCTGTGCAAAGCACATAAAACTTCTCTGCATAGTGCCTAAGACTGTGGATTTACTTATTTAAGTTAAACTGGATTAATGCAGTACTGAGTGGTCTGCATGGTCTCCTTGGTAATTTTACCTTTGAGAGACTGACTAAGTTCAAATCTGAGATGCTAACCTAGTTTGAGATGACTTGGAGTACTCATTCCTAGCTTAAGGAAATCACGTGTCATCTCTTACCCCTTTCAATGTCAGAATTCAATTGATGGAAATAATGGAAATGTACTATCATGACTTTAGTTTTTCAAAGCAAGAAAAATGCTTTGCCAAGAGTTTAAAGTATATAAGCTGCCAGAACTGGTAAATTTGACGCAGCCATTGTTCTGAATTTCTGACCAAAGGGAGTTACTTAGATCTGTGCTACTGTTCTGGTCTTTGGGGTGTCTCAGATTATATATTTTCTCACAGATAGTTGCCACTGCTGTCTGTCACACTGATGCCTATACTCTGAGTGGTGCTGATCCTGAAGGATGTTTCCCTGTGATCTTAGGACACGAAGGAGCAGGAATTGTAGAGAGTGTGGGGGAAGGAGTAACAAAAGTAAAGAAGGGTAAGAAAATACCTTAAAAATTTTCTGCCTTCCTTAAAAGTATTACTTTATTTCAAAGCAACTGTCAAATTGGGCCGCTGAAATGATGCATTGCAGGAGTTAATGTTATGTTTTATTCTGGGGTGTATGCATGTGTCGATTCCTTTGTCTGTGAGCTACAACACTAATCTATTCAATATGCTCTTGGTTGAATGCTTGAAAGAGCCCAGTGTACACATTTCTTGCTCCAAATCAGATCAATATATAGTTAGAAGAGGGTTGGGGTTTTTTATTTTTTCAAATGATAGTTTTTATCTGTTGGTTTAATTAAAGGGCTTATAGAGTTTAATTATGTCTTTCACTGTTGATTTGGGGTTGTTTTGATTTATAGTAACTTTGCTATTTGTTCTGGAAGAATGAATTTCTGATGGGCTGTCTGCTCAGACATGACTGAAGTGATATACCTAGCACTCTGTAAATTATACTACTGTATACAGTAAACAGTTTTTAATACACAGGTTTTAAGTGAACACAAGTTCCCATAAAAACAATGACAATCAAGTAACTTCATTTTCAGAACGCCTTACCTGGCTCAATAACTAGTCACATGGTATTTTTTCTTAGGGGACACTGTTATCCCTCTATACATCCCCCAGTGTGGAGAGTGCAAGTTCTGTAAGAATCCTAAAACAAACCTGTGCCAGAAGATAAGGTCTGTATGGCTTTTTTTTTGTTTGTTTTTACAAACAATATAGTATTTGTTCAATGAATACCTGTTTTAGTTATCAGAAGTAATTGGCAGGAGTTCACTTTGAAGGACAAATGTTGATGCATCAATGCATCATTTAATGACTTGAAAATTACATGTTTTAGGAGGCAGTTATACACTATTTTCCATTCTTCTTTATTTTTTTCCTTTACTTCCCCTTAAATAAATCTGTTTCTCTGTTTTCATGTATGTGAAGGTGTAAACTGCTAGCTTTGTCCCCAAGTTTGGAAAGCTGTATTTAATCCATACTTATGGGAAGATCTTCAGGGAATTTAGCTATTGGGAATGAACACTAAAGCTTTCAAGTGGTGTACAATTATACAGACAGCTCTTTTTTTCCCTAACCCTTGCTTCCTAGATAAATTTCCAGCTCCTATCCTGAAAAAAAGTCTCCCAAACCCAAACAAAGGCCTCAGTGACATCACTGACAGGTGCTATTCAAGGGAGGATGCTGAAGGAGGTGGAGATGACAGTGTGGTATCAAGGCATAAGCAGTTAGCATTGGTAGCTAACAAGGTCAGCATGTTAATAAACTCCATTTCTTTCACTGCTTCCATGGAGGAATAAATAGCACGAAGTGTTAGGAGTTTAGCATCTAATTTCTGTGAACTCCTAGATTTATTGAATTGTTTAAAATATAAATGTTCAAATATGCAGCGGCCTTTCTGTGCTGCTGAGTGGGTACTTTCTGGTGAGAGTATTTACTGCTTAAAATGCTGACTGCAGTCTTCTGTCTTTGTCTTAAGAATTACTCAAGGGAAAGGAGTCATGCCTGATGGTACCAGCAGATTCACCTGCAAAGGAAAGCAGATTTACCATTTCATGGGGACCAGCACCTTTTCTGAGTACACTGTGGTAGCTGATATCTCAGTAGCCAAGATAGATGCTGCAGCACCTCTGGATAAAGTGTGCCTGCTGGGTTGTGGCATCTCCACCGGCTATGGGGCTGCCATCAACACTGCTAAGGTAAGGGCTGTGCTTGTTGTACACATACCTTAGGGACTAGATTAGCACTGTAAACATCATAGACCAAATTTGTGTTTCTTCTTCCTCTTCAAGTGATGAAGCTTAGCTGAGAATGTTTAACTTCTCAATAGAGGGCAGATCAGGTTAGAAGAACCTGATGCTCTTTTGCTCTTTAGAGGAAGTATAGGTAGAGTATTCTGCATTGCTTTTGGTACCAAGTATCTGTAAGTTACTTTTCCAATTTATCATCTTCTTGCTGCAAGTCATTGTGATCGTTTGAAGCTCACAGTGAGACAGAACTGGTAGGTGACTGTACATGAGTCTCGGGCAGGTTACAGGAGCAGAGTCTTTGGGCAAAAAGAAAAGCTCAGTACCTAAAGAGCTTTCTGAAAGTAATTTCTATATAGTTTCCCTTATCTAAGTGATAAAGTGTCATAGCCATATATATTTCCTTCTAGTTTTTCCTTTGTTATAGACTTCTTAACCTGTGTTTCCCACTCACATGAAATGATGGGGTTTTTCTGCTGCTCATGACTCTATTCTTACTCCTAGGTGGAGCCTGGCTCTACATGTGCTGTCTTTGGTTTAGGAGGAGTTGGGCTGGCAGTTATTATGGGCTGTAAAATAGCAGGCGCATCCCGGATCATTGGCATTGACATTAACAAGGATAAGTATGCCAAAGCTAAAGAGTTTGGAGCTACTGAGTGCATCAGCCCTCAGGACTGCAAGAAGCCCATACAGGAGGTGCTGGTTGAGATGACTGACGGTGGTGTGGACTATTCATTTGAGTGCATCGGCAATGTTGGAGTCATGGTGAGTGACAGGAGTGCCTGGAGGGAGGGACTAGGCAGCTGCCACTTGGCTGCTCAGCTAAATAGCAAATGAGCTGCTTTCTTACAGAAAACATGCCATGCTCATTGGTTTTTTTAAGTAGTATTGATAACTGCTATGACTAAAAAGGATAACTTGTGTTCATTCCTAATTATACAATGAAAGCAACTGCTGCTTCTTGGGTTGAAAATGGCACTTATAATTTACAAATTTTTTTTTCCTTAATGGGACTTCTTTGAAATCTTGAGTTTTTGTAAACTGACAGTTGAAAAATTAAGAAAACTTGCATGAATTATATTGTACAATGAATAGTAAAATCTCAGGGACCACTCAGTATTTCCCTAATTCCTCAAGTAATTCATTTCACCATTGGAAATGCAGAAGTATTACTGAATGGAAGGCTGTGTTTTCAGGAATTGCAACAGCATTCCTAACTGTCAGTAACATGGTCTGTGATTACAGTTTATCCCAACTCTCAGTGGGAGTTCAGAGTGACTTCTTTGGAAGCCAGATGGGATATAAAATGTACAAAGTGAACCTTTAACAGTATAAGGAATCTGAACGAATGGAAAACTTAATGTAATTTTCAGTGTATTTATTGTTCCTTAAATACGTATATGGTATTAATTAACTGGGGGAAGGAAAGTGCAACCTGTGGAAGCAGCATAGACATTAGCACTAAATGCTCTGCTTTGTCCTGTCTGTCTATGAAGAGAGCTGCCTTGGAAGCCTGCCACAAAGGCTGGGGAGTCAGTGTGATAGTTGGAGTAGCTGCTGCTGGCCAGGAGATCTCCACACGGCCATTCCAGCTAGTGACTGGGCGGACATGGAAAGGGACTGCATTTGGAGGTAAGTCTAAGTCTCTTTTGGTATGGGGATAAGAATAACTGCCTATGGGTTAAAGCTGGGAAGAACACACTACCTTGTTTTTGCTTGTGCAAGAAATGTACTACTGACAGGCTATTCATAAATAAAAGTCTTTGTCCTAGAAGAGTTTTAAAATCTGTTATTCCTACAGACAGTACAAATAAACACATTGGTATGATCTCATATGTTTTGAAGACCAAGTATATCTATATGCTATTCAATATTAAAAGAATGGCATAGAGAGACTGCTTTATTACCAAGAGAAGATTTGGTTCAGTTTGGTCCAATGACAAGACCTACTTTTTGGGGAGATGGGAACTCAATTCAGTATGTTTGTGCTGCTTAACCACTAAGCAAATTGTGGGGATGAGAATGTCCTATAAAGACCTTTAAAATAAAAAGTAACAAGTGCTTGATACACATTTTCTGCTGGCAACAAAAAAACACATTGACGTTTTTACAGACATTCGTAACTTGGAAATTCAGTAATTGCTGAAGTTCACAAAAGTATTCAAACTTGGAATTATTACCGTGATCTTTGTTCAAGTAATACCAAACTTACTTGGGTTATAAAGATACACAGGAGGGCTGATAGAAATGCCAAGTCTATGCTTTCCTGGGTGAGGGCTGCTGTGACATTGAATGCTGAAACACCTGGTGAAAGGTCTGTGCACTTTTGTATGTTTGGCTAAGGTGTGCTCTTGCCAGACCTAGTGATCCTCTTGCATTCCTGGGGCAGGAGGGATTAACATGTCCCTCATCTCAGTTCCTTTTTGTATTGATCACACAAGTTCCTGTGTAAGGGTATTTTTAATTTTCTGAGATGGGTGGAAAGGGGAAAAATCAAGGCATGCTTTCTTTCTTTCAGGCTGGAAGAGTGTAGACAATGTGCCAAAACTGGTGACTGAGTACATGTCCAAAAAGATCAAGGTTGACGAGTTCGTGACTCATACCCTGCCTTTCGACAAAATTAATGAGGCTTTTGAGCTGATGCATTCAGGAAAGAGGTAATATTCATAATATTGAAAGGTGTAGAAGACATTTCTTACTGTGAAAATACAGGTTCCCTGCCCACTGTCACATTTTAAATGACGAGGCTAAAGGATGACATATACCATGCACTTTCCTTCTGAGAAAATGACACCTTTTCTGAGCTTCCAGGCATGTGCTAAACACAGGTAGAGAGCAGAGAGCAAGCAACAGTGTAAAAGGGACATACACACTGTGTAAAGCTCATAAGGGGATAAATCAGTCTCGTGCTTTTAACATTGCTAGAACATTTTTCCTCACAAAAAGAAACATAGTGAGAATGAAGGAGAATTCATGTTAATACTTTTACAAGTCATTAAGCTATTAGTCGATTTTAATTAAATAAAGCTATTAGTCTATTTTAATTAAATAGTAGATTTTGGTATATTTTCAAATTATTTAGGGTAGATTACCAGCACAGTCACTTGAAATGATCTTTTAACATGCTATATTGTAAAATTTTTTTCCCCTCTAGTTGGAACTGGGGTAGAAGGTTCATGTGATAAGTTCATACTTCTTCACATACAGCAGTTCCTGCCTTTATTAAGATAAATGGCAATTTGGACTGTTTATATTGCAAACTTGGGCAATACCTGTATAAAGCTTTCTAGTGAAGCCCAGCTCTATCACATATTGAAGTGACCCTATTGCTGGTTAAAAAACCTGCTGGTGTGTGGTGAGCCTTGCTGCACTTAGAGCAGTGTACTCTGCAAGTGCTGATCAACTGCAAGAGCAGTGCAGAGTAGGGTATTCTGATCAGAGGATACGTTTGCACTAATGCAGGCAACTGTTTATCCATATTTAGATTCACCTGCAGATGGATAAATAGTTATAAGCATTATCTCCAGACACCAGCATGGTCTTTGTATTTAATCTCTATAGCTGTATCTATGTACTGTGCATAACTTTCACAAAAGTAGTAACTTTATGTGCTTTATCTTGTGATTCCTATTTTTGATAAATTGGTTAACAGTAACTGCATTTGTTACAACTGGAAACACTACATGTATGCAATTTCATCCAGTAGTTAATCCCCTTTCCCTGTTACAAACTTCTGTATCATTTCAGTGCTTTATTCTTACATGAGCATGTCCTAGGAAACTAATAGCGAAAGTTACTTAACATTTTCCAAGCAGCCAAGAGGGAATGCCTGTAAATATTCCTGTTCCTGATCAATCTTCTTGGCTAGCTACTGAAAACTGACATGTAGTTTGAAAAAGCATCCATTTTGAGTGCACTTTACTAGAGGAGAGACTAAAAAAACCCCAAAGATAACAAGCATTACAAACCTATTTTTAACCAGGATTTTAAATAAATATTAGGCGTACATGTAACTTCATTCTTAAAAAAAGACATGCTAAAATATGTCTCAGCAATGAAAGGGGCAGGGGAGAGATGAGGAGAAAATGGACTTGTAACTTTTTTTCTTTTTCCTTTCCATTTTAAGCATTCGAACTGTCTTAAAACTTTAGAGCCAACTGTGGACTGAGTGCCCAGCAACACAGTAACTGCCTTTTCATAATGGAACTTTTGATAGAAGACAGAATCAAGCAAATGAAAACTCACTGGGACTAGGAAGACTACATATTTTAGGGTGAGCATTCTGAGAATTAAGTTACGCAAAATGGTTAACTACCAAATAGCATTACAGAATTAGTCCTGGTCATGGAACTTCTGTAATCGTTCTTCAAATTCAATAGTGGCTAACTCAATCTACTTAATAAAAGCTTCTTTCTAAACAATGTTGGAATTATTGAGCACTGACAGTGTGACTATGTGTCTTACTTGTTTTTCTCAAGTGATTTTACAGTGTGTTGTGGAAGAGAATTCTTCAAAGTCAGTAGCAAATGATGTGGGATTCACTGCACAAGGCAGTTTGTTGAGCACAGCCGAGGGGAGAAGCAGCATTGATTTGCTGCGACTGCTGACAGTGGCCAGAACTCCAGCAGTTCTCAAGCTTCTGAGGCTATTCTGGAACTACAGTGGATGTAGCATCCAGCTAAACCTTGACGCAAACTGTAGAGCAGAGAGTGGCTGGATATATGACTTCAGTGTCAAGGTACCAGTGTTCACTTGGGAGGTTCATATTTTGCCTTATTTCCCATTTGTCTCATTGGCAGGCCTCTTTTGCATCTCTCTTGATCTCTTGTAAAGATCATAGCATGCACTACTCTATAGTCAGTTGCTCTAGTATGTCCTCCAAAACTTCAGCAGGACAGTTTTGCCGTTTCTGTCAAGTTCTGCAAACATTGTAGCCAACACTGCAAAAACAAACAGCGTGGAATTGCTACCTCTCCTCAGAAACAGGATCCATGCCATTGAAGGAGGAAATGCTGCTATTGAAGCAAGAGTCTACTCTTGAGGGGTTCAAGGGAACAACAGTGTAGAACATTGTGTGATGAAGGCTTCAGGGTTTTGTGGGATTTTTTCCTCTGTCCGAAGGGAGGGGTTAAAGTCTCAATTTTGCAGTTGCAGATCACTATTTGAAGTGATCTGACTGGATAAATTTTTTTGTATTGAAACCTGGAAGCAGTGCTTCACAGCCAGAAAAACAATGAGGAACAGCAGAAAACAGATTGCAAAACAGAGGAAGAAAGACTAGCCAGTTAAAGAGAAGTTAGATACATGAAAACTCAGTGTTTCTCAGTGAACCAAGGACACTGGTTAAGAGAGAAGTTTCATGTTTTAAAGAAGCCTGGTCAAAACAACTGTTACAGAGAATGCTGAATGCAAACTGTAATCTTATTAGAAGAAATTCCCTCTGACAACTAACAACTACCTTGCCCCAAGACACTGCTATATAATGGGGACCATTACATCCTTTCATCTGTCATTAAAAAGACATCCCCAGAACATTCTGAAAATAGTTGAGGTAGCTGCATTTTTACCTTTTTTTCAGATACTAAAGAACAAATATGAATGTCATTCAATTTTGAGCATCAGGAAGAAATAAAAAGTGAATTTGTATCAGGAAAGTGAGCCCTCCAACACAGCAGTGAACTGATTCTCAGTACCTCGTAGCTCTAGAAAAGCTGGTTGAACATCAGAAAATTCAGTCGAAAACTTGCTGTTAGGCTGTTCCTGCAGGAGTATTCTATTTATAAAATACAAGATGGTATCAATACAATATTATCCCAACATCTTGGCAAAGTAGCCCCCAGATGGATCTAACAGATTTTAAAATACTGAACAGTTGTTCCTCTATGCTGCATGGGCTGGATCAAGCCCATGCAGCCACGTCTACATTACATTACCACTTCAGAGAATCTGGAGTGTTTGTGGGAAGCTGATCTTGTAATACCAAGGTAAGTGAATGGCAGGCATTTAGTGATACCAGAGCACGTGGCTCAAAGACACGCAGCTCCTCCCCAGCCTGAAGAACTGATGTCCTGGGCACCATGGAGCACAGCTGCCAAACTACTTCGTCCTGCAAAGCACTTGATTGAATGGAGTGCGTTTGAAATAGTTTTTCTGAAGTTGTTGAGCAAACAACAGCACTCAAACACAAGAACTTGTACCCCATCTTTGGTGGTCAATGTACTGTACTGAACTGCACCATCTAGACAATGGTAAAAACTTCAGTGGACAAAAATTCTTCACCAAATGACTGTACATCAAATGTGCATGTACACTGCTGCCTGTCATGTAAAATATGCAGTTCGTCTCCTCTCCTCGTATTGTTACTTTTATTCAACATTATCTAGCAAATCTTCTCTCCTTAAATATTCATGTCAAGTTGCAGAAACAGCATGAAGAATTTCCACACTCTTACATGACAGTAAAGAGCAAATACTTCAAGAGATTGTTTCTGAACTAATTGCAGGATTGTGTTTTTGGCAAAAGTGTATATAATTTTTAAAAATGGCATTAGAAAGTAGATTTAAGTTGGTTTTTTTATTTGTGTAAGTGGACAGCAACTTCTGTAAGAATCAAAAATAGTTAATTTCCCCAATCCAGTCAGCATGAGTCTAATATGTCATGTTCAAGCAAAGACACAGATAGGTGAAAATAGCTTTTCACATTTTTTTTTATTTAATAAATTCTGTTCTTGAGGCTGATGTACCATCTCACGTTAAAAAAAACTGGTGTAGATGCTAACTAAGCTTTCCACAAATTTAAAAATACTGTTGTAGTATGGACTCAGTATAAGCAGTTACCATGCTGTGATTTCAATGTATTGGCACAAATGCACAGCATCATAGATTGCCTGTATTAAAATGCGTAGCACTAAATTTGGTTGTGTTGGTGCAACAACAAGGAGGTATTCAAGTGGCACATGTGTGGGTTTAAGAGTGAGTTCTAACTGGTTGCATGCACCTACCACTGAGGCTTGCACTTCTGCAAGCAAACCTGGCTATAACTGAAAATTCTATATCCAGTTTTGGATTACAAAAAAAAAAGAAGGGAAAAAAAAAAGCTCGGTTAAAAGCAGCTGCAACTTTTATTTTATAGACCAAAAATGAAGCCCCCCCACCATCATACACACACACATAGAAAAGGCAAGACCATTGTAGCCGTTCAAGTGAATGATATGGTGGGCAAACCTCCAGGACAGTCACCTCCCCAGTACATCTCATTCAACACAGGTAATTCCACTCAAGTACTACAGTCTGTTTTGTTAAAAATCTATACACACACACACACACACACACACACACACACACACACACACACACACACACACACACACACACACACTCTGTATGCATCATTTCAGGTCACTTTACTGCATAATTAAAAACAAAGGTAATGAAAACATCACAATTACCCTCTTACAGCAACAGGTCTGAGGCACTGAGGGCAGAGAAGACATTTTCCAGCAAATTTGGGAGTACACAAGTCCAATTCTGTGAAGCACTAACCCCTTTCCCCCACCTAAATTCTCAGTGCCAAGGGGAACCAAGGGTATGCAGTACTTCGTGTTCTTGGGTCTGTGGCAACAAATCCACCATACACCTTGTAAAAGGTGTGTTTTATGCCCATGATTGTATTATTTTTAATGTCTGCCTTGGCTTAACTATTTCTTGCATTACAGTGGTGTAAGACTAAGTCTGCAGTGGGGTGTGAAAAATTTTTCATTGCAATTCAAAGAAAAAAATAAATCCCCTCAGCAGAAACACCAAAGATGATGGAAGGGAAGTGAGCATGGGGAAAAAAAAGATAGAGAGAAGAGAGGCCTAATCAATTCACTCTACTTAACATAATGGTTTCCAGCTCATCATTACCCATAAAAGGGGTATTTATACTAACATTGCCCACTCCATACCCAGTTTGAGGAAAAAATGTTCAGTTTCCTTAGCTGCCCTGCTAAGACTTTCCAAAAGCATGAAACTCACTCAACTGAGGTGGGGAAACGACCCGTTTAAAAATTACCAAAAGAAAAAAAATACAGCATTGAACACGTCTCATTTTCACACACTCAGACTTGTTTTGAGATATATACTCATTTCACTGTAAGTCTTGCAAATCCAATCCCCCACAGCTACTGTGGATGTACCTTTAAAAAACGCCCCACTGTTAACACACGTAGGGATCCCATGAATCATGGGACCTTTTTGGTTCTTGTTTCATTCCTTTACCTAGGCAAGTCTGATACATCAGCTTCACCAGATTTTGGAGCAGGAGGCTGCCTGGAAGTACTGCTTCCCCAAGAAGCAGCTTATTCCAGGGAGCTGCATAAAAAATGGAATTTATTGATTTTCTCTGTAGGAAGCCCATACTGTCAAATCTCCAGCAAGAGAAACAAGTCCTGCCATTAACACAGTGTCACCTACAGTTGCAATCACCCCAGCAACCATCAGCAGAGAGATGGGGACAGAAGTGAAGGTAGCCTGCTCTTGGACATGTGTGTGTCTTTCTCCCTTCTGCCCCTTCCCAACTGATGAACAAGGCCCAGCCCAGGAGGACAGTATCTGCAGAAGCAGGAGCAAGTCTTTGGAACTAGAAATGCTTAAAATCTCAGGTGCCACTCATATACCAAGAGCAACAGGGCACACTGAAGTGGTGAAAAAACCTGGATCCCAAAATATCAAGTCCTGGTGGGAAAGGTTACCCACACTTTTCTATCTAGTATTATGGCAGCAACAGAAGCAATTGTGGATCTAATTGGAAGAAAGGTGCTAAAGAGATAATTGAAGAAAAAAGAAAAATATAGTGTGAGTGTTGTAGGTAGGAGGAAAGCAGGAAATTCTTTAAATCCTTCTCTGCTTTACCAGACATAGGGTCAGGTTCTTCAAGGTATTCCTCTTATCTACAATCACTGAGAACAAAGTAAATGATGAAACCTTTCTATTCTGTACTCTTAGAAAAATGCATAGTACAGAGACAAAAAATAAAGGTCTGCACCATTCCGATCTCCCTGCTCAGCCTGGGCTCTCACTGGGACATGAAATGCGGCCGAATGCTGTCCAGCCGCCGGGTCAGGATCTCACAGCCTGTGTCGGTGACCAGCAGCGTGTGCTCAAACTGCGCTGATCGCTTCCCGTCCCTCGTCACTGCAGTCCAACCATCAGGCCATGTCTCGTCTTGCCAACCACCTAAAGACAGAAATGGTCACTTTTGGCCAGTTTATAAGTAACACGTATCAGTTCCACAAAGAGAAATTAAAAAAATCTGTCAACTATACAGGGCATAACCAGCACCCGAGTCCATCACTACTTAAAAGTAAACAACAGTAACCATTTTACTCTACTACTAAATTGCTCACCTTCACAGATCATTGGTTCAATTGTAAATACATGACCTGGCTTCATGACTCCAACTGCCTTATTTTCTGCAATAAAATAAACACTCGAGTTAGAAAAAGGGATACCATCGTAGTAAATTAAGGAAACCTTGCCTTAGAAGAATACAGCAGGAATACTGTAAAGTCAGAAAAGCCTTTCCAAGATGACCTGCTCACTTGTCTGTTTTTACTTCAACATTGAGATTTCCTTTAATTCTTTCCTTCTCCCCATCCTCCAACACTGCAACATTTACTCAAGGAGCTTAAAATTAATTGGTGTCTTTCTCTCCAACAACTAGAATTTCAACTCTAGCTCTATAAAAACACTGAACAAATGTAATACAGGAACTTCTGCACACTTATAATGAAAAACATCAATAAAAAAACTCCATATAAAAATAAGAAACACTTAAAATACTCGAGAAGGCTTCAAACATCCTTATTTGTTTCCACTGAGCCATTAGCTCCAATAAATGGTTGAAATATGATAGCAGTTAAGTAATCCCATGACTCCATTTATGAAAGACACATTGGCCCTCTCATTACTCTGGATAATGGGGTCAGAATAGTGTCAGAGTGATAATGCTGTGTTCTTTAGCCAACATAAAATAGCAAAGAATTTCAAGGCACTCAGGACAATAACACAGGAGCTTTTTGATGTTATATGCACCAAAAATGTTTACGTGGAGGCACATGAACTGAAGCACAGCACGACTCTAGGAGTGTAGTTTGACTGAAGAAAGGCTTCAGCCCTTTTCCACTGCGCTTTCACCTAGGACGGCAGTGCAGCTTAGATGTGACTCAGCCTGAGAGCTGGGACAGACTCCAGCATTGCACAGGAATCTTTAACATCAAGCTATTTTGCTGCTGTAGACGATTTGCATCAATTTTTACACACAGATTCCCCATCCCCCTGTCTAACTCCTAATTTTGTAAATCTATTAAACTGCCTAAATCACCTAGAGGCTTTAAAAATCTCAGACATCAAGCTGCCACAAAGGCAACCAGAATATTTTTCTTTTACTTAAAGGGTCTTATCTTTATCTCAATCATCTGCTGGTATTTCTTGTCCTGATACTTACATTTAAGTTTCTGGTCTTCTGCATCTGACCAAATTTTGTCCTTTATTCCCTGCACTTTTCTTGCTTTTGTTAAATAATTTAAAGGCTTTTAAAATGAACTTTTTACTTTTCAAACTCATTTCATAGTAAGCAAAAAAAATAAGCACCATCATTATTTTTTTTTTTTCATTTCAAGAGCCTTTAAGTCCCTCAGATCTTTCCACTTTGTTTTTGCTGTGAAACTGTATTTAAAAATATCAGAAAAAAGTACCAACCTCTTTTTTTTCTGGAATGGACATATTTGCTCAATGGGAAAAAAAAAGTTCAAAGTTCCAAACAGCCCAGAAATATAGAAATTTCCTTTTTCTTGGCTTGAATTTTAATTGGTATAAAATGCTCTCCATCTCCAAAGAATCCAGATTTTCTTAATTTTACACACCAAAAAGTAAACACCAGGAATTTTGATGTGCCTTTACCCCATAATTAACATTTTCTCTGTTCTCTGAAAAAATAACTTGGGGAAATGATAACATGAAAAGTCAGGAATCAATAAGCTACAACTATAACATAGCCACGTATTAGGAGATGGGAAGATGGAAGTACCTGTCATGTCTGAGGAAATAAGTGGTCTATCAGGGAAGCTTTACAGCTGAAGTGGGTGTGAACTGTTCATCCCAGCTTCATTGGTATTTACTCTATTCCTAGTTATCCACTGGCACTTAAGCTTCCCTCCTTTGCCTCTGTGGATACTGTTTCTTAGTCCTGCTGGAAGAATTGTTACTGGGCCATGAGCATTTCCAAAAGCCAACACTGCTGGGGGATAGTCATTCTTCCTCTGCCATACACTGTAAAGAAGTTTCCAGCAGCACCAGATCACAACACTCAAATGAAGAAAGGTAAAAAAGGATCCAGATTCAGACACAACAGCCATCTATATTATTCAAAAAGCATTTTGTTTACACCTGGAAATGGCAGGAAGTTTTTGCTTAGACCCTCTAAGGAGACAAACACTTGCCTGTTCATGTCAGACAAGAATGTCCGAGGGAATTCAGTTAAGAATTCAGGCAAAAACTTCGAGCACTTAACCAGTCCAGATGAGAGCCAACACTAACCTTTACTGTAGGCACAGACTGTTTTGTTATATAATATATTCACCTTATTTAGGTTCATAAAGGATGCTATAGGTCAGAGTTTAAAACAGAAATTATTTCCCAAGTGCCAAAATGCTAAATTGATGGCTGTCAGGCAACATGCTACTTTAATAGAATATAACCAAGAAGTAAATTCAGTAAATTCATTGCAAACCACTTCTTGTCTGGGAAACAGCAAAAAGGGAATGAATACTTACTGGCATAATGTGGCACATTAGGGGCTGTATGGAAAAGTTTATGGATTCCATGCCCACAGTAGCTCCGAACCACTGAAAATCCATTCGCCTGAGCGTGTTTCTGAATGATGTTTCCCAGTTCTCTGTACCGAACACCAGGTTTTACTGCAAAATTAAAGAGGTACAGATGGACATTTAGAGAGCTTTCTTTCAACATAACTAACCATCAAACACCATCTCTGCAGCACTCATGGCTTGTGTGTCCATCTGTTCTATAATTGCTTAATCCACTAAGTATATGAGTGCAATAACATGAGAGAGCAAGGAAATGGTCTCATATAAAAGAATAAACAAGAGACAATGAAGAAAACTCCTTTTTCACAAGAACACTACTTTCTTCCTTTCATGGAGGCAAACACTCATTAAAAGGATATCGAAGTTTGAAATTAAAAACAACAAAGGACATTCAAGGTATTTGGTAAGCTCTCACACCCTGAGCTGCAATGCTTCTTGCAATGAATGTATGAACTATATTTTAATATACACTTATCCCTCTACTACTCTGTGGAAAATGTACACAAAGGACCAAGAATGGGGAAAAAAAAAAAAAAAAAAAGGAAAAGAGGTATCTCCACTTTTAGACAAGATTCTCGGTGGCAACACTACAGCAAATAAGTATGCTCATATTCAGGGCTAACTTTTTTGATAAGCCCTTAGGAAGCCTTAAAGAGTTTGAAACACATGAAAATGGTGTGAGAAATTCACTTTGAGCATTTGGACAAGGGAGTAATAATATCATAAAAGCAGCAATGTTTCATACATCAGCTAATGAAGATTCATATCAAGCACAACTTTGAGCCACCTAAAATAAAAAAATCATATAAATGCTTTATCAAGACCATTCACAACTCCCTGAGTATATGTTGTTCCTTCAGGAGCCAGAGGTCCTGTGGTTGTGTGGAGCCATCTTAAGCAGAATTCACATAAAGCTAAAACTTTACATGAAGAAGCCATTAGTTCAATTCTCTGCTAATGAAAGCAACTACAACTGAAATCCTTAAGTTGAATTTACAGAAAATAAAAAGTAATTTAGATTACTAGAATGTACATGTTTTCCCAAAATTAAAAAAAAAAAGTCAGGTTGGGCAAGAGATTAATCTGTCAGTTTTGTACCATCCCCCTGGGACCTGACAGTACAAGCAACTCATTTCAATGCAGCCAGGAGCCCTCTGCTCTCACACAGTAGCTCCTAGTCAGAGCTCTGCTGGTCTAACACCAAGAAATTAAGGTGATTGAAAGGGGAGAAGTGACCCTTTTTAACAGGTGAAACACTTGCTGCCAGAATCCCTATTTGCAGGCAATGTCTAAAATCCATTAAAAATCTGTTACAGCATCTAAAAAGATGGTAAAGTTATGTTGCAAATTTAAATCTCACTATAATGAACACAAAGGGGAATTTCTGTCATAGTTTATATATCAAAGCCAGGATACAAAAAATAAAAGAGAACACATGTAACATTTGCTATAAAAATAAAAGTACAGGAGCAAAGATAAACACTCTTCTGGTTTAGCTCTGAAAAACAAAGCAGTCATTTCAGAACATTAATCCCACGTAAACAGATAATCTATTTTCTTCACAGCTCAACTCTGCAGTATGTTTTTTGGATCATACAATGGATACACAAGGCATTGTTCCTATGGATTTCTGTCTTTTCAGCTTGGTTAGCTATCTCCAAATTATTAACCAAAGTTATGTTTATTATAATTTTTTTCATTTATTTTTTATTTAATGCAAATTTTAGGCCTTCCTATACCACACCTTATGCTCCAGTCCTTAGACACCTTGAAGTGAGTAAATTTTACTGGGGATTTTAAGAAGCTGCAGGGTATAAAAGATACAGATGACACAAGTATTTCCAGGGACCTGGGAGATTTTTATTTTGTTTTCTGAAGCTGAACATGACATTCTCTAGTTACCTTTCTATCTTATTGTATGTCTTGATGCAGCTGTCCTGAGTTACAACTAAGCCACATAGATAAAGTTCTGGGGGTACTGAAAGATAGGGATCTGTCTTCTCTGGCACACTGCCACAGCTGAAAAATCAAGAGTTCCTAACTTGCTTTATGAAATAACCATTGAGTTTGGCAGGGGTAAAGACATGTGTTTTACCTTACTGGGTCACTGTGCAACACCAAATTATAAAAGTAAGGTTTTCCAAAATATACTTTGCTTGTCACATTCTCTAAACTACTCAGATCAAGATGTCTTACTCAGATATCTTACAGTCAAAAAAGGCTGTTTCCATGTAAATATCATCATCTGTGGATCAGCTCAGCATCAAGTATATTCTTCTCATCAACCCACATTCCAAACAGAAGTTGCAACCACTGCCCACAGAACTGTGCCATTTGAAGGATCACTGCATTACACAACATCCATCATCTGCTGGTGACAACACACCAAGGCTTCTGTGTGCTGCAACAGGAGTCACTCTGGGCAGTGGCAAATGTGAGCACTCATGTTTGAAAATCAAAACCTTAACGCTTCAGGCTGTGGTCAAAGGGTTTACCTGCATCGATGGCTTGCATTAGGCACTCGTAAGTCGTTTGGACGAGTCTCCTCGCACCCTCATCAACTTCTCCAACATAAAACGTCTCATTCAGATCTCCATGATAGCCATTGCGGTAAACAGTAATATCCACTGCAAAGAACACCAGACACGTGGTGAGATCAGTGAGTATTCCTCACTTCTTGCCTCTTGATTTGTGAAAGAACAAACACATAAGAATGGGGTGTTCTAACCGCAAGAATTCCAGGTGCAAACTCTTCCAGAAGAATCAACTCTCTCATGCTTATCCTGTAGATTCTATGGAATTAATATTAAGGTAGTGTTTCACTGGTCAACCGTTTGATTTAATTTAAAAAAAAAAGAGGGGGGGGAGAGAAAAAAATCCCATGCCAATGCAACAGACACAGCAAACTTACAACTGGTACTCCAGGAAAGAGAAGCTCTTTGCTCCATGGTGATTTACCTAGTTAAAATACTTTCTTAGAATTAATTCCAGCACTAATCAGGGAGATTAAATTTAAAAAGGTATGTAATCATGTTTTTCCATATCAAGTTGACTTCCTGTGGTAGAATGGGTACTTTGGTATTTCTAAGTCTTAGGTCTAATAGCTGCTAGAGCACCAAACCCACTAGAATAGTTATTGCATTGCTATTCATGAAGAATTCAACACACAGACCCTGTCACAGGTAAACAGTCTTGAAGAAAACTGTAGTTAGCAATAATACTTTAACAATATCATGTGAGCCACTGAGAGAGACCCAGTGCCACCCCAAGAGGAAAATGTGGGAAAACACACACTGGTGTCAACAGTAAATCTGTATTGCTGGCAAACATTTAAGAATTAAATTAATACCCCATGAAAACAAAACTGCCTGTTGTGGATGGACACACATGCAGGATTACACTCTCCTCCCTGCATGACTGTGTGGGACTCCAGGAATATTTACCCAGTACAGATATGGTAATGCAACAATGGAATTCCACAGAAACCAACATTCTGGTAACATATGCAGATAAGAGTGTTTATCAGGGCTCCTAGGCATAGAGTACAGACTATTTGTTGCAAAGAGTCTATCTCTATAAGCCACGTGATTACAAGACTTCTCTTTGACACTGCCAGATTTGGCCAGAACATCTCACTTTGCAGACAGATTCGTTTTGTTTAAAGATTTGCTCCCAGGGAACAGCATGATAACAAAACGTTAGGATGCCCAGATCAGAGCAGGGGGCTGGACTAGACATCACCTGCCATTACCTTTTGGATGACATTTTCCTGTGACTCCGAAAACCCGTTTTGGACTTTGGTATGGCTTTCAGCATACCTGTTCTGTTTGTTGTGTATATTCTCCCCAAGGGACTTTTTCTATCTCCTCCTTGTAACCTGTTTTGTTCAGTCTTTTAAAGAGGCTTCTGAGCCACTACCTTACCAAAAGGAAGCCTAGTTCTTTCTCATCAAAACAAAGGCTCCAAGCTTGAGCAAGTGCAGTCAGGGCAGGACGTGGACAAAGGTATGACTAAACCCTCCTGCAGAAGGTGTTCTCTAGGGCTGAGCTGCAGCCTTGGCATACAACTAATGGAGAGGCAAGGCACCATGTAGATGAAGCCAACCAAGCTGATTATAGGGATGGAGCATGTCTCCTATGAGGGAAGGCTGAAAGAATTCAGATTGTTCAGCCTGGAAAAAAGGCGGCTTCAGGGTGACCTAATTGCAGCCTTCAGTGCCTGAGAGGGGCCAATAAAAAAGATGGAGAAAGGGAGAGGCCACTTACAAGAGCCTGTAGTGACAGTACAAGGGTGAACAGCTTCACACTGAAAGAGAGTAGCTTGAGATTGGATATTAGGAAGAAATTCTTTACTGTGAGAGTAGTGAGGCACTGAACAGGATACCTAGAGAAGTTGTGGCTGCCCCATCCCCTGAAGTGTTTAAGGCCAGGTTGGATGGAGCTCTGAGCACCCTTGGTGTAGTGGAAGGTGTCCCTGCCCACAACATGAGGGTTGGAACTGGATAGTCTTTAAGGCTCCTTTCAACATAAACCATTTTATGGTTCTGTGATTCTATGAACTCAGCTTCTTTGGACTCTAGCAATGGCAGAAAAGATGACAACAATGGAGAGCTGTGCAAAGGCATCACCTTTGAAATTAAAAAAAGATAAAAGAGCTTTGGCATACATTGTTATATGTACAATATAAGCTCAGAGCTATCAGCCAGAACAAACCACACTTGGAAAGCAGCAGCAATCATGAGACTTGCTCTTAAAAGGTACCCACAGCACTGAGATGTAGACTTAGAAGCTATTATTACATGCTAAAATATATAAAATATCTGATGATCTAAAATTACTCCAACCTGCTTCTAGAGGCAGGCCAAAGCTTAGGATGTGCTGGGTATTTATTTAGGGATAAGAAAAAAGCAAACCAATGCAATAAACAAAGGTGCAGGTGTTTGTACAAAACAAGTACTAATTTTTACTGCCAAACCAAGAAGAAATGAAAGTGAAAACACAAAACGGTCAAGTAATTTATGAAAGTATCCCTCAACATCCAAGAAGGTTTAAGTACCTCAAGTACCATGAACAAAAAGCACCTGGTACTGTTAGGAAGCTCACAAAAAGGATGTTTTTCAATATGCACCTATACAATGCCTCACCATGACCTTTACAGTCGTCTTAATAGTCATGTCCATAGCAAAATTGTAAGGATGTAGAACCATCTAAGAATTCACACAGAACTAATTCAGCTGAATAATTCAATACACATTTTATTCACTATATATACAGTCTGGAATAACTAGAACCTAGCCCACAAGTGAAATAGTCAGGCCCTGCACTAATGCACAGATTAGGGCAGATGAATTATAAAGCTCTTAAAGCGGACCAGAGTTTTGAAACTATTTTAATAAATAATATCATGAATTAAAGTATGCAAAGAGCAGGGGTTAATCGGTACATGGGAAAAAAATCCTCTCTTAAGAACCTATTCCAATTACATTGCCTGCTTGTGAAACCTCACCTTAATGCATAGTTTAACTGGACAGAAGGTAGAAATGTTGAAGGTCAATTTTCACAGCACTTACCATTAACAATATCTCCCTCCTGCAATGGCCTCCTGTCAGGAATTCCATGACAGATCACTTCATTCACTGACGTACAACATGACTTAGGGAAATTATAATAGTTCAGAGGGGAAGGATAGCAATTCCTTGCAATACAAGCCTAAACAGAAAAAATACAATTTACACTTTAATAAGTTCTGTACAAAGAAAAAAATATAGAGAAAACATACACAAGCTTTACAGCAAGAATGATAGGCTGAAAAGCAGTGAGTTGAAAATAAGACTCTTCAAGCATTTCTTGGCATTACAGTATTTTGTTATGCTTTGCATTTCTTACCAGGAAGAAAGTAAAACTGCTTTAATGTTGTTCCTGCTCATTTTCATGTTCAACTATGAATGATGAAACATCCAAGTTTAAAACAATGTATAGTAAAATTTATTCATTATAAAAACAGTAATTTTCAATTACTGTCTTTAAGCACCTGGTCTAAGACTCTTTAGTATTTTTGCAAGACACCCAAGCTGGACAAAGCAACATTTAGCACCACTCTTTCAACCCAGCTTTCAAACCTTAAGCTGCTTCCCTTGCACTCTAATAACATTTTTGGTATTTTTGTAAAACTGACACATTTTATATACACTTACATACACATACATACACTTTGTGACATACTGAGCAAAATACTGAAAAAAAAATACTGTGTGAACTTTTTGTTTGTTTAAAAAAAATAATACTGTTTTAAAACTGCAAAGTGCCAATTAAGGATATCAGTCAGTATCAACAATTTGCCAAGCAAAAGTATCCAAAAACTGCTCAAGAGGGGGTAGCACCATCTACTAGTTGTTCATATCAGACATTATGCCTAAGCAAGTTATTTGGTGTTTAATGCAGTTCAACAGAAATCTCTGGCCTAATGAAAGCAGAGTAAGTTCCTTACAATCTTAGCTCAACAGCTGCAAATGTGGATAAAAAGAACCACAAAGCTCTCTAACAAATTTAGCTATAACAAAGTTGCTGCCTTCTCTGGAAAGAAGTATCCTCAATTATCAGATTACATGATTCATAGAGAAGACAGCAAAGAAACAAAATTATGCAATTATCTATGAACCGTTAAGCCAGGAAAAGTCTTGAACATGTATTTCAGATACTTCACTGCACTGTGGCTTTACTTTGTCTGACTGCACCAAAAATCTTGTTTCAGTTCTCTCTGAGGCATCTCAGTTCTGATTCCCAACCATAAATAACTGAAAGTTCTCCTTTGTACGTCTTAACCAACAACGGAGAGCACAAGAACTCCATGGCCTACATATGATGTTCTTTATATAACAGTATCTGTGGAGCAAAAAGGGTTTAGAAGAAAGAAAATTATATGATGTTAACTGAGAAAGCAAGTGAAGAAACTTAGAAGAAATCTGAAGCCAGAAATCATGGATGCAGCTGGTAGGAGATAGGCCCAGGAGTTCCCAACTGATTCTGAACCCACCATTGCACCGGAGCACATTTCTACCATCTGCACTACCCACTAACTTCAAACTAGAAAACAGTTCAAAATAAAGAAAAGGAATTCATGCAACAAAGAAAACCACACAACAGTCATTTAAAATAAAAGAGACAGAAGAAAAGCACTTAGAAATACCAGAAGATTAATAAAATAATCTTACTAAATGGACAGCATGATCAATTTCTTCAGTAGTTACTCCTGCTTTCACCATCATGGCAGCAACATCCAATACTTCTCTAGCAAGCTGCAAATTAAACAATTTAAAATTTAAAATAGATTTAAAATTGATCTATCAACCTCTTTTAAATTTATTTAAAATAGGCCAGGAGTACTCTCCAGAAGATTAACAACCCATTTTAACAGCTACACTGAGATGATCAGGAAACCTGTGTGGAGTTGGGCTCTAGAAAGACTTTGAGATGTCTCCAGGTTATGTTACTAACCCACCTCTGTGAGATTTGAGAATACTCCACTTAAGATTCTGGCCACAATTTCCCTGAATACCAAAACCTTAAATCAGACTACCTAAATGCATTTCAAAGTTTGACTTCATGTACAAGGAAATTATTACAGTTGAACAGTTCTTTTTCAAAAATTGTTAGGGATAGAGCTTTGGTTTGGTTTTCTTTTCTAGTTTTCACTTAGTACTAGCTCTAGGAGACCAAAAAGGTCTGTTCTCATTTATGCACCATAAAACATACTCTTAACAGTAATGATGTCTCAGCCACAGATTGTCTCACTAGTAATAACAAAGCCAGGAAAAGATAAAAGATCTTTCTGCTGGCAAAATAGTGTATTGAGAATTGGGAGTCATGAGGAGAGAAAAAGCAAGAAAATATCAAGTTTCCCAAACTATTTTTCAATGCTCTAAAGTGGTTTGAAGCTTTGTACTCTCAAATGTGCTGTCACAAACGGGTAAAATCATTCCAGAGTTTTAAAGAACAAAGGTACTTTGTAACAAAAATCAGAACCTCCTTACCCTACACACTACTCGCATCCCTTCTATGTCCTCGGATGACAGTATTTTTATTTGAGAGGTTCCTTTTAAAGCCTGTTCTGATTCAGACATTCCTGAAAAGAAAAAGGGACGGGGAGGGAAAAAAAAAGGAAAAGGAAAAACCCATGTTATATAGAGGAGTGATTAATTACTACACATGTCCAATCAAGCAGTTCACTTAGCTTACCAATGGCAATGAAGTACAGACTTTTTCACCACAGACTAAAGTAACAAACCCACCAAACCATCATCATTATCCAGACTAATCTGAATTCATAAGCCTTCCACAATACTGTAATGCCCACATGTGCTCAGGAGGCCCATTCACTTACTGCATAAACACAGCCTTAAAAATCAGATTTACAAGGAAATTATTTTATTCATAGAAAAGTATTTTTAGTTGCTTTTAGAAAAAAATTAGTAATAAATAATATTCTAAAAGAACCATAAAGGATTATATGAGCTTGCAAATATATCTGGCTACACTATTGCAATCATCATCTGATAAAAACATGTAAATTCTTCCTACCAAATTCTGTGCAAGTTCAGCTTTATAGATGAATGACCTAAAATATAGTATTTTGTGTTGTTAGTAACAATACTTACATCTGTAAAGAATAAGTACAGAACAGCTTAAGATTAAAAAATAATGCTAATAGACTTTATAGCTGCTTTTTGGGGAAACGCAAAGCATGAAAACTGATATAAAAAGGGCAAAATACAAAAACAAAACTATTAAGTAAGTAATTTTGAATGCATTCAGTGTCCAAAAATAGCTGGAACTCATACATCAGTTTTCGTTTGGGGGTTGCTTACTGCTGGGGGTTTTTCATTTTATTTTATGATATATTGTCTACAGAGACATTGATGCTACTGAAAATGGCTTAGAATTCACCTGTGACAGTCAACTAATTGCTGTTTGTTCTGAACTTAGCAACAGGACTAGGACTTGTGTGTTTGGAGGTTTTTTAATTCCCTGAACACCTCTCAAAGATAACACGTTAAAAATTTCAGACTTCCAAAAAATACTTGTAAACCTTTATTTTTGAAAAATCAGTAAGTTAACAAGGGGTAGAAGTGAAAAGAACAGATAAAAGAGGTTCCCTTCTCCATTATCTCCATCATGATTTAAAGTTTTTCTCACTTAAAAGAAAAACAGAAAGCAAACATAACACTCCATAATTGTGATTTGTTGCAAGTTACCTAATGGATGATCAGCATAATCCGGTCTCTGAATATAACTTGGCACAGGTCTTGTTGGCGTCTAAATAAATAAGTCAAAACTGGTTAGGCTGCAAGAATACTTATAGTCACAAAAACAGCAAAATGAAATACAGTGGAATATGGCTAGGTCCAGTTAGAAAAGGTTGTTGAGTATGCAAACACTCCAGAACAGCTCAAATCTTCATTTCTCAAACATTCTCCTGTTTATTGCTTTCATATTATACAACTTTGAATATCCAACTCCACAACTTTGTAAAAATCAAACTTTAATGTGTCAAGAAAATCCAACTGGTTTTACAACATATTATCATAATATATTATCCCTGTTACATTGTAGTGTTCTTTCTGCTACTTTCCAGGCTGCAAGCGCACCTAGTTCCAAACACATGCTTCCTCTCTCTAGCAAGATTGCTATTTCCGATCATCACCGTATTCATTGGCACTGGTTCTGTTTGCATCAATCCTCCAGCAGTCAGAAGACAAAAAAGCCAATGTTCAGCAATAACACCACTAAATTACTTGGATGGTGAAATATCCAAAACATCATTTGCTCCAAAAACACTAAAAAACATGCACGAGCTCAGGCTCTGTTAATCTGTTCTCTGATGAGCCTCTAACAGATGAAGACTATAGAGAGGATGCCACTGAGGCACCATTTCTAGCACAGGCCAATTAGAAAAGACAAATGGAAACAAAACAATATTATTCCTGTAAAAAAGCTTCAGCTTATTCCTTGTAGAAACTCGTATCAATTTAAAAACAGTGAAGTCATCATCTTCTAAATCCACCTTTCACAGCCAAAGATCGCACTGACCTCTGTTATTCACCATTCCAGCGCTGGAGATTACCATAACCTCTGTTCCTTCAGCAGAGCTGTTCACCAGTTCACTCACCAGGTAGTTTCAAACCATTTATATATAATAATATAAAGCCATTTATTTAAATTCTAAATTAATTCATCTGCATTTTTCTGAACCAGACTGCTCCATAGCTGGCAAGGACATAAACGGGCAGGAGGCTCATCTGAACTAACAGTAGCTTTCTTGCAGAATAAATGTCAAAATATACAGCTAAAAGGTATGAGCTTAAGCCTGTTACTGATGCTTGTTAACTTACACGCACTTCTTTAATTTTAAATATACCAAGAGACAGAACAAGTCAAATCAAAATGAACCACAGTAAGGACAGTCATACATGCCCTTGCCATCAGGTTCAGATTGTTTAAGAGGTTTTCCTCTCTCAGCTAAAATGTGGGAGGTAATCAGGTCAGGAGTGGTCCATTAGTTGCCACAGAAGGTAGCAGTGCTGGAATAAAGAGTGGCACCTATAGCTTACCAGTGGATAGTGTGGCCTGAGTTTACCAGTATATCGATAACCAGCCCAGGGATTTGTGTTCACGTCGCCTTCCAGAGTCCAAGAGGAAACTTCACGCTTAGCTTTTTCATCTTCTGAAAACACAAGGAAAAGGAGGGAAAAAATCTGCAGCAGCAAAATCAGTCCTACTAAGAATATGAAGTGTGAGGTTTAGAAAGTGACTTAGAGGTACCTAAGTCTAGATCTGACTCTTTCTGGCATTTTAGATACTGATACAAGAAAGTGTGAGTAGCAGTTACCATTTTGTATCGCCCTTAAATTCTTCACATTCACAAGTCATATTCTTCTATCTCTATTCAACAGTAAACTGAGGCATGTCAGGAACAAAGCCCAGATTAAGTGTAGTAATTAAGTTGTTCTTCATTTGTAGTTTTATAACATAGTGCTTGTTTTCATTCCTGGGAAAAAGCGTATTTCTACAGAGACACTCACTATCCCTTCAATTAACACTCTTGCACTGTAGATGAATGTTCCTTTCCTGTGACCTCTCTCTCTCAGCACCCAGTGACAGAAATGACCTTAGGTGGGAAGGAGGCCATCCAGCTGCCAGTTTCAATACATGGAGCCTGCTACCCCTCCAGATCTGATGAAGAGAGTGCAGGTGCTGCCATTTCTGCCTTTCAAGACAGGCAGTCTGCACCCCTTACAACATGGTCCCAAACTGCTGTGCCTTCCCAGCTCTCTCAACCTTGTGAAATTCATGTCTGATGTGGTCCAGTCACTGACCTCAAGCACAAATAACATGGTCCTAAGAGGGCAGATTGAAGGTGTTTACATAAAGGCAAGCAGATTGCCAGCATTAGCAAAAGGAGAAATATTTACTCAGAAAGAGGAGGTAAGGGTTAAGAAAGAGCACGGTAACATTAATCTTTAACTTTTAACATGATAACTTGTTTGTTTTCTCTTTTTATATCTCACCAGGATGAAGAGATGGCAAAAGGTCTCCCATAGCAAGCCCTAATGTGAACTCCTCAAAGTCTCTGTGGCTGACACCTGAGCCATCTGCTCACATGACATTCAGCATAGATGAACCATTGAGAAAAAATAATTTAAAAATACAAACTTTTTCATATCCATGCAAAGTAATAGGATACAGAACGCCAGTGTGAACTGACATCCCTACACTGGGAAGGCAGAAAGAAGGAATACATTTGTAATTGTCTGTACTACTCCAACCTACTTATCATTCAACATTTATCATGGAAAAAGGAGCTTCACTGTGTTTTAGGGAAGGAGGTAAATTACTTGAAGATTTGAATTTCTGCCATGCCACTTTTTAATCCTACCTCCCTTTAAAGTAGGGCTTAATGAAGATAGGAAGGGTGATGGGGGCGTAGGAGGCAAGAGGGGCAGAATAGAGGTCTGCTATCTCTTTGGTTTTAAACTCAGGGATTATTTTCACTACTCAGGTGGGGCAGAAACTCCTGGTCTACTTGTATTTGTGTACCAGAGCTACCAGCTGTAACTAAGGCATACAGATACTCTGATTACCTTTAACTAAACTCAGCAAAATCCTAGCTACAATACATCCTCCTATCAATGGCTGCAACACACACAAGATTTTCCCTCTCTTTCCAAAGAGGTACACCCCAAATGTACAGAACAGCTGTACTCTGACTTGTTTCCATTCCAGAAAGTGTCTAATCACAAAGACATTGCATAGACCTTTCCCACTTTATTGTCTTTTACTGCATTAGACACCAAAATGCTATGAAGGAACAAGCCTGGCAATGCCTGACAATAATGATTTATTATTCTCCTTGCCCTTTATTTCAGCATGCCTCTTTCTCTGTTCATATACCTGGCAACACAGCTCAAGGAATAATTCATACACATAGAAAAGTGAACAGAAGCAGAGACTCCTGTGTACTTCTGTCTCTGAAATTTTACATGGCACTTTAGATTACTGCAAACTGGACAAAATTTCAGATTTGCAGAATCCAGTGCCAGATATCTTGAAAAAAACACAATACCATTCTTAGGCAGAGAAGCACAGAACAGTTGAGGTTGGAGAGGACCCCTGAAGGTCATCTGGTCCAATCCCCTGCACAAGCAGGGCCACCTAGAGCTCACTGCACAGGACAAAACCAACTCAAAACAATATTAAAATGGATTAAAAACAGAATGAACTTACTTGCTTTCTTGTGTAATAACTTGTGAGTGGCCCAGCTTCCCTTAAAGCATTCCTAGAATTGCAAACAAAATATACAAATATGTTTCAAGTAGCATTAACATGGACAGTCATGTCATCCTCACAAAACAGAAAAGCAACTGTATTTAAAAGAAAACTACAACAATGATTTTATTAACCCTTGTAGCAACATGTATGTAACTGCTGGTCTTAACAATGGAAAATACTACATTCAAAGTTTATGAACCAGAATAGGCAGAAAGTACAGCCAAAAAGACACACCTGTGGTAGTGGAATACACTAATCTAATCTTATACACTAAATATTATCCCCTTATCATTTTAATGAGTAACTAAACACCATGGTTGCTCTGAGTTGGCTGAAACTCAGAGTCTATCTCTGGGCCTGATCTTACAGCATTGCAGTGGGCAGGATGGTACTCCCTTGGCTCCTACAAGAAGACATCTCCTCCTGCTAATTGCATCCCTTCTGCCTCCTTGTCCAGCTCAGGAAAGCAACAGAGGCCAATCAGCACAATCATGAGGGAATTAATGAAGGAGATTAAAGGGTGGGAAATGAGGGTTATTGAACGAAAAGAGGAAATGGAAAAAAGAAAACCAGAAAGTTGAAATGGAAATCAAGAAAAGAGCGACTATGGAGGAGTCTGTCTTTCTTTTCTTCCCAAGCACAAATAGTGCAGTTCATGCAATGGACAATGAATCAGCAAAGGGACAGATGGAAAGGGCTGGCAGCTGGAGAAGAAAAAAGAAAGACTAAGCTGAAGCAAATACATTAAAAACAAGAGAGATTTAAGTAGAAAAGCTGCAGAAGGCAGCATTAGAGGTGATCCTTTAAGGTGCTAATTATTAAATTACTTCGTTTTGAAGCAGAAATTCTAATTCAATGACTGTGTGCACTCAAAACAACCAGTAGGAAACAGCTAATTCCAATCATTTACAATAAAGAGGCAGGAAGCAAACTGTTTTCCTTTATAAGGAAAGACAATACTAATGCTGACTCAACATTGTAAAACTACCATCCAGAGCACACAACTGATTCAACCTAATGTATACAACACTCAAGCAGTCCAAGACAACAGATCTGTAAACTAAGCCCAGAATGTAACATCCTACCCCTGCTTCATGGTTGCTATTGAGTGGTCTTAGCTGTCTGTTCCTGTAGAGCCACCTTCTCCCCAGTTCCTCCTTAGTCTTGCAACCAGTAGTTACCAAACCACGTCCACAAAAACACAGTAAAGTGGTGCATGAGCACCCCGTATTCAAAGAGACCCTGTTGGGTGCTGTTTCCCTCATTATCAAAACCAGTTGCTTGCTGTCTTCTACTTCCTACAACAGATGCCAGGAGTGACCACATTCTCTGGAGCAGTAGGAGATGCTCTGTGGTGCCATGGAATGGTCTGTCTGTCCAACAAGAGGCTCTGAAACCAACATTTTAGATGACTGAAGGTTTTACTGTACAACCCACTGCATACAGACCTTTGCAATGCACTGTTTACTGTGTCATGTTGGAGAGCTGGGAGAAAAGGAACAGGTTTTAACTGACACCTATTTTAAGAAAAAAATTAAAATGCTAAAACTGCTGTTTTCAAGGACACTGGAAGCATCAGTATGGTTTCAATCCCATTTCAAATATGAGGTGTCTCTGTTCTGAAGCAGAAGAAGGATTACACAGCTAAGGACTTAGAGCAGCTACCACGCCTGCAAACCTAGAATCCACTTATTTTATTATAAAGGAGCATTTGGTGAATGAAGACATGCATCAGCTGTAGTAGTTACTGGTTGTAGTTCATTCTCTCCTTCCCCATGGAATTTTGGAATATATTTTCCAATGTCATTCCTTTGTCCTATACCAACAGTCTTTCCTGTTTGACAGCCCATAACCAGAAAATCCCAGGCAAACACAGCACCACTGACACTACCATAACCTGACAGGCTCCATTTTAGCTTTTTATTTCCTGCAGCTGTGAACAGCCTAAGAGGATCCTTTGTAAGGCTGCCATATGCCTGAGTTTTCCCAAACACGTTTTCCGGATTTTACCTGCACTCCATTTCCAGAGGAGCAGCAGCTCTGTCGGAACTCCTGGAGCACAGCTCCACATGGGCTGCTGTACACTGGGACATCCCAGACAGGCACACAACGTGCACATCCATCAACTCAAACACACACACACTCAGTCAGCCTGAAGCCTTTTTGTGAGCACGGGCTACTACACATGCAGGGTACAATTAACAAGTGTCTCTGCCTCGGTCTGGCACCTTTGCAAGGCACTCAGAGGATACACTGCACATCCACCTACAGCTCATCTATTTTGTGTAGGATCAGTCATGTGCTTCCTGTAACCACCAGACTCACTGGGTCCACACAAATGACTTATATTCAACAACTTACTGCACAAGCACCACATTGCACACGACTGCAGAGCTCTGCCTTGGCAATTCCAGATAAAAATACAGCAGCTCTCATCTCACAGGTTGGAGAATCACAGCCCTGGCAACAAAGCACTGCCAATGTACCACCTCACACTGCAGGCACCCTCACCTTCTATACTTCACAGACTTCTTGCAAGACAATCTATGCAAGAAAGTGGCTCTTTCTCTCCATCTGGGCCACTTTCTGGAGAATTTTCTGGAGAAAATGATGCTTATTACTGAGCCTTCTCCTGAGACATCCACTTTATTTTTTTTTATTACCATTCCTGTCTCCTAACAATTCTTCCATGTTGCTATGCTCCTATACAGGTGATGATAGAAAATTACTAAATAAACAGAATCCAGGAAAAAAATATCCAGGGTGATTTTTAATACTAAAATTAAGAAAATAAAGATTTGTTTTTCCCCAATACGGTGAAAAAAGAAACATAGAATCATAGACTATTCTGAGTTGGAAGGGACCCACAAAGATCATCAAGCCAAACTCTCAAGTCAATGGCCCACAACCTTGGCATTATTACAACCAAGTTAGAACTAACTGAGCTAATCTCAGGGTAGTGTTACTCTGGACTGCTCTTGGATCACTTTGCAAGAATTTCAGGTGTAACACTGCATGGCTGTATTTTAAAACACTAAAAAGCTTCAGGTGGAAGTACGCAGGAATAACATGAATTTGGATTCAAGTTTCTTGGATGACTTCCTGGCTTTCATTTCAAACACTACATTCAAGCCATTCTTAAGACAATCTCACCAGTTTCAAGCTCAACCCAGTGTTCACCAGAACCTGCACATCTATCAAAAGGTAACCAAAGGCACAACCAGCATTACCATCTAGAAAG
>JAWWLZ010000139.1:22226565-22267565 GCA_035041345.1 Poliocrania exsul | reverse complement strand
TCTCCATCTGGGCCACTTTCTGGAGAATTTTCTGGAGAAAATGATGCTTATTACTGATCCTTCTCCTGAGACATCCACTTTATTTTTTTTATTACCATTCCTGTCTCCTAACAATTCTTCCATGTTGCTATGCTCCTATACAGGTGAGGATAGAAAATTACTAAACAAACAGAATCCAGGAAAAAAATATCCAGGGTGATTTTTAATACTAAAAATAAGAAAATAAAGATTTTTTTTTTCCCCAATACAGTGAAAAAAGAAACATAGAATCATAGACTATTCTGAGTTGGAAGGGACCCACAAGGATCATCGAGCCAAACTCTCAAGTCAGTGGCCCACAACCTTGGCATTATTACAACCAAGTTAGAACTAACTGAGCTAATCTCAGGGTGGTGTTACTTTGGACTGCTCTTGGATCACTTTGCAAGAATTCCAGGTGTAACACTGCATGGCTGTATTTTAAAACACTAAAAAGCTTCAGGTGGAAGTACACAGAAATAACATGAATTTGCATTCAAGTTTCTTGGATGACTTCCTGGCTTTCATTTCAAACACTACATTCAAGCCATTCTTAAGACAATCCCACCAGTTTCAAGTTCAACCCAGTGTTCACCAGAACCTGCACATCTATCAAAAGGTAACCAAAGGCACAACCAGCATTACCATCTAGAAAGATTTCTGTTGGACCACCTTGTAGAAGTTCTGTTATTTCTGTAAATGATTTTTACCTTAAGGATGCAGCCCAAAATCTGTTTAACGGTTGAAATATTGACAGAATCATTCAGCACAGCAGAATTTGTTTTACAGTACACTACATTTTCACTATGAATGCAACGATCACTACCAAACACCTTTTCTTTTTTGTTTTAATTAGCCATTGAAAGAATAAAACAAACCCCTTTAAAACAGTTACTAAACTAATTAGAAAATAATCCATGCTGTTATTTATCCTTACGGTAATAATAGGGAGCTTTTTATTCTTTCATTTCATGTACCCATGCAACCTGATTAAGAAGTGGAAAAGTACAGGCAACTGCAAATTCTAGAAGAAAAGGATGCTAAATCAACCAAGATTAGGATGTTATTACACCACAAACCTCTGCATAGCACAGACATAACCAAACTTGATTTACATAAGCTATCCAGAGACCTTGTGGACGCCCCATCCCTGGCAGTGTTCAAGGCCAGGTTGGATGGAGCTCTGAGAAATCTGAGGGTGTCCCTGCCCATGGCAGGGGACTTGGAACTTTAAGGCCCCTTCCAACCCAGGCCATTCTGTGATTCTATGACATCCAAGCACAGAAAGCTATGAAGGCACCATAGCACAGAATTCAAGGCATACTCGTAGACTGTGTTTCTGAACTGCCTTTGCATGGGAGTAGCTCACTTAGTGTTAGCTCTGCTAACTCTCCATCAGCACTTCCCAGCCTTAAGGATGACACCCTTCTTCAGGCCCCCCTTCATCTGTAGGTCCTGCTGCTTTACACAACCCAGCATTTGGCACTGTCAATACACCTACTGGCAGGTATGCAAAAACCACCCTGCTGTACAGTTACGGAGAACTCACATCCAACTTCCACAAAATTATTCCCTCCATCCTCTCTGCTCATCATTTAGAGCCACTGTGAAAAATTTCCAAAAATACCTATTTTATAGCAAAAAAAAAAAAAAAAAGACAGTTGGAATCAAGACTGTAGGGACAGACTGTCTGTCTCTTTGCACGTCATTATACCCTGAATTGAACAGACAAACACCTGGGAAATAGTGCCAAGCAGTACACTGTATTTAAAAATATTCTGAGCAATCATTTTAATTGAATTTACACATGTCCTTTAGAATGTAAAATTGTCTTGGGCTTAATACGAGATCATGTAGTTTTGCTTAATGAGAACTCATTTTTAACCAAATACCTTGAAGGTATGCAAAACAGAAGACAAAAAAATCCCCTTAAGTACAGCATTTAGCTAAAGAAAAGTATCAGGCCATCAGTGATATCTATCTATCCATCTATTTATCTATCTATTACATACAATACAGATTAACTGTACATTTTATCCATAAATACAAGTATGTTGAGGAGTGCAACTGTTAACACATTTGATGTTAAAATAAAACAGTTGCTTCTTTTCGGCATGCTGACATCCTTCTACGGTGACCCAAGCCACCAGAAACAGCCTCTGGCCTGAAAAACTCTGTACAAAATTCCCAAACTAACCTAAGCAGCATACATGAATAGTCAGTTTTTCAGAAGAGTCAAATATGTGTGTTCAGATTCAAATCCAACGGAAACAGCTACATGCAGCATGTTGGTATCAATTTTCTCCTTCATCTAAAGCCTGATCTTAGCCTGAGACTCCTGGATCCCACATGACTGAGCCCTTCCTTTGAGGAAGGGACTGCATTTTGCAGCTTTTTAGATTTACAGAGGTATACAACTGATTTTTGAGAGCAGTGAAGGAACAACAGACCAGAGAAATTCAAACTGAACTATCCTTTCAGTATATTGAACAGCAGCTCAGCTACCTACAGGAGTCTGAAGTTTTACTCTCAGAAAGGTATGAGGGCTTGGCTTTTGTGCCTCAACAATAATCAGGCATTTAGCTCACACACAGGTATTCATGGTGATTTATAGGCAATTAAGAATGTCAACTTCCTGATGAAGGAAATCTGTAGTATCTGCTGAGAGCCTTTTATACCTGAAGTAATCCCTGTGAGTTGCAGTTGGATCCAAGCAGCAGGTTTTAGCCTATTTTCTGTGCAGCAAAGTACAATGAAGCAAGAATGAAATATGGCACTTTGTCCTACAGTCTGATGTGAGAGAGGGCAAAAATAGTTTCATTCAGGTCCACTTTTCCCCATGCCTAACACGCTGATAGTGAAAGGAAACAGCAAAGTGGGAGGCAGGACACCATCCAGTCTTCTCTCCAGCATCAGAGTTTTTCACAAGTTACTGTGACCTTGGGCATCCAAAGCTGCCAAGGGCCCAGGTCTCAGTGTCATTGAAAATGTGCCCTCCAGAAAGGAGTGAATTATACATAAACCCACTGAGAAATCAAAACAGCATTTCTTTCCTGTCACTGGAATTCAACAAGTCACACCCCACCTCAGATGGAAAGAGCTCCATCGAGGAGCACCCACTGTTGTGAGAGAGATGCTGCTGCCTCCTATAGAGATCAGAGAAAATGTTTTGGTTCAAACACCTAAAACACATGTCCAACCACAGCACTCCTGTGGCAGCTTCACCATCACCCCAGTCCTCACTTCTGACTCTATAACCAGAATACTTCATATACATGGACATCTTTGGGACTGACAACATATGGGCACACAAAACAGGAAGGGACAAAGTTCTCCTTCAATTATGACTGCTATTCTGATAAAAAATCATGGCCTTCAGCTCTCGGAGAAACAAAAATGGCACTGGCCACTGACTTTGTAGTAAGGGAAGGTTTCCAGTGAATGTCTAGAAATAGTTATTTTTGAATTTCGCTGGAGAAATACCCCTGCACCAGCATCCAGTCCATACTACAGAAAACCTACTGTTTTATGCAAGACGCTTACACAGATATAAGTAGTATGAGAGAGGAAGTTTTCATTAAAGCAACATAAATCCATTAATAAGAGATCCATTTACCACTGAAAGGTTCATATAAAAATGGTAACTGGAGATCTCAAGAACAGTCACTACTTTCCCTTTCTTCATCATTCAGCCTCTTTTGGAGAAGACATAGAAGAAATGCAAATTGTCTATTCAAATACAAACTGTTTATGTCAACTACACACCATTTACACACAAGTGACTGTATCTATAAGGCAGATTTCACAATAGCAAATTCATCTGAGCAAGAGAAACAATACACTTGAGACATGATGCTGGCCATCTGTATTATTTCCACATTCAGAAGACAGGCTGAATTACTGTATCTAACTATAAGATGATAAATACACACAACACTGCAGCAACTCTAAAAAACAAGGCAAGACAGTGAAAGAAGGTAGTCAGTAGTGACAGTGCTTGATTTACTACACTAAAATATTATTAAGGGTTAACAGCAGACAGATTTCCTCAGAATAGTCCATGTTACACCTTGTAGTGAAGGAAAAAATTATGCCAGGGTTCAACACATCACCTCAGAGCTCCTCCACTGCTAAAAGCCATCTTTACCATGTCTCCACTCCAGTTCAAAACCTCTCTGCTAGGCCAGAACCCAGCTTCCTTAGCCCCCTTTCCAGCCATGACCACAAGAACTATTACTCAAGACCTGTACCCAGTTTCCAAAGTGCCCAACAGCCAGACAGGAAAAAGTGTTGGCTCAAAGAAGACTCAGAGAATGTCAAAGTACTTCAGCATAAGCATTTTCAGAGCATGTTGTCGAGGTATACATTTTGCTGCAGAGAAGGGGGGGGAAATAAATTACCAGAATAATGGCCTTTCTCAAGAAAAGGAGAAACACAAATTATAATTCCACTGGGGAAATCATTGTCTTGATGCAATCTACTTGAAAAGTTCAAGTCTCTATGCACAGTAATGAAAAATAATGTTGAATCAATCCCCATACTACACTGAGATTCTCAGTCCTATACCTCCTGCATTATTTTTTCTTAGGAAACCATATGTTACTAATTCATAATCCACATTGCTTCATGCTGGTTACCTTTCTACAGCAGTTCACACTTTTCTATTGTTTATTCTTAGTGCTGGAGATAGTAAACTACAAATTTGGTTTTAGCTCTGACTGGAGTTTTGGGTGTATGAAAAAGTCCTTGTAGGCTTCCAAGAAGATAATTAACACAATGCCCCTGTCCGTACAGATGCTCTTACCCCTCCAAGAGACACCAGTAGGTTGTCACTCAAGCCCACCCTCAGTCCAAAGTGCCTGCACACCCAGCTAACACCACTGCATTCCATAAGGACAGGCTGACTTTGCGGCTGGGCTGAACTGGGCCACAACACTCTTCAGCAGAATGTTCCTCAATTGCTTTATGACCCTGCAGTGCACAGCTCTGGGGAGCTAAACCAGCAAAAGAATTAATGCAGCTGCTTTTCCTCCATTAAAAGAAAACCCTGAAAAACCCAGTAAGTGGTTCACCAAGGAATCAGGGCCAGCTTAAGGGACAGGGTGGAAGTGTGCATCCTTGGAGAATAGGACCAAGCCAGGTACAACACAGGCTGCACTGTGAGATGGAATAACATCCCAGGTCTGTCCACTCACTACCTTATCTAACAGTTATTTATGTGTGTAAGACCACAATGGAAAGGAAACCACCAAAGAGAGAACTTTGGGAAAGTTCCACAGATGTTAGCTAACCAGCCCACTGGGGTCAGCTGAAACTTGCAGAAAGTTCAGACATTTCCTAGCTTTTAATATTCCTTCACCTGTCATGTGCTTATTTGAGCAGGCAGCCAGGCTGCCAACAGCACCTCCCCTACCTCTGCTGTCCGTGCTCGCCAGACTCCAGCGGAGCACTGACCAAGTCTCCTCCATGGCACAAACCAGATGATGGAAGAGGAGAGCTGGAACCTTGGCACAGCCCCGTGCTGGGACCCACAGAAGACACTAAGGGGGGGCTGAGGGTCCTTGCTACAGGCTGGACGTGGGGACTCTTCTCTCAATGCATGACATTTCTTGTATGTCTTTAAAACAAGCTGCTGTTACTATTCTTCTCTGTTCTGTAACACGTTGCCCCAAAACCTTCAAAGCACCTTCCATGTGCTTTTACCTACTTTACTGATCAGGACAGTGAGGCAGAGTGAGGAGGAATAACATGCCCAAGGTCACTCAGAAGTGGGATTCCCAGTTTGATATTTAATTTTCTAGTTAGGACAGCTTTACAAGTCAGTTATCCAGCACCCTATTTTAACAAGCTAATAAATATTTCACATAATTCCCCTTTTACACTATAACAGTAGCAGATATTTCAAAAGAATTAAACCTAATATAGAGATAACAAAAATACCTGCATCCTATATGAAATTATCTGGTTTGGAGATGGGAGAGAGGGAAGCAAAGATGTAACTAGAACTCCTCACATTGGCCTGTTCGGTCTGTTAACAAATAGTTTTGTCCTCACCACCTAATACCTGTATATACTGAAGATGCATTATGACAAGTTTTACATCAGATATGTCAAAACAGGGAGTAAAGTACAGAGAAAATGCTCTAAGCCAACTATAAGGACCATATGGGAACTAGAGATACAGAATCGTCAGAAAATTTTGAGTTGCAGTCGCTCTAATTTGGCATTGACTCCCAGCATATGGCACAGAGACTTCAGGGGAAAGTACCAGAAACCAAGCAGTGGGTGTGTCACATGCACGTGGGAAGTTTTCCTCTAGTCTATGCAAACCGTAACTATCAGCTTACACCCTGACTCATAAAACCCCTGCCAAATTAATACACTTATCTAGCTCATGGGACTCAATGATTTTCTTATGTTTATCTACAAAACTTCAATGATTTTTACGCTGGATTATAATTGTGACAAGGAAGGTCAGTGTTAAACTCTGAATTAAACACATTTTGTCACTGATTTTGACAGAAATTACACATATATAAAATTCAAAGGATTAGGCCATGTATATTACTGCACATTTTAAAGTTAATTAAAAAAAACCCAACAAACCACCCACAAACAAAAAAGCCCCACTCAGCAGTCATAAGACAGTTCTTTCTATTTAAGAATCACACTCCATCACCACTGCGGTAATAGGTGAGGATGGCCGAAGCCCACGGAATACATTTAATTCTCTAATTTATATGTAGGAGCTGATGGCTGTATGGTGGCCTAACCTGCACCTCCCTGCTTGGTACCCTTAGAGTAAAACACCAAAAGACACACAAAGAAAAAAAAAAGGAAAGAAAAAGAAATTTAAAACAAGGAAGAGTATGAAAGCATATCCCTCCAACCTCGTAATTTAAAGAAAATCTGTTTTCAGAGCAACAAGTCTCCCAGTGCCCATCAAAGCCGAGCAGCTCCAGAGCTGATGCAGACACAGACACGCACCAGCTGGAATTTGATGAGCACGTCTCATTTTGTCCCACTAAGCCCTTATTTTTAAGGGGGGCACAGGGACCCCCATCCCTTGGGGCAGACACACACACGTGTCCCGTGCCCGCCGCTCCGCCAGCGCTCGGGTCCGCATCGCCCGCGGCCACGAGGAGCGCCGGGGCTGCTCCGCCCGCCCGGGGCCGCCGGCCCGGCACCCCCGGCTCCAGGCACCAGGGGGGAAACTTCCTGGGGGTCCCTGCCCGGACTCTCCTCGGCGGGGCTGGCCGGGCCCGGGCGGGCAGGGAGGCAGCGCCGGGCCGGGCCCGGGAGCCGGCGCGGGCAGGCGGATCCTGCTACTGCCGCACGCCGGGAGCGCCGCGGGGTCGGGCCGGGCCGGGGCCACCTCACCTGCGAGCAGAAGTAGGAGCCCTGGATGCCCAGCTTGAGGCAGGTGGGGCACTGCAGCTTGGCCTCGCTGCTGCAGCCCGCGGTCTCGCAGACTCTGCGGGTCTCCACCGCCGCCGCCATGCTGCCGGGCGGCCACGGGGGAGGAGCCGCCGCCCGGAGCTGCCGCCGGCTGGGGCGGGAGGGACCGCGGGAGGGAGGGACGGACGGGACGGGCGCCAGGGAGGAGGCGCCCAGCGCGCAAAGCCGCGGCCAGGCTGGCCTTGGGCAGCCCCAGCGCTGTGCAAGCAGCGCTGGCACCTCACCCCTCACAGCGAAGAGGGTGTTCAGAGGAGTCTGCAGAAGACAGAGGGAATCTCATTAATGCCTGTAAGTATCTCAAAGGCAGGTGCCAAGAGGATGGTGCCAGACTCTTTTTGGTGGTGGCCAGAGAAGCAGTGGCCATAAACTAAAACACAAGAAGTTCCACCTCAGCATAAGGAATACCTTCTTTACGCTGAGGGTGGCAGAGCACTTGGAACAGCTGCCCAGGGAGGTCATGGAGTCTCCCTGTCTGGAGACATTCCAAACCCACCTTGATGCATTCCTGAGATTAGCTCAGTTGGTTAAAACTTGCATGTAATAATGCCAATGTCATGGGTTCAATCCCTTATGTGGGCCATTGATTTAAGAGTTGGACTCAATGATCCTTGTGGGTCCCTTTCCACTCAAAGAATAGTCTGTGATTCTGTGTCACCTGCCTTAGGTGACCCTGCCTTGGCTAGAGGATCTCCAGAGGTCCCTTCCAACCCAATTCTGTGACTCTGAAAAACTTGTTGTGTTTTTCATGAGTCAGGCTATACCAGATACTTTTCCAGCATACTTGCTTTATTGTGGAACATTGGTAAGTAGGGCTGTCTGTGTGGTTTATAGCAATTCTTCCGCTCTATTTTTAGCCCAGGTGAAACCATCACAAATTCAGTATTCAGTAAGGCAGTAACTAAAATTAGAAAAATAGGCTGCAGAGTGACAGTGGCATTGTCACAGGAAGGATGCTGATTTTCTTCCTGGAAAGAGAAATATTAGATACCAATGATCTGTCAGAAAAATAAATCTGATTAATAATAAATTACATTTCTGCTACTTACGTGGGTTGATCGTGAAAATAAATACTACCTGTGCCTGTAAAGCTGAGTGTGCTTATGTTCTCTGAGTATTGTTGTCAAATCTAGTGTCAGTATAGAATCATAGAGTTGATAAGGTTGGAAAAGGCCTTTAAAATCATTAGGTCCAACAATCAATATAGCACCACCTCCATGTTCACCACTGAAGCATGTCCTTAAGTGCCATATCCACGCGTTTTTCAACCACTTCCAGGGATGGTGACTCTACCACTTCCCTGGGCATGCTGTTTCAATGCTTTACAACCCCTTCAATGAAGACATTTTTCCTGCTTCAATGAAACTACACCAATCCTTATTCTGATCTCAATAAACAAAATATTGTCCTGATTTCCTGGCATGCAGATAACTCCCCAGAAAGTATGATTCAAAATTCAAACTATAATCTCAGTATTTTCTGCAATTGCTTTATTCCCTGTGGTCTTCTGGCCCCATCTTTAATAAATAATAATTAAAAAATTCTTTATCTCCTAGTCTTAGATGTTAAGTGAAAACTTTCCACTTTTCCAGAGCAGAAAAGCACACATCTTAGTCTTTTGTCAAAATAAGTGTATTCATATAAATATACTTGATACCTTATGACAGTGTTAATTGGCAAAAAGTGGCTAAGTAGCCCTGCTGACTACAGGACCAATGCAGCAGATAAAGTGTCTGATCCTGGTTTGCTGTGTGATAAGCACTTTCGCTCATGGTCAAATAACTGAAGGAATTTGTTACCTTACTATTACTGAAGTGTAGTTGGAGGTGGACACCTGTCTTTGTGGCAGTTCTCACCTTCATTTCTCCAGTATTGATAATACTTGTATCAGTCTACCATTTGTAGAAAGAGTGAATTCACTGTAAGTGAATTAGGAAATGTTTCTAGGATGCTTGCAAAATGCAAAGATTGCAACTATTGTTTTCTTCAATTAGTGAAAATAGCTATGTACTGATTCATGCAGCTCATACCATGACAGCATTTATGTCCAAATTCTGAAGACAGCCAATCTGCTGTCAACCAACACCATCAAATATCTTTAAACAGCACATACTAAGTTCTTAGTTTAATCTTAAAGCAAAACGATATTGAACTGGCAGAATTACTTTTAAATGACCCATGTTGCTAGCAGGTATCATACTGTGAAAAATCAGTGCTCCTTTGCCAAGTAACCAACTAACAAAGCTATCAAGCAATGGAGGACAGGTACCTTCGTACACTTTAGTGGCCTCTTTGTGCCATTTAAAGAACCCTGAGGAGTTGCAGACATTGTTTACCTGGTTAAGCAGGGTTTGCAAGTACTTGGGGACACTGACAGGGTATAAAAACCTGAAACATACTGGTTGATCTAGTTCAGTGTCTTCTGCTCAAATGTCATCATCTGCATCTTGATTAGATTTCAGTATTATAGTTATTAATAGTTAAGGATACTTTACTAAATTTTATGAGTATCTAATTCACATTTAAACTCATATCTGAGTATAACTTCACAATTTTTATCTTTCAATATCCTAACTGGTACAATGTCTGTATATGTTTGTGCTCAGTTTGTAGTGGTTGATAATCATGAGGGTTAGCAAAAAAGAGGACTTCCACTCTAACTAGTATTCAGGGTTCCTTCTGTTTCATTTATTTGCTCTGTTTCTGAAGTGCAAATCAAAAGCATCCTCTTTCCCTGCTTCCTAAGAAAAGCCAAGAATGCATATATGAATTAAACAATTTAAAAATATATGTCATTTAAAGAACTGTGAGCACCCTCATTGAGGAATTAGCAAACTCTCATACTTGTCCTCCTCAGTCTTTGGAAATAACAGAGACTGCAATTGATGCAATTTATTAGTCAGCTTAGACTAATAAACTCTGGAAGATTTGACCTAAGATTTGTTGTTCAGATGGTTTTTAAACAACCCTATATTATCATCCCCATAGTAAAAATTATGTGGTTTCTGTGGTATTTCAGTGCTTTTGTTTTCCAATTTGGCCTTGATTTTCTGATTTACCAAGTGAACCGACTTATCCTTGCTGGAGGTCCATCCCCTGCCACTTCCCATGATCTGGTGGCACACTCATTCTCACTGGCGAAGTTCACTGATCTTTGCTGTGACCTTCCCTGAGCCAGAGCTCTTTTTTCTGTCAGGCTTTTCATGTCACTTTCCAGCTGCCTGTCCCCCTCTGTCACAGACAAATGAAAACAGAGGCACATGAGTCAGGAATTTTATAGCCCATTCATGAGCCTTGATTTATGTCCGTGCTGTATTCCTGCTGTCCTCCCAACTTCTCCAAAGTGATGCAAGGCTGGGAGTGTGTAAGGCTGGCAAACAAGGGCAGGAGGAGAGGTCAGTGATGTCTCATGGGTCAGAGAGCTGCTGCCAAAAAAGCCAGAGCAGCTGGCAGCGGAGACAGCTGCTGGTTAGGAAGAAAATGGCCACTGAATTTGACTTTACTTAATTAAGAGAGTGCCTTAGCTCGGGTTCCCCCTCCTCACTTTGCTTCTCTACTTTGCAGTAGTGGGGGTTGGACAATCCTACTTTCCCAGTGAAGCTCCTGGGTGTAGGAGCTGTCTTCTGTTCAGGCTCATTGAAGACACAATTAAATGCCTCTTTGTTTAGCGATAGCTGAAACAATGAAAAAATACCACCCAGGAGCCAGACCACATGCAAATGTGCACTGTTGTGGCTTGGCCAGATGGTACTCACTGAGATTCTCACACCAAATGCAACAGTTATGTATGTTGTGTGTGTCTGTATGGACATGTAAAAAAGGAGAAACTGCAAAACCATCACAAACACAAAGACACGTCTCAAGGATAGCCACCAAAATACATGCAGCATGATCTTAACAAATAAGAGCAAAAGACAGCCCTGTAGGAAACATTTACCCGGAGGAAAAAACAAACGTGCTCAAAGCAAAACAGTCTTATTATGTCCCGAGGAAAAAACAAAGTCTTTGTGAACATCCTTTGTAAATGAACAGAGTTGCATTAAAGAAATACCTGTCTCCCTTTTTCATCTTTAAGGATTTCAAGTTAAGTCAAATTCTGTAAATCAAAAGATGTTGCAATGTGTTTTTTTCCCTTCCATTGGTGCTGATGAAAACTAAACTACTGAAAGGCCCAGTCCAGCCACAGTCCAGGCTGGAGCAGGCTTCCTTAAAGCTAATTCCAAGCTGTGGTGAGAACAAAGATCCTGCACATTCTTTTGTTTTGTTTTGATTGTTCAAATTGCTCTGCCTCTTGCAGCATCTGTAACAATATAGTGCATCAAAATTACCACTATGATTTAAGCATGGTTCTCTCTGCAGTCAAGAGCACTTCTCTGTCCAAGAATCTTAGCATTTTCCAATATATGCACATGAAACTGGTTGTTTATCATGGGAGAAGATCCAAGGAAAACAAGCTGCATCTTTGTAAACAAAATGGTGGTTTATGGAAAGCGTTCCTATTCAACTGGTAAGTTACAAGCTTTACAGAGAGAAACTCCACTGCTTGTGATATTTGAGAATCCATCAATGTGTCTTGAGATGGTGAAGAATTTTATTATTTTCTGTGGAAACATTATAAAAGTCATGGAGTGAAGTTCTGGCCCAATGAATTCAATAGGAATGTTACTGATATCAACAGGGATTTCACTCGGGCTGTGTCATCAGAATCAAGGCCATAAAAATAGATTTAAAAATAGTAAAATAGTATCTGTGTTTTATTTCCACTTTGGATATCATGGACAATAATGTGAGACATTAAAAATTCTTTTATTTTCAGGTTTCAAAATCAAACTAAGATGGTCAGATTTTTAATCACATGAAACACAGTGATTCTAACTCACCAATGTAAGTGGTCTGCTCCATTTCCACTCAAATCAGCAAAATACAGGCATGCAGATCATTTAGAGCTTATACTTGCACACCTCTGACTTGGATGCCATACGTTGCAGAATGAAGCATAGGTTTTTAACAACTATTTAAATTCACAATGGAAACTGAAGTTTGTGAGGATTACTGAGGATGAGATACCCAGCATTTCTTTACTTCAGTCCCTTCTTTTTTTCCACTATAAGTTCAAAGGGTGGGATTTTCTGGCTGTATCAACAATACCTCTTCTCCTATCTTAAGTTTCCATTTAGTTTGAAGATGATATCACTTGCAAGGCAGCCACATCACTTTTGTACATCTTGTTTATTATGTGCATTAGTGACTTGAAGGAAAGATTACAGTAGCTCATAATCCTCTCATTGCTACTGTAATAGCAATGTTGTTGGATAACTTCTGATGTCATCTTTAGAGGCTTTGTGCTTCCATAACTCAAGAAATCAAAGTAAAACATGTACCAAACCACAACACATGCTTACTTCCTATTTGTGTGGCAGTAAGGTAGGCCATGTTCTGAACTCAGCTGTAATATATTCCTCTACCTAATTAAACATTGTTAATAAGCATAGCTGTGTTATAGGGAACTTCATGCTGTTATCCCTCTGTTGCATAAGAAAAATGAAATTGCCGAATGCTGTATGACATTCATTCATTTGGTGGTTAACATTAATTTATAGTTCTTTTCAGTAAAGTGACATTCAAAGCTATAAAATGTAGGTCTGTGCACTTGGTTCATTGAGAATATAAAGAGAAAATTAAACACAGAAGAAGCTGAAGAAAAAATGATCAAGGAAGAAGACAATTCTGAATGATTTTTTTATGTTAAGAGACTTAAAGGCAGGATTAAAACAGGCAGTCAAAGAACGTGCATGGCTGCCAAACAAGTAAAATGGAATATCAGATGGCAGCATATTAGGCAAATAAATAGGAAGATTTATTAATGACTGTATTCACAATAAACAGCCTATAAAGAATAATCAAGAACTAACTTTTATAAAATGGGTAAAATGGACGGTATGTCACTGGACAAAAAAAAAAAAGCTTCTGCATGTCTTGATGTATTTTTTGAATGTACAAATGTAATAGATTATGTTCTTATTTTGCCATCTTAACATCATTTAACATTATATAGTTTAGGGAGAAATATTTTCTTCAGTTTCTGTTTTATTGCTGGGATAAAGATATGTCCCCGTTCTTTTACTTTGAAAACTGTTACGGTATTTATTTTATTAAAACTATTATAAAAGAACTTAAATTAAGCTTAAAAGAACTTAAAATAAAAGAATTTAAAAGAACTTAAGAACTTAAATATAATTTTGTTGTGTTTTTCTTTAGAGCTATGAGGTGGCAGATAAAATATTACTTTATTGAACCCTCTGCCTTTGTTAAAAAAAAATCAAATCATTACACTAAAATGAATTTCATGGCTGGGATTGCCTGGTTTAACAGGCTGCCCAGGGGACTGGTGGAATCACAATTCCTGGAAGTGTTCAGAAAACAGGATGTGGTGCTTATGGATAGGGTTTAGCAGTGGGCTTGGTGGTGCTGGGTTAATGGTTGGACTCAGCTTTAGAGGTCCTTTCCAACATAAAACCATTATGTGATTTTACTGCTGCTGACATACAACTTCCCACAGAATTGGGGAAGAGGTGGGAAGGCTGCATCAGTGGGCTGAGACCAATGGAATGAGGTTCAGTTCGGCGAAGTGCTGAGTTCAACACTTTGGCCACAACCACCCCATGCAGAGCTACAGGCTGGGGGCAGAGTGGCTGGAAAGCAGCCAGGCGGAAAAAAATGGAGCTGGGGATGCTGGTTGACAATGCTGAACATGAGCCAGCATGTGCCCAGGTGGGCAAGAAGGCCAATGGCATCCTGGCTTGTATCTGGAATAGTGTGGCCAGCAGGACCAGGGCAGTGATCATCTCCCTGTACTCAGCACTGGTGAGGCCGCACCTTGAGTGCTGTGTCAAGTTCTGGACCTCTCACTTCAAGAAAGATATTGAGGTGCTGGAGTGAGTCCAGAGACGGGCAACAGAGCTGGTGAAGGGTCTGGAGGGTAAGTCCTATGAGGAACAGCTGAGGGAGCTGGGGTTGTTTAGCCTGGAGAAAAGAAGGCCCAGTGGAGCCCTTATTGCCCTCTACTTGAAAGTAGGTTGTGACAAGGTGGGGATTAGCCTTTTATCTCAGGCAAGGAGGACAGGACGAGAGGATAGAGCCTCAAGCTGTGCCAGAGGAGATTTAAGTGACACATCAAGAGGAATTTCTTTGCAGAAATATTGATTGGATATTGGAATGGGCTGCCTAGGGAGGTGGTGGAGTCACCTTCCCTGGAGGTGTTCAGGGACAGACTGGACATGGCATTTGGTGCCATGATCTAGTTCACAGAGTGGTGTTCAGTCATAGGTTGAACTTGATGATCTCAGAAGTCTTTTCCAACCTAGTTGATTCCGTGATTCTGGAAATGCCTCTCACTTCTCCCTAATCCTACAAACTCCTGTTTTCCCACAAATGGGAGGCATCCCACCTTCGGGCTTGGCTTGCTGCTGACCTGTGACCTCCCTGCTGGGAGTGCGGCCACAACCCAAGAGCAGCAGCCTTGCTCCTGGGATGTGCAGGTGTGGGACACTGAGCCGTGGGTGCCTCCTGGGATGTGCCGGTTTTGGAAACTGAGCCGCGGGTGTCTCCCGGGATGTGCTGGTGCTGGACACCTCCGGGATGGGCCAGTGTTGGACACCTCCTGGATGTGCCGGTGTTCCCACATCGAGCCGTGGGTACCTCCTGGCCACGAGGTTCAGGAGGAAGCAATTTCCCTGTTTGCCTGGCGAGCATAGCTCGCTGGCCGTGTCTATGGTAAGTCAATTAAATGCAGAGTCGGCAAAAGATCGAATTAAATGAAACAAAGTGCAGGACCTGCAGCACCAGCTCGCATCAGCAGGTAGCTCTTCCCTGGGGAACAGCGGGCAGCGAGAACCACTTCTGCACAGCCAAAGCGAGGTGGCGGTGCCAGTGGCAATGCCGGTGCCAGTGCCGGTGCTGGTGCCAATGCCTAATGGCAGTGCCAGTGCCAGTGCCATTGGCAATGCCGGTGCCTAATGGCAGTGCCAGTGCCGGTGCCAGTGCCGGTTCCAAGCTCTGCGATTCCCGCTCCCGCCGCCAGGGGGCGCCCTGCTGTCCTGCCCGCCCCTTCCTGCCCGGGCGGGAGCGGGAGGCGTTCCCAGCGTGCCCCGCGCGCCACGACTACACCTCCCGGCGGGCGCCGCGCACCCAACGGCCGCCGGTGTCACGTGTCCGCCGGGCGGCCAATCGGGTGCGGCTCGCGGCCTTTACCCGCCCCCGCCCCGCCTCGCGGCGCGTCCGCGGTCCGAGCGCTCTAAGATGGCGGCGGTGGAGCCGGTGAGTGCCGCGCTCCCTTCTCCCGCCCGCCTTCCCCTCGCATTCCTCCCGCCGCATCCTCGTCCTTCTCCTCTTCTTTCTTCTACTCCTCATCCTTCCCGAGGCACTGCGCCGCCGGCCCCGGCGGGCCCTGGCCGGGCGGGCGGGAGGCGGGTGGCCGGGCAGGCCGGCGAGGAGCGCACGCTCGCAGGGGCCGGGGCGGGGAGGGCGGTCGGGCCGGGGCCGGGGCAGGGCAGGCACCGCCGCCAGGGCGCCGGACAGCGGGCACGGCCGGGGAGGGCCCGGCGGGAGCGGGGCGGGCGGCCCGGCGAGGCCCATTGTGTGGCGCCCCGGCGGCCGCTCGGCCCGCCCGGCGCATGTGGCGCGGTGGGGGTGGCCATGTTGGTTCCCGCCGCGCCGGGCCCGAGCCGGGGCGGCTCCTGCGAGCCGGGAAGCGCGGGGAAGGGGCTCCCGGCCGGAGAGTCCCACATGCGCTCCTGAGGCGGCTACTGAGCCTCGACAAAGGGAACTGCCCTTTTCAGGCTATGTCATCTTTGTATATCAAAATTGTATTTTTATTCGAGGGGTTTTTTAATATATATATTTCATGATAATTAAGTATTTCCTTCTTTTTCCAGGTATTAGGTTATGTTCATGATACTATGCTCAGTTTTATAAACGTTGTCCCAGCCTGCGCTTCCATAATGAGCTGAAGCATCTGGAAGTGATCCAAGTACAGTTGTTATTCTAATCCCACATGATTGTGTATCATGAGGAGTGGACAGCAGAAAACTGGGTGTCAGGGTTTTAAGAAAACACAGTTAAGGAAGGCGAGGCTCTTGCTGCTGCTGCGCTTACCAGCTGTGAATAAATAGCCAGTGTGGTCTTTGGAGAGGCTTTGTAACATTTTTGTTACATTGGTAACATTTACACGAAAAATGCTTCAATTTGAAGATCACTGGGTTTAAATAAAGGTTAATTTTTACCTTTCTCTGTAAGGGACATTGTTCCTTCTCTTAATGGTTTTTTTCTGTGAACAAAAAAAAATATACCCACAAGGAGGAGGTTGAAGTTGGCCATCACTTATAAATCATTTGGCAGCATTTCTGAACAGTAGGAATGCCAGTTATTAATACAGCAAGACAGAGCACCAGCACACAGTGTGTTCTGCAGCCACAGTGATGATCACTTGTTTTCCCATCCAAAAGCGAATCTTTCTGAGCTGTAGGCCACCTGTCTGATGATGAGAGCTTCCTGTCAGTGCAGGGCTTTGTTACGGCTGTGGAGCTGAGCAGGAATTGTGATAAATAATTTTTAATACTCGTAGCCACTAGAAATTGAAATTACTCTAAAGCCTGGGGGTGTGTGGCTTTCTGCTCTGTGCTGCTGGCAGAAACTTCTCTGTTGTTCATGCGTCGGTGTTAAGCTGCACATTGAGGCAGATCTGGGCCCCAATTTAGCCAAAAGTAAACAATCAATCTTGCCACGCCATTTCCCAGCAGGATTGGTTCCCAGTTCACCATAAACAGTTGTGCTGAGGGGATAAGAGTGGAAGATGGGGCAACACTCAGCTGTTCAAATAATGCAGGTTTTCAGTGTTCTGCTGTAGCTGAAGTGTATTTGACTTCAGGAGTCAGATACCAGCTGTGCTTGCTGATTTTCAGAGTGAACTAAATAATGAAGTTTGTGTTTGTTGTTGGTTTAGGTGACTCACTTCTGCCTAAGCTTAAAGTTAGACTGGCTTGGTGACTGAGGTCAGAGATGTGCAATGTCACGAAAATACTGTGTGCTTTCCTGTCAAACAGTTTAATTGCATGTGTGGGTAGGATTACCTCTTGGTCATAGGGAAGCCTTGCTGTTGTTGACCTTCAAAATCTGGACTTGGGTTTGCAGAGATGTCAGCACTGATGCTTCCCTGGTGTGAAAATGTGTCTGAGGAAATGCAAAGCATGACTGAGGATGGGTTTGTTGGGTTTTTTGGGTTTTTTGTTTGTTTTTTGAGTGTAGGCTCCTGCTAAAATCAGTGATGCTTTTAGTACTTCCATGCTTCCAAATTATCAAGAGGCTTGAAAAATGCTTCAAATTCTTCACGGATATGGAAACCTGAGTTTAAATTTCTGTAGAGTCCTATGGAAGCTGCTGAGAAAAGGATGATTGCTCTGAGTAAATACAGACCTATTGCACAGGGCCTTAATTCTCCACTGTAGGGAAGACTTAACCCTTTGCAACACTGACAGGTTAAAACTCAGTTTTTCTTTTGCTATTCATATTTTTGTCTAAAGAATATTCTAGATTGGCTTGTGAGAATTTGCCGCGGTGTCCTGTTCGAGTGAGGATTTTGTGATCAGATAACACTGAGCAAAAGTCAACAAAGTCAACAACAAAATCAGTACTAATGCTTTAGTAAATAGTGCTTTGCCAAGGGTGACTGTAAAGTGTAGCCACACACAGCCTGTGACTTTTAGATGCATTTAAATCTGATGCCTCATCATCCCAATTGGAAATGGGCCTCATGGTTCTCTTATTATGTTTTTTTGCTTAATGGCAATTATTTCTATAAATGGCAATTCTTGTGAATTTAACTCTTTGCTTTCTCATGCAAGGGTGAAGTTTCAATTACCAATAATTTGAAAAAGGCTTGTTTAAGCAACTAATCACTAGTAGGTGGCACTCAAAACTTATTTTATCTGAAGGGGTTAATAGTGGTGTAGGGCCTTGAAGTTCTGGAAAGCTCAGAATAGCTCCTAAAATTCTATGTAGGCTGAAAGGTATTTCTTCTGTGTTATTGCAGACAGACAGCCTGTAAGCTGAGTGTTCAGATTGAGACTTGCTCTCGTTGCTGGGTGTTTCTGCTGTAATAGTCAGTGACCTGCTGTGGTTGAAGTCAGTGCAGCGTGGTGAGCACAGCTGCTTGGTCATGGCATTTTCTGAAATGATACAGGATAGATGTGTCTTTCATGCTGTTTGATAATTGAGAGTATCTGTCAGAAGCTTCTGTAAATTACGTTTGTGTTTGAATACAAAGCTTCCTCTAAGAGGTGTAGAGTGTTGGGCAACTTCTGAATCTTTTGAGATAAACATTTTTCTGAAAGCAATTTTGAAAAACTGCATTTCACTCAGCATGTATAAAATACCAAGCTTATTTCAAGGTAATGCATAAAAATGGCATATGAGACTGAGCTGTGTTTTGTTTTCCATGTACCTCACCACCTGCCAGTAGCATTGGTAAACTTCAGTGAGAAAATGTGTCCCTTTTGGCAGCTTTGTGAAGTTAGGACAGTTTGAATTCGAGGGTATAGAGAGGAGAATCGAATGAGGGATCTTGGTAGAGAGCCTGCCTTGAGAAAGAGAAATGCAGACTTGAAAAGTGAATTAATGTGTCTTTTTCCTTAAATAAATTTGTCTGTCACTTTTGAAATATTCTAAAGTCAAGGTTAAACTTGAGTTTAGAAACTGTTTTTAGCTTACAACAGTCCTCATTTCCTCAAGTTGTAAACCCTCTTGCTCTATAAAATGTTCATGCTGTGAAGCCACCAAGTGTGTGATGCACAGATCTAAGTGTGCTGAGTTACACAAATGTCTTGTTTGCTGCCTGAGAGTGGCATTGTCCTGGATTCTGTATAGTGGATGTAAGATGGAAAACTTGTAACTGTTTTTAAGTCTTTTTTTTCCTGAATGTGCAGAGCAGTTGTTTAAATGAATGATGTTTTCAGTAGTGGTGTCTCATGCTCAGTGCTGTTTATCCAAGTGGATTGTGTGTATTGCATCCTTTCCAGTCATGAGATCACAGCAGTAACATGTCCAGCACTTTTTGAAGACTGACCTTTTGACCCTTCACATATTATACATTGTTTCAAATTCTTTTCTGAAGCTTGCATGTGTTCTAATTTTTCAACCGATGGAAAATTCTATGCTTGGCTGTACCAGTGACTCAGAATACTCACAGAAATTTGGAGTTCTTTTGTGTAGAGGTGTGCAGGGAGATGAGAGGCTTTGTCCCTTCAGCCATCTGAACTGTGCTCCTTGTTTGGGGAAGCTTTTGTTTCCTTGTCAGAGTGCCTTAGAACAAACAGAGTGTTAGATGTGGAAAGTCATCCCATGGGTAGATTTTGTGTTCCAGTAGTAAAGGCAACAGCAGAGTTCTGACTGGGGTGAGAGGTGTCAGCACAAGGGCAGCTTGCTTGGGCAGCTGCAAAATCAGAGATACTGAAGTATTTTGATACTCCTGGTGACTTGTTTGATAACAGTAGTCAGAAGGTTGTGAGTTGAATGGGTTCTTACAAACATATGGAACCCGTTTTTCCACAGTTCAAAAGGGCTATAGATATTCTTTATCTTTAAAGCTGAGGTGATGTTTCCTATAAAGCCTCTGTGACTTTTTCACTTAAGTCTTTTGTTCCTGTCCTCCTGTACGTGTGTTGCACTTCTGTTACAATTTGAGGGGATGTCACTCAGTTAAAATCGTTCATGGTCCTCCTAAAAATCTGTGGTGTTCTGAATAACAGTGTATGCAGTTGGATAGTTGCTCTGTATGAGGCCTTGTCGTGTTGCATCTCGAGATCTTTCCTCTGTCCTGGTGTCTGGAAGTCACTTCCCACTGTTCAGTTGGTAACAGGTGCCTATTGCCACCTCTTACACACACTGTGGGGTTTTTAGTGCTGTGTATTCATTGCTCAGAGTTGCATATTGGATCATCACTTGGTTTGTTTTCTTACAGGACATAATACTCACTTGTTGGGTGGGCTTTAATCTTCTTTTGTTTTTGTCCAGAATATTTCTAAGGAAATAGCTCTTGGGGTTTTTTTGTCTTGTGAGTTGTTACCCTGACTGTAGTGTAGAGTCACGTGCAAGAAGCAGGACCAGCAGACAGTGGACATGGTTTTTCCCTGGATATCAGATACTGGGATGTGCAGTTTTCTCACGCTTTTGGAAACACTAAACTAAAACTCTGGAGTGTATCTTCCACTAATTAATTCTCTCAGCCTTCATCAGGAGTGCATAATAGCACTGGGTTTTGTCCTTTTAGGCAATAAATGTTCTGCTCCCTCACCTGGCCTTGCTGAACAACTTCCCCAAACAATTAATGGCATGAGGGTGGTCTGGGCAGCATCTGAAAGCACTTGGTTGGTAAAACCCAGTCAAGCTTGTTGTTCTCTTCCACAGACAAACCTGATGAAGCAGTTTTCACTGTAAATGCTGTTTGTTTCCTGTCCTGGTGCCGTGCACACCTTCCTTTGATATGTTGGTCATTACGTGCTGTGAAGAAAGAGTAAATAACACCAATTAAACCTGCAAGTGTCAGGATCCAAGTAATGTGCAGATACAGCGTCATTAAATGCTGAGTAGGCAGATGTTTCATGGATTTCTGCAAGCTGATTCCTACATCAGAAACCATGTGGGTAGTGAATAAATGTCACTTTTAATTATGTGCTGTCCTGTGTATGAGAAGTGGGATTGGCCATATGAAGCTTTCCAGTTCATCTGGTAATACCACCCTATTTTATTGCATATATTTAAAAGCATCAAACCCAAAGGTTACTTGGTTTAATACCAGATGCAAAGTCAATTTTAGGTTAAAGAATGCATTAGTTGTGAGCAATGGTAAAGTATTATGAAGGATTTTAAATTTAGTATTCCAGAAAGCACTGGCTGAGTCAGTCTGACTTCAGGTTAATAGTGTTGCAATTGTAAGGTTTGAAGGTGTCAGTTGGTAAATGTGGACAGTGTAACATTAATTCATGTGATATTTATAGAATAGAATTCTGTATCATTTCTTGTAGAGTTTCTTGGATTCCTGGAATAGATTTTGAATGCCAACTAATGAACTTGCATACTTCTATTTGACTAATTATGAAAAGTGCTTCCATATACAAACACTTGAGTTAGGGAGTCAGAAGAGTGAGACAAAGGTAAGATGAAAGGAAATAGGAATTGATAATGATTAACCAGTCAAAACAGAAAATGTTTCTTTTTGTTCTCCTTGATGGCTGTGGACAATACAAGAAAGTGAAAACCACCTGCTTTAGGCTTCTGTTGGAGACCAGCTGGAAAACTGTTTTGTGATAAGCTCTGGGTCCAACTTTGTATCTGGTGTGTAGAGCTGTACCTTGGTGGGACAGCCCGGTGCTTCAGGAACAGTCTGTCCTGGCTGGTGTAGTTTTTGAGGGGAGTGGCCCAGTCCTGAGTTCAAGGTCATAGTTGGCTGTGCCTTGGAGTGTGAGCTGTCATGGTCTGTTTGGGACAGGAGCTTGAAATAAGGGTTAGTCTGAGTTTCATTAATGCTGTGTAGATTTCAAAATGTCTAAAGGGGCTTGTTACTGTCACAGCTTGGCTAAAATGTTTGTGCTGCATCAGATGTCTTCTGCTCATCCAAAAATGCAATGTCATGTGTTGTGTGAAGGGTAACCATTGGTGTGCTAGACAGGTATTGACTCAGTGCTTTTTTATTTTATAATCTGGAGATGCCACTTTAATCCTTTCTGATGTGTTGTATTAGAAGTTATGAAACTGCATAGCCTTGCATGTACTCAGTGGGTTTGTGTTGATTCTTCAGTTTATATAGTTACGATACTTCTGGAAGAGTTACCAGGGAAACCTTAGAATTAGTGTTCTGTATATTGAAAGCTGAGCAAATGTGAGATTCTCAGCTGAAACACGACAGGCTGCATTCAGCAAGAGTGAATCTATTTGTAAAACTTTTTAGTGTCATGGCACTTGTAGATCAGTTGTAAATATTCGATGTCACAATTGCTTAGTGCTGTGCATGAAGGCAAGCTCTAGCCCAAAAACCAGCGCTATGCCTAAATATTAACAAAGTTTTTCTTGTGTGGTCACTATATTTGCACATGCAATGTTTTCAAATCTTCCAGTTAGAAGTCCCTGAAAAGACAACACTTAAATTTCAGTTGTCTGTACTTGGCTCTTTGTAATAAAAACAGATGAGAACTTGGAGGAGGAAAAGTCGTCCTTGGTGTAGCCAACAGATTTTATGCATTGACTGTCTTGATTTGTTTAGTTGTGTGTGATTAAAGATGTGTTTGATGCCATCAACTTAAAAATAAATGGGAGTAACACTATAAATGTTATTCTAGATTGAATTTGAAGAATTTACTAAGTTTTTTGAAGATCTGTTTAGCTTTTTATAGAACTACATTGGAAGAGATGCAACAGATTGTTCAACACTGTTCTTCTATGGGTTTGTTAGTGATGATCCCTTTGGAGAATCTTCAGAAAGCATTTCATTTTATAAAGAGGCAGGAAATGGTACTGTTTGCCCTTTGGACTGTGTAAATCACAGCACTGGCCGAGTGCTTGTATTGGGCCCTCACGTTCCAGTCTCTTTGCTGGCAACAGGAATGCAAATGAATGTTTGAAATGTGATGTAAACCAGCTTTTGAGCTGTGGGTTTTTTTTTTTACTAACTAAAGCATATTTGATTATTTTTAACCTTAAAGGAGTCGATTCTCTGATGTAAAATATACGTCATGCTAAATATATTGATAATGAAAAGGAAGTCCCTGTTAAGACAGTTCTTTAGATGTTTTCAGAGGAGTTTGCCAGCTCGGTCTGTGAAGATTGAACAGTGTTATCACTTCAAATCCATTCTGCTTTTCAGCAGGTTTGGTGTGAGGATAAACTTAATTGTGTGGAAACCTGGACTAAACTGTTCCTTTAATTAAATGAGTTACCATTACTTAATCTCTCCCTATGTTAATTTGTTCTCTTAAGACTAGAAAGTTTAAATTACTTTTTAAATACTACTTTTGCACTGCTGCATTTAGAAATGACTGGAGTCTTTGGGTCTGCTGTAGTTGCTTTTGTTTTTATTACTGACATGCTTTTTCTGTCATGGAGTCAGCTGTGCAGGCATTTTTGTGTTGGCTGCAGGGAATGAGCCACAGTCCTCATTCCATGTTTCTGTAATTTTCTAGCATGGGTTGCCAGACTGGGGAGAGACAGTGGTGACTGGTAGGGATGCTTGGCCTCACAATGAAGCTTTGTTCTCTCTGGTTTGAAGGGATGACACTAGAATTTCAAACCTGACACAGTGTCTTCTCGAACTGCTGACAAAGCTGAGGGGGTTTGCATGCAAAGAGAATTTATTTTGCTACTTTGTGTTTAAGTATGTTTAACATTTCTAGCCAGGTTTGTAGGGAGTTGAAAAAATAACAGCTGGAATCAGTCTAGTCTGTGCTAAACCAGTAATTACATTTATTTCAGTTGGAAATTTGAGAACTGATACATGTTTTAATTCTGCTGTTTGGTTCATGATGATGTAGCAGATACAAAAATAGCTACTTACTGACTGGCTTCTATCTGCTTGCAAGAATGGATTTCAGACATCAGAAAAGTAGGTGTATATATATCCTACTTGTGTTAGATTTTTCAAAATAACAGGTCCTGTACACCTGTTTCCAATGATGCTTTGTCAGAAACTAATTAAAAATAATTTTCCTTCTGAAATTATTACATTTTAGATGTGCATATTCTGGATAACAGTACATTGTATGTTTCTGAAAGAACTCTGAAAACTGTTTCAAAATTAGACAAGAATTTAAAGTAAACCATTCTGGAAATCAATGACATGAGAAGTGAATCACTGAACAGCAGAATGTGAATGCAGTTCCTGTTCATTGTAGGATGTTCAGGTGTTGAAGAATAAAGGGATACAAGTTGGGCTTCCATGGTGTGATTCAGGCTCCTTAATCAAAATGAACTGTAGGAACTCTTTGCTTCAGTCGTCTTAAAGTTACGTTAAAGAACTAAATCTCCTCAATAAAAATTGAGAGGGAATGTATTAATTAATAAATAACTCCTTTCTTCAAACAGGAAACCACTCCTAACCCCCAACCTGCAGAAGAGGAGAAAACCGAGCCAGCACCTAGTCAGGAGGTTGCCAGCCCTGAACAGTATATTAAACATCCACTACAAAACAGGTAAACAGTACAGAAACGTGGGTTTAGTTTTGCCAAAGATGGAGAAATGCCTCTGACTTTGCAGCTCTTGTTTAACTCACATTTTCTAGCAGTAATTTCAGAGTTCTTGAATTTTTTTGAAGATTTTTTTGCTACGAGGTTGCAGAGGAAATGAAATCTGATCCAGTTGTTAATAATCAGAGTCTTTTCGGATAGTGCAGTTACAGAAGCTGGAGGGTCTTTGTAAATTTTCAAAATACAGCCAGGTAATTGGAAAGAAAATGGCCTTACTTTTAGCTGGAGATGAGCAGAGCTTTTTTTGCTTTTATCTGGTGTGTTTTAATAGGCCAACACTGAGATGAGGTTGCTGCCCAGCAAAACTGGAAAACTTTGCATTCTGCCTCGTACTTGGGTAAATTAAGGTGCTGGTGGTAACAATTAAAGTTAATATTAGTGAAAAATCCAGGCCCTTTTACAGCTTAAAAAAGACCATCTAGGAAGTGATTTTCTCCAAGCTGTCTGAAGAGTTACTGGGAAATGCTTAGTACTTAATGTTGGTAGGTAGGTCAGTGCTGCCCCAAAGTGAACCTTTTACCAAGTGACATCTTGCTCTAAGTTTTGGGCAAGTGTGGAAAACCATGTTACCCTGTGGTTCTGTGCTGCTTGAATCCCTTTTTCCTTTCAAAGTCCACCCTTCCTCTGTTTCCTCAATACACCTTGATTAAATTTGTGCTGACACTCCTTTACAAATTGTAATTAGGTTAATTACTGGAAAGGAGCAAGCTTTAAAACAAGGTTTGCAATGGCAGGAAGGGTCTCAGAACAATAGATTGGTATCTGGTGACTCAAAGTTCTCTGCTGTGAGAAGATAAATCTACTCTAGTGCTAACCTGAGTGATTTCAGTACTACTGGAACAATCAGAATGTAAAATAAACCTGTTTGGTTAAATACCTCATCAGGTACTCTGTTCCAGCTTTTTACATGACGCTTTTTGGATCCAGAAAGAGCACTTTTTTGTGAGGTTCAATTTATAATGTGTTGAGATTTGTACTCTGCAGAGATGAAATTTTTAATTTAGTTTTATATATGCTGATTTTAAAACTCGAAACAATCAGCTTGGGGGGGTTTTGAGATTGTTGCCATCAGTAAGGTTCCCTTTTAAAATTTATGCTTTTCTTGTATGTGCTTGGAAAGCTTTCATGTCATGTATAGCTTTGAAGTGATATAATTAGCTTGTGTAACCTTTACAAGGAAATTACTGGACAGGGAGCTGTGCTCCTTGTTTGAATAGCTGGTGTTGTTTTATTCCATAATCAGTTATTTGATGTAGCGCATTAGAGTTTAGCAGTGGCTGCAAGGAGAAACATACAACATTTAGAGTCTTAGTTCCAAAAATATTTAAAATATTTGGCTAAACAGATTGATCCAGTTTGCCACGATTCTTGTAATGGGAACACAAATATTATCTGTAGAGATCTGTATTAGAGAAAAGAATTTATCATGTAGCTTATTGATGAAAACTGACCTCTGTGCTGATTAATATCCTAAGGTTTGCAATTAGTTTGGCTATAACAATACTAGTAATTCTATATGTATATATATGTTTATCTTTAATACACTTTAATTTCTAGATGGTCTTACTTTGTTTTCCTCTAGATGGGCACTCTGGTTTTTTAAAAATGACAAGAGCAAAACTTGGCAAGCGAATCTTCGTCTTATCTCAAAGTTTGACACTGTTGAAGATTTTTGGGCGTAAGTAAAGATTTTTCTCTCTGCTTGCTTGTTCTGGGATTTATTGGCAAAGCTTATGCCAAAGTCAAAACACCCATAAAGTATTCAATTAACCACAAATTATTGGGTGTCATCTGAAATATTTGCAAAATTGAAGGTGGAGTCCTTCCCATGTGAAGAGTTGTTCACACTTTCAGTGCACATTGTCTTGTTGTGATACTGCAACACTGCTTACATTATATGGGCACGACACACATGGAGAAAGTCTCATTTGTGCAGTAACTATCTCACAGGAGCATGAACTTGTACATTCTGGTGGCCAACTGATTCACCTCCTTGGCTCTGCATTTTGCCCCATCATTAAATTCTCAGACTGCTGGCTCACTTCCCATGTTCCAGGATGCCTGAATCTGGAGCACAGTGCTTGAGATTCATGCAGATTATGGCATCCTTGCAAGAAGGTCATTGGAGGTTGCAGAAGAAATGCCTTTTATTCTAATTTGAAAGTCTGTGAAAGTACTTGGGCTCCAACTGCAATGGCAAAGCCTTTGAAGGTGGGCTGTGCTTTCCAGACATTGGCTTCAGTAAGATTTGGGTGGCTGTGTTGAATGATTTTACCTGTCATAATGATGCAATACAAAGAATATGCAAGTGGCATTAAATTGAGGGTGAAAAACAGCATTATCCCTTTCTTACTGTTTCATGCTACATTGAGATTTTTAAGGTTTTTGTTGCATACTTTTTATGTGATCAGCAAGAGAGAGAGAGATGGTGCCTAAGTGTGATAAGGTGTGATTAGCACTAATAGGGAAGAAAAATGTTTCAATATTTTCAGTAACTTTATTAGTGCAGTTGTCACAGGGAGGGGTGTGGGATTCTGGCTTGTAACCAGCTTTCCCATTCCTACTCTGGAGTGGCTGAGTGAACCACAGTTTGCAGTCTTGGGGTATGTGATGTGAGCTTTAAACAAATTTAGCTGCCCTGTTAAAGTTGGTTAAGGGTAAGTTTTGACCTTCTGTAACTAAGACTGTTTGGGCAATGAAATGAAGTGCTTAATCTGGGTGTCTGCAGTAAGGGTATAAAATCAGTCACAAGCAACTGAAAAGTTACACCTCCTTTATGGCTGGAGTGTGAAATAGGTGTGTTGTTCTGGAGGCAAGCTGGTAAATCTGTAACTGTCTGATTTCTCATTGTTAGAACATCACAAGAATGAATTTCCTTTTGGTACTGAACTGTGCCTGGATGTTGGTTGGTCTTGGGCTCCAGGTTGCTGTAATGTGTGCAGGGCTCTTTCTGAAGTCTCACCCTGACAGTGTAGGGGGCAGGTGGGAAAAGTCCTCTGTCTTCTTGCTAGAGTGGGAAGACAATATGTGCTGCTTTGAATGTTTTTCTCTGAATTGCATAATTGTAAGTTTAATTCTGAATATATGTTTTGTTGTCTATGATCTGTTCTTGCCTTTTGAGCCCTTAATTCAGATTATCAGGCCCACAGCATTCATACCTAGAATACTGTATTAAATAGCAAAGTTGAACTTTCTCTTAAAAAGACTGTCTGCAGTGAGAGTAGCCTTAGATAAACAAATATTCCATGTGTGTGTATATATATATATGTGTACAGAATACACATGTATGCAAAACTTGTGCCTGTGAAAACTCACTGAGTTACGTTCATGATAACTTTCTTAGGACTAGGTTTAAAAGAAATGTTACTGTAGGAACCCCACAAGTGTTCATGAACTGGTTTCCATTCTGCTGCTTTAAGCCCAGAACATCTGAAAGTTGTTGCTTTTATATTGTTGCAAAATACTTAAGAAATAGAGTTGCTTCTGAAATAACTTAATTGTTCCTTAATTTGGGGATTTTCTTTGATTGTATGTCTTCAATTCTGTAAGAATTTTGTACATGAAAATGATGCTTAGTTTTTAATCCTGCTTTTTTCCCTCTGACAGTTTATACAACCATATCCAGCTCTCTAGTAATTTAATGCCTGGTTGTGACTACTCACTCTTTAAGGTATGCTTGCTCACCTTTTTTTCTTTAGTTATCTATCTATCTATCTTCCTGACATAGAAAGAGACAGTCCAAATATTCCACTTAAGACATTCAGGAACATGGGTGGGAATATCCTAAAGGTGTTGATTTTTTTTGAAGTCCCTAATATGTGCTGTCTGAAAAATCAGGCTGTCACTACTTCTGAAGATGCAAGTACTTGCTTTAACAGACCTCACAGACAGTACATTTTGATCTGTCTGTTTGGCTCCATTCTATGTTTGAGATATTTGTGCAAATAATTAAGTGTAAATTTTTTTAATATGAAGAGTTTTCCAGCTCTGTCCCTTCATGTGACATGAGTTAAAATGTCTACAGGAGGCAGCAATGTTCTCCAGTGTTCTTTATGGATACTCTGAGCCAGATGCACAGTGCTCTAATTAATTTTTACACCACCAGTTAAATGCTGTATTACTTGTATGTGAAAGAGAAGATTGTGCCCAACATGGAACTTAAAGCGTGCTAAGGAAGTGCCCAAAGTAGTGAATAGGAAATGCTCATGGGAAAGAGTACATGAAATCACACCTCAGCTGGGGTGGAGATCTGAACTGGAGCTCTAAATGAAATCCTCACCTCTTGAAGTGCTTCTAACATGCGGCTTCCTTTCTGGATTGAAATACCTGAACAGTCCCTGAAGTGCTGCTGCCTGGTTCCTGCTTTGCTCCTAAAGCACAGCTGTGGGCTGGGGCTCCTCAGCAGGCTGTGCATCGTTTGTAAACCCCAGCAGCTTCATGTGGTAAAGAGGTGCTGATGTTTGGCTTTGGGAAGGTAGTGATATTCTAGGTGACTGAGAAACCTTACTGCAATTTTGAGAAGGCCCCTCAGAGGTTGGGATGGATATCTGTAAATCATGCTTGTGTCTTTTGCATGAATCCTAAATTTGTATCCTAAGTACATGTATCTATTTTGTGTTTGCTTATCATTATGCAGTAATAATTATATAATTACATGTAGCAGGTATAAATTGGCAACTGTTGCAGGCTCATGAGCAATCTCTTACTGTTGTCCTTCAGTTATGACCTCATAAGTGACTCTTCAAGGTGATGAAGCAGTTTAAGCTCTGCAGCTGCCAGTGAGGGTGTTATATTTAAAGTGAGCTGATACCACTCCATCTTGCATGTTGAACACAGTTTTCAGCCAAAGTTCTGTAGTCCCGTTCTCTTAATGGACAGCTCTTTACTGAATTCCCTTGTCCAGAAAGTCATTCAAAAAGCAAGTGTCTAAAGTGCAACCTCGCTGGTGGATCAGCACATCCAGAGTAATTTAATTCAGTGCAGGGCCATTGGGAAAAACTGAATCTTGCTTTGAGATGATGGGTTGATTTTCTTTTTTTTTTTTTTTTAATTTTGGCCCTGACAATGAAAACCCCCTTATTCTTACCTTGTGTGTGAGGGAAGTCAGTGAGATAGGCTGCCAAAGGTGTCTGTTTCAGTGAAATAATCTGTGCACATAAGTGAAGCCCTTTGCCAATGTTGCACTCAGTCCAAGACACAAAATGACTCCAGATAAAATTAGCAGCTACATCCTGGTTTCATGCAGTGCAAAGTGGGTCATTGACTTTGCCTGTTGGCTCAGCTTTTTTTAATATAATATGTAGCTAAGACTTTGCCTGATCTGTGATTCTTCTGGAGAAATAACAACTCATTAGAGGAAATGCACTTGTTAAGCTGTGTTGCAACTTTGGGATTGGTGTGAGAGTGCACTTAATATTGGACTATACATTTTTTTCTTAACTTGCTATTTGAGTTATCATTCACCTTTTGGTTATTCTATAGGCAAAATACAGATTGAGTTTGATTTAACTTCTGGCCATTCTCTGCAGGATGGCATTGAACCCATGTGGGAAGATGAAAAGAACAAGCGAGGAGGACGATGGCTAATTACACTAAACAAGCAGCAGAGACGAAGTGACCTTGATCGCTTCTGGCTAGAGACAGTAAGCACTATGGCCTGACTGGTTGCAGCTGAAGAGCCTTGTGTTTGTTAAAATATTTTTAACTGGCTTAATTTTTGAGTGCCACACTAGTTTTCTGACTTCTTGTCAGCAGAGTGCCCTGTGAGTTTTTATTGACAGGCTGTATTTGAAACATGGTTTTTCAATAGTGGTCCTTAATGTAGTTGTATTTTGTTCAATACTTTGTTGTAACAGGCAGAAAGAATTCTGCAGGACAGATTAAGCTTTTCCTATGGAATGCACAGAACAGCTGTTGAACTACTGTGAAAGTAATACATTGTCTTGAGTGTAACAGATTCAACTGCTTAAATATAAAAATTCTTAACAAATACCTTTAGAAAAATGAATAGTTTTCAGGTTTTGGCCTTGCTGAAACAGGGAACTTTCAGATCTATTTTTGTTCTTTCTGTGTTTATCTTAACACTAGGATAGGCAAGTAATAGCACATTCATCCTGTGTGTACACTATAAATATACTTTTTTCCAGTGCTGTTATCTCTCAGTAATAGATTTTACTGAATGGTAAATATATTTTGAGAGATTGTGTGGGTTGCAGTACATGTGTTGTAGAAAAGGATATGACTGTGTTGTCTCAGAACTGCCTTGGAACAGCCTAGAACATCCAGGTTTAGGGACATGGATTACAGACAGGACAATGCACAGCAGTCTTAGCAAATCTCTGATCTCTTTCCTTGTTTCTGTGAGAGGCAAGAAGTACTGCATCCCTTTGAAAGGGAGAAATGGCCTTCAGACTCAAAGCCAAGATGTCAAAAATAGCTGAACTTTTTCAGGATCTTTCTAGTCACTGTAGTTGTGATTTGAAGGAAGGATTGGGAGCATTACACTGCTAGGCAGTATGACTGCATGTGAGCAAATTAATGTCTTGTTGAGTGTGTTTAGCCTACATATGGATATGAATCCTGATTCCTGATAGCCACTACATGTGGCTTGGAAACACGTGGATAACCTCTGTAGACTTAAGGCTAGAGGGCTCTGCTTTTTATTTAGCAGGGAGCCTGAATACCCAGGTGACTGATATGTGCTCTAAAGCAGCCCTGTCACTTCCAGCAATTATATGTAACCAATTTTCTAAAAAAACAAAACAAAAACCAAACCCTTTATTAAAACTCCCTTTTGGAACACATTTTTATTGTAATACAATGATCTTAAACCTAAACTTGATTTGAGAAGACCTTTTTTCCCTGTTTTGCAATATTCATGAAGAACGTACCTGACTAGTGTTTGAGCATGGTAGCCATCTTTGCTTATATGGGTACTAAGGCTGTTGATTAATATTTTGCATGTTTGTGTGTGCTTTAATCTTGACTATTCATGGCTTGCATTGCCCAGTGTGTGTGTGGAGCCCTCAGCTGGGTGTAACATTTAAAGCATGTGTGGTTATACCTGATTCATTCATTAGCACACTTTGCCCTTTTTGTATTTCCTCGACGAAGCCAACCCTTGTAGATCTCATGGGTACTGTAAAACCTGATTTGTTTCAAAAGTTGCAAATGTGTTGACTTCCAAATGTTAAAAGTGATGATTCTGGAAAACTGATATAATAGCAGTGTGCTTAATGTACTGTGCAAGTGAATTAAACAAGCATCTTTGGAGATTAATACTTCAGTGTGCAGAAGGATCTTTAATTCAGCATGGACTAGATGAATCTGTCTCAACCACAATAAACTGTAAGTTTTGAATATGTGTATTGCTTGTTTTACAAACTGCAAGTTGAAGATTTTGAAAACTACTTTCCCAATTAGCATGCTGCATGGGGATGTGACCCCACTCAGTCTGATGTTCCTGAAGTATAATACCTCTGCCAATTCCAAGCTTCACCAGTAGAAACCTATCTGGAAGAATCTTGTGTTACCTGCACACTTGTATTGGTGCACTTGCATTACACACTGTTCAGGATCCCTGATGCCCACTGAGAGTTTATGGAAATGCTGAAGCTTCCTGACTGCTGATAGGAAGTAACACTCGACTGGATAGCACTTACCTGCCTGAAGTCTGATTTACTTGTGATTTGATAGACTTCAGCATTGAAGTTAAACTTTGTTACATAAACAGTTCTTCATAGGTTCTTCCTAGGTAATGTATGGAAACACTTAAAATTTCAGATTGGTCTACCTGTGTTAAATGTACTTTAGAGAGAATACATTCCTTTTCATTGTTACCTTGTTTTGGATTGGGAGGATGTGGTAGGAGGCAGCACTGTTTAAATGATCAACTGTGTCAGAACTTTTAGCTGGTGGGAGAGGAGGAGGAATGGAAAATTCAGAATAGGAGGAACATGCCCTACTACAACTGAGTTTATGTTCACTTGTAACATTTGGAACTTCAAGATGACATTGCAATAATCAGAAAATGATGTTGTATGGCAGCAAAATGTAGTATTCCTCAGTCCTTGTGTACACTGAGTGTTTTCCTATGGAGCAGGATTCTGACTCTGAACTGCTGCTTTCTGTTTTCCAGCTGCTGTGCCTTATTGGGGAGTCATTTGATGACTACAGTGATGATGTGTGTGGTGCTGTTGTTAATGTTAGAACTAAGGGTGATAAAATAGCAATATGGACAACTGAATGTGAAAACAGGGATGCAGTTACACATATAGGGTAAGTAACGTGATTGATGTCTTGAATATATGAAGTGTAACCATGCATTTAAAGCCAGCTGCCCTGATAGGGAATACACTTCAGGAAAATACAGCTCTGCACAAACTGTATCCCAAGTTTAAGTAATTCTGTCCCAAATCTCTATGGTGTAGTTTTTTGTATGGGTGTGTGCTAGTAACTACTTTCTACTGCTGCACTCCTTTCACTGTAGAATAGAGATAATGAAGAATTGGACACAAATCTTGGCAGAAGTTCTCATTTGATGTACTTGATACCTGTAGATAATGTGGGTTCAGTGTGCCAGTTTTTAAAGGTGGGAAGTCAGTAACAGTAGAGCAAGGTAAGGTATCATTTTACCTTAACTCCAGACAGGAGTGGCCATAAGTGGCTTGCACCTCACTTGCCCTATGCTAAGGAGCATAATGTTCATGTCTCAGGCAGGTACTGCTGGTTCTTTCTCTTAAGACAAGGTCCAAGCTGATTTTATTTAAACGTTCTGTTGGGTAGCTGACCGTGGCCAGTACCAAGGGGGTGGGCTCTGCTTTCTATCAGTTAAAGGAAAGACAGCAACCCTCTGCAACTGAGATGTGCACGGTGATAAAACTGACTCTTCCAGGGAATTGCTGTTTTATTTACTTCAGGTGAATTGTGGACCATGGCTTTGTAGCTGTTTTGTTTGTATATTGGGAATACAGCTTGCTGTATGAATGATACACATGTGAATGCAATAGAATCCCTGTGTTCTGCATTAATGTAGGCATGGTAATTTTTTTGCAAGAGCTTGTCATATTATATATGGTAATTTTACTAAAGTGTAAGTGGATTTTAGATGCAATAGGCTAGAAAAATCATATCTTGAGTCCTTTATTCATATCTGAGAAACTGTTCATAAATAGGCAACTCTTTTGATGGTGTTAGCAGGTATTATAAGCAGGTGTCCTGATACTAATTCCTTCCTAAGAACTTTGCTTAAACTGTTCTATTTTTTTTTTCTCTCCAGGAGGGTATACAAGGAAAGATTAGGACTTCCTCCAAAGATAGTGATTGGTTATCAGTCCCATGCAGACACAGCTACTAAGAGCGGCTCCACCACTAAAAATAGGTTTGTTGTTTAAGACAACACCTTCTGAGTATTCTTTCATAGGAGACTGCGTCAAGCAATCGAGATTGGGAGCTGAACCAAAGCCTCTTCAAAAGCAGAGTGGACTACATTTAAATTTGATTTCCATCTAAATGTTGCTAAGATTTGTGAGAAGTCTCATTCGCCTTTGTCTTGTACTTCTGTGTTCAATTTTTCTATTTTGGTCGAAGTAACCATTACCAATCGGAATTTTAGTACACTTCACCCCCCCCAAATCCATGAATGTGTTTCTGGCCCACTCTGTAATAGCTTGGTAGAAACATTACTATTAAAAAAAACCCTGTTTATCCACAGTATTCAGAAAAGAAGTTGCATTTCTGTACCTGCAGGAAATTACTCTGTTCTACCTTTGCATTGTATGCAGTAACATTTTGCTGGTTTGGAAAAACGTAAGGTGCATACAGTTTTCTAGCAATTTTTTTATACAGCATCACCTTTGCTGTAACCTATGCTGATGGCTGCTAGATTAATTTATTTGTTTTCCCTATTTGATAACATTAGTGATATTTTGATTTCTTCAGTTGTTTTTGCTCATGTAACATTTGGTGAAGAATCTGGGAATATGACAAAGGTGGAATAAACATTAATTTTGTGCATTCTTTGGTAATTTTTTTTTGTTTTTTGTAACATCAAAGCTTTGCTACAAACTTATGCATTTCAGTCAAATCAGTGATCTGTTTGTGTGATTTCCTAAACATGAATGTGGGGTTTTTTTAATGTAACACCATAATTTACATTCCTTACTAGAAATAGTATGTCTGTTTTTGTATCTTATGCTGTATTTTAACACTTTGTATTACTTAGGTTATTTTGCTTTGGTTAAAATGGCTCAAGTAGAAAAGCGGTCCCATTCATATTAAGACAGTGTACAAAACTGTAAATAAAATGTGTACAGTGAATTGTCTTTTAGACAACTAGATTTGTCCTTTTATTTCTCCATCTATACAGCAAGTATTTGTACCTCTTGTGACAAGGCAGTCTCTGCTGTGGCTTCTATTGTAGTAGTGTCTTCCAAGAAAGATGAAGTCTGGAGCTATAGTCTGTTGAAACTTTTAATAAATCTATTAGATAGCACCCTAAATCAAAGTGAAATTATATCAATGTGGCTACTGTTTTCTTGGTGGTTGGTCTAATTGATAATGGTTTGTGTTGTTTCTCTTGACTTTTTATGCCAACCAAGAATTTCAAGGGTACACAGAAAGCTGTTTAGTTCCAGGTAGGAGTTATGCTAAAAGTGCTTTAGTGAGTAATTCTGCTCTAAGGATATAATTCATATGTAAAGTACAAGTAAAGCACACTAGAGATATGGCTATAAAACAAAAGTATATGAGGATCTAGATAGTCTCTTAGGTATCTTACTAACTGAAGTTTCACTTTGTTCTTTGAAAGTTGCTGTGGGAGAGCTGTAAGTTTGCTTGACTTGCCGGATGGGGGGGAATTTTGCAGGTCATTGAGTTAACTTTTTTTGAGAAAAAGATGAGAACTTTTTCTTCCCACTCATTTAAAGCAGAGTATGCAGCAGAATCAGTGCTTTATTGCTAGTTCTAATTTTTAGTGTGATGTACTTAAAGATCTTGTCAGGGCTATGTAGCCTTTCTTCAGTTAAATGTTAAGGCTGGTGCTTATTGGAGTTTTGATCTTTGGTAACTCCTTAAAGCATGTTTAGTCACTGTGGCAGTGAAGCTTCTGTTGAATCTGCCTGATTAAGGCACTAAAAAGTGTCTCACGTGTGCTAAAATAGACTTGAACACTTTTTTGCACATTTTGAGAAATGTGTGTCAAAGAGCATATCAGACTATACCAAAAAGGTCTGGATCATTAATTACAGTAATGTCTGGATCATTATTATGGCTGTTTAATATAAACACTGAGAGTAGGCATCTACATCTAATGATACTATGCCTTCAGTATTGGTCATTAACCAGGATAGCTGTTGGGTGTGGAAGAAGTTATTAAGGCTGGTTTTTGTGGATTCTGGTGAAACTGGTTGCCTGTCCTGATTCAGGAAGTGTGCAAAGCAAGTCAGGTTTGTTTAATAGGCCCATTGATGGTAGAATATAGCAGTCCTTGCCTGTTTTACAGCTTCAGCTAATCATCAGTAATGCTTGCATGCATGGGAATGTAAAGATGCATCAACTTCCTGAGTGATGACATTAGGTTGTCTTTGTGTGTGTGATTTGGGAACACTGTGGCCAGGCTCACTCAAAGGAGTGTCACCCAGAAATGTTGGTAGTGCTGCCCTCTTGTAAAGAGTGCTGAGATTAACCCAAGTGCTGTTGGGAGAAGCACATAATGTTGGTTTGTTTCATTTCAATGCAAGGCTGAGTGAAATATTATTTAGGGTAGCAGCATTTTGTTCATCTAGAGAAGTGAATTTTGTGCGTGTGTGGTCTCAGGTTCAGGCTCACAAACCTATGTAAGCAGCCAGGTGACTTGCACTGAAGTACCAAAACTGCAGGCAGGTTGGTTTGGGCTCTTGGCTGCTCACACAGCAATTGCAATGTTTCTAGAAGACTTGAGAGAAAATTAGCTGGCATAGTTGCTTTATCAAATATATAACCTGTGCCTCTAATTCATTGCTAAAAGAAGCAAATGACCATGAACCTGGTCTTCTCCAGCTTGCAAATCACTTTGTGCTGCATACTAATGTTCTTCTGATTATAATGGTGTAGTTTGTATGTGTGCTACAGGAGAAAGCTGAGAGCTCTCCATTCTGTGTATCAATAAAACAGCCACAGGCTCATGAGAGGAGAAAAGCAGTAAATTTTTAAGTATCTGGTATTGGTGCAAAACATTCAGTGTTGGTAGACTCTTAAAGGGGTAGCCCTTGTCAATGTGTGGTTTTAGTAAGCCTGGGAGTCCAGAGCATCTATTCAGAAGTGGTTTTTTGTGATACAAAACCAGCAGAGCAAGGAAAGAAAGGAGAAACTTGCTGTGTTTGAGGTGGTGTAAGAATGTGCTATTATGAAGATGGGGTAACAGATGAGGAATGTGTGTGCATTGTCAGCTTCAGGGTGTACTGTAAGTCTTGGGCTGTGTGATGTTTTTCATTGTCACTGTTTGTCTTGCTTTGCTGTCACTGTCTTATTTCAGACTGTCTCTGGGTCAGGAAACTTAATCTTACACAAGTTCTGGAAACAGGAGCTTTTTTAGACAAGCTTGGACTGAGCTCAAAACTTCCATCCTGCCTAATAGAAAATCTTCCTACTGAAATGCTTTGAAAAAATATTCTCCACTCCATGGCACCCTTACTAAAATAAAAATAAAAAGTGTTGCACTTCAGTCCATAACAGTGACATGGATCTTCACTTTGATATGACCTTCCATGATTCAAAGCTTTATTTTTGAGTCTAGGCCTGATGGTTTTAAAACTAGATTTTAAGTGTGTCCTGTCCTGCACTGAAGTACTCAATCACATGGTTGAGTTAATTAGTTAAACCCGTAAAGCTTTCAGACTGCCTGGCACTTAACTTTTAGATGACTTTGTCCTGCTAAAAACAGTCAGTGGTTTCTGCAAAAAGTATTTGTGAGTAAGTTTTGGTTATGTCTTAGAGTTTTTTTTAATGAAGAATTTGTGCCTTTTCAAATGAAAATGACATGACCAGTAAGGAAATAGTTATATCTGTTTCACTTTGAGACATTTCATACCTGTCTACCCAAAGTTTAGACTCAGAGCAGAAGTGTGGAGCATAATAACAAGCACTGTGAAACCAGTCCTATGGAATGCACTTGCTGGACCTCTCCGTCACTTCTAAGCTCCAGAAGGTGTTGAATCTTGAAGGCTTGCCATTTTGGTCTCTGTGGGACACCCATTCACTTCAGCTGCTTGAACAGATGTTCTGCCTTTTTGCTCTTAGTTTTGTGTTCCATCAGAGTTTGTTTTCAGGCATCTGGCACTGCAACAAAGCCTTTAATAAGCACTTAAATTCCTTCCCCTGTGATAAAAACCATGGTCACTCCTGCTCTTGCCTGGTGGCTGCCTGGCACTTTCCCAAAAGACTGTGGGATTCCCTCCTAGCCTTTCTGTTTTGAAGTAAAGCAGGTTCTGATGTCCGTAGATAAATGTGAATTGTGGCTGTGCACATGATTGTTACGCTTCCCAGCATTAACTTGTTTTGTGTGATGCCTTAAATGTTAAAACATCCTGGCTGAAGTCTGTCTGTTGGTATCAGTTTGCCTGCTAATCAAACATAACTCAGACTTCTTACTATTTTTTCCTGCTAGTAATGAGCGTGTGTCAAGTTAGGTGTGAACTTGTGGGGTTTATGGCTGTGTGGGGTTTGTGACTGCCTCTGCTTTTCTTGTCTCCATTTTTCTAAATCCTGATACTTTTCAAGCCTTAGTAAATGATGTTTAATAAAGGGAAGAATTACACTGAGTCTAGTCACTGCTTTTTTTAGTCACTGTGATACCATGGAGAATTCCAGGTGTTGCTAAACCCAGATAAAGACTGTGTGTGACTTCTTTGGCATAATAATCTGCTTATGGGATTTCATTTTTTTTATCTCTAGCCATGTAAGTATGATAATAGTGAAAATGATACTTGAAAGTGTGTGTGAATATATCGTATATAAAGCAAAAATGACTCATCTATTTTTTCAAAGTAGAAAACTGTTTTGTTATTTCTAAAAGGTTTCTTTGACTTTCTGTAATGAATTATTGGATTTTGCTTACAATAGCTAGTTTAGATAATCTTTTTTCCTATGTTGTGCCTATTAATGTTATCAAAGAGTTGGAGCCAACCTCCTAGGTGAGGTTTGGCATTCTTCGAAGTAAAGCTAGTTTTTGAGCCTTATCTTCCTCCGTATGTACAGGGTAGTTTATCCTAGTGCATCTCACCCTGAGCCGTGCAAATACACAGAAAATATGATGGGAAATTGGAAGGTACTACTTTATTTCTGTAGCTTGAATGAAAATAAAGTTTCTGAGGAACTAATGTCTCAGCTTCTTGACTCTGTCTGGGATGTAGAGAAATACAGATCAAAGATAAATGAGTATTGGACAACTTGGAAATGTGTGTTCACTGTTCGGTTTGGAGCTTGGTTGTAGCTGGGGCTCCTGCAGCTCCCCCACCACCAAGTCGTTTTGAACAGAACTGGTGTGATAGGATTGCAAAAACACTGCTGACTGTGCTGCCCTTGTTTGCCAGAGTTCCTCCAGTAGGAAGGGGTAGTCTGAGTGTGCTGTTGTAGTGGCACCAGCTAGCAGGGAGCTGCAGGTAAACTCCTAACAGGAGCTCCAGTTGTACCACCACAGTGACGCTGAACAGCTGGAGATGGTGTCCTGAACTTTCAGGAGGGGTTTTGGTCTGTGCTGTCTATTTTGGCAAACAAGCTGTCTCTAGGTGTGTCATTGCACAGCTGTACATTTAATGCTTGAGGCTTTTTTTTTTTTGATACAAGAGTAGATGATTGACTGCAGTAAACTGACCTCACTACCTGGCCTCAGTTCATCTTGTGTGTTTGAAGTGGGAGTGCTCCTGTGTAATTGAAAGAATGGTGACTATCAATGTCCAGAGGTGGAGATGCTGCTTCAGTGTTTCCCTGGAAAATCCATCCTTGAGTTTGTTTCCTAAAAGCAAGGAAGAAATACCTGCACACTGCTCTCTGAGGACAGATGCTCCAGGGTGGTTGGGTAAAAAATTAAAAAGCTTTAAAAGGCCTCCTAAGCATTTATTGCTTCATCAGAGGTGTGTCTTCCCTGTACACACCTGGAGGTTGTGGGTGATTTGGGGGTCAAGGGCAGAAGGGAGGATTGTGGGGGTGTGTGGGGATGTTGTTGTTTTTGTTTGTTTGTTTCTTTAGTTTTTTGTTGTTTGTTTTTTGTTTTGTTTATTGTTGTGGGGTTTGTTGTTTTTGGTTTTTAGGGTTTTTTCCAGGGTTTTTCAAAGGTAATTTGGGGAGAAATAAAAATTGACATCTGTATTCAAGCACCAGCAATTTCATGAAATTTTAAGGTACATTCCCCTGATAATCCTTTAATTATTGCTAAAGTAGCCCTAAATCCTCAATATTCTCTTAAAGTTTGGGTGTGACTTGGCTGTGAGAATGTCTCAAATTTGTCTCATTTTGCCTCCATTAAACTAGTGATTTACCAATGTTTTGGAAGGGTTGTAAAAGTGGTGCAGGCCAATCCTAAGCTGTAACAGCAGTAACTGTTAGGGGAATGTACTGCAAAAAAAATTTGTTTGGATATGGATGGCTTCTTAAGCAATAGATGGTTCTTTCACATTTGTGTGAAATGTGAAAATGATGCAAAGGGAGGAACTGGATTTTTTTTTTTGTAAGAGCTTGGAGGCTTTTCCTTGGGCATTATTTGTTGGTAGATGCAGGGCTGTCCAGCCATCCCTTCTCACTGGGCAGCAGGAGCTCTGGGCACTGCTGAGGGGACACCCAGACTCAGCTCTCAGCAGTGGGAGCTGCTGGTTACCTTGAGTGAGCCCCAGGGCTGAGACAGGAGGATTTCACTTCTACCTCCTGACATTATCTCCTCCAACTGTACTTTTGTATTACAGTGTAAGAACATACTCCTGGTTCTGTGCATTCAGTGTTGTTGCACTAACCCTGTTGCTTGTATGGTTTTCAAGATTTTGATACAATCCAGCATTGTGAAATTCCATGTGCTTTGCCAGAACAGGATTAATTCTGGATTGAATGCAGCCCAACGATCTCTTTTATGCTCTTGAGGCTACATCTTAATTGCACTGGTTTAGGGTCAAGTCTAGTTAAATTAGTTTGAGGTGACTTGATCCTACTCCTTCTGTTTAAAATTTAAATTTTTCTAGGTTTGAACAAGGGAGAACCAGTTTTTTGGAAATGCTGGAG
>JAWWLZ010000139.1:22211609-22226465 GCA_035041345.1 Poliocrania exsul | reverse complement strand
ATCCTACTCCTTCTGTTTAAAATTTAAATTTTTCTAGGTTTGAACAAGGGAGAACCAGTTTTTTGGAAATGCTGGAGCATACCTTTGTTTAATACAGGTAAGCTACAACTGCAGCATAGGTCTTCCTTCCTTCCTGCTAAAGGAAACAGTTACAGGAATTTACAACATAATTGATGTGTCAGGGAGGGAATAAAACACCCTGGCAGCATTGAGATAATTTGCTGGCTGTCCTGTTGCCATAAAATCGTGGTTTCTTCCCTATGTTGTCAGTGTTGAGAGGCTTTATTTTTGCCTATATTATAACAGTTTCTGAGGATTCCCCCAGCATTGTTGATCTGTGCTCAGTGTGCTACAAGTTTTGAACAGCTCTGGAACAGCGTGTTGGTTAATGCACCTGCATGCTGATTGTACCTGGGCTTGGCTGACTTGGAAAAGGAGAGAGGAGATTCCTAGCTGCCTGGTGCATCTCTTTGGAGTTTTGTTGGTTTTGGTTTTTTGTTGTGGTTTTTTCCTGAAGCTGAGCTGTGACATGAAAGTGGAGAGTGCACATAGTTTTGGTAGCCTTTCAGTTGAGCCCTTGAATATCTTCTTGGAGAGGGGATGGCCAGCAGCAGGTAGAGGAGCAGCCTCACAGGCGTGTGACAAAGGACAGTGAAGCTATTACTCAAAAGTGATTGAGCTACTGGGTTAGTGAAACAGCTTCTGGATCTGAAGAGGTCAACCCAAAATACTAATAAATCACTAGGTTTTGTCCTAAATGTTCTAGTTCCTTCTTTCCATAGGTCTGAGCCTAAATACTTCAGAATGTTAAGCTTCCAAGAAAACATTTCACACTTGGCATGTTTCACTGGCCAGTATAAACTGTGCTTACACAATTGGCACCCCTTGCTGAAGTAGCAAAAGCTGTTGGTGTGAGGGGTCAGAAGCTCAGTGCTGTTCTGCACAAGAGGAGCTGCACGTAGAGCTGTTTACATCAGCCAGAGTGCCTCAAGCAGTCAGCTTTTCCCAGTTGCCTTTGTGCTCTCTCTCTTCAGGTTGTTTTTTGCTTAGTTAAAATACAGCTGCTGGTCTGTAAGTAATCAAAAGTCCTTTACTGGATGTGAAGTTTCAGAAGAGCTCAGAGGCAGAGCATGTGAGCTGTTCCATACCTGGTAATGGCATTAGGGGATGGATGGCTTATGCTGTAGTTTTTGTGCCAATTTATTCAGCAAGTGTTACCTCAACATAAATGCCAGTGAGAAAACGAGTATTACTGATGGTGATGAAGACAAATTGAAGGCATCTGAGCCAAAGCATTTCCCTGTGCCTTGGGCAGATGCTGAATCTGAAATCAGATATAACAGAGATTGAACGAGTTTTACAACTCATCCTCAATCAGCATCAAATGCTTTTGATACAGTATCTGCTCTGTGAGGTGAGTACTGTGCATGTGACAGTTTTATCAGTTGCAATGTTTTGGGATGTCCAGTTTACCCTGTGCTACTTCCTTATTACAGCAGACAGAAACTGGAGTTTCTGAAATGGTTTTGTTGGACAAGGCAGTTCATATGTTTCAGTTTGTAGTGTGAACTGTCCCTTGAGCCTTGAGACAATGGACTTTAAAGGCCTTTTAGCTGCAGAAGTCTAAATGGGGGTAGAAAATCAGCTTGCAGTTCTGTGCAGCAAAGCAGTGGGTAGTGCTGGGGTAGAAAATGTAATCCATGGGCTTCTTTACCTGTTTTCCATCTCTTTTTGATGTTTTCCAGAGCAAGAATTCAATTGAGTTTGAGATCTTGTGGAAAGTGAAACAATTCAGATAAGTTGTTACTTAAATCTTCTGTTTTATTCACTTAATGAGACCTAGTAATTAGGTTTGGGGTTTTTTTTGTGGGAGGTGACTTTTTTTTTCCTTGCAAATATCCGAGTTCTTGTTTCCAGTAACTCCAGGTGTGTGGTGTTTAGTCTGTTCTGTTCTTGCCACATTGTTACCCATGGAGAAAACAGTAGTTGACAGCTCAAAAAACTTGGCTTCTTGGATTTTGTTTTTTTCTGTCAGTGAAGTTTCTTTTGTGCTTTGTCATTAAGCAGCATGGGGGCAATTTGTTGTGGTCTAGATTTTGCTGCAAAGGCTGTAAAAAGGGGCAGGGATAGGAATGTGTGGGTTAAGAATTTCGCCCTGGAGAAAGGAGCCTCCTCAGTGGCACAGAACTGGAAGATACTAGGAAAATCTGGCAGGATGATGTGCTCCCTTAGGGAGATGGTGTGTTGGAGGCACAGGTTAGAACAGTTCCAGTCCAGCTGGGCTGCAAACTCCTCTCTGGCTCCAGTGCCATCCCCAGCATCCTCTCTTCTCTGCTTTGTGCATGGCTGCCTGCTGAGGGAATGTGGCCATATATTTTCCTGCAGCACGCTGTGGATTGCACACAAAGGAGTGTTTGAGAGCTTCACCAGGTGTATGTATTGTTTCCAGATAGCTCTGGCAAGGTTTAACAGCTGGGCCTGTTCCCACCTCCTTCCTGGCTGAAATGATTGGATGCTAACTCAAATACTTGCAAGCACACATTTTCCAGGTGTTGCCTCCAGCTATCATCTGCTCTTATGCTGTAATAAGATGGTAGCATAAAAAATTTCGAGTGACAAACACGTGTGGAGTGAGACATTTTGCACTAGAGCAGTGGGCAGCATGCCCCAAACACATCTCCAATAAGAAGTGAGACAGAACCCAGCAGTGCCTTCCCTTTTTCCAGCAGTTGGTATTGTGTTTGTTTTGTTTAGGATCACCTAAAAAAACTGTGCAGCTGTTCATATCTGCCCCAGCAAGGAGGACTTAATGCATTTGGAAAAATGAATAGACTTCAGTCTGCAGGGGGATGGGGAATGGGCTTGCTTTTGCACTGAGCTCTTGAGAGAGCTTATTTCTTTTATGTAGAGGCATGAGATGTGCAAGAAGAAAGTAACTGTTACATGATTCTTGTGCCTTGCCACAGCCCAAAGTAGGCAATGCCATAATTACAGCAGTTCTCTGTAGCTGCCTGGATTAGAAAAGCAACTTTTAAGCCATGGCAGATGTTTTTGAAAGTGGTTTTCAGCTTCCAGTTTGATGGGACTGTTCCTCTCCTTCAGTGCAGGAGGACAAAAATGTGACATTTTTGTTCATATAGTTAATTGGTATCTATTACTATGAGTTGTGGTACAAGCCGGAAAAATAAATTATGTATAACTATAACACTGAACTGGGATGACTGGAACTTGCGTTCTGTAGGCTAAAATGTCACTAAAAAGGGGATATGCTTTTTTCCATGTGGTGAAATTGAGGACCTGTTTATTCTCTGGAAGCAGTTTAAAAACCTAAAAAATCCCCCAAATGCAGGAGTTTCATTACTCCTAGTAGAACTTTAAAGATACTTTATTAATTGGAGCATTCCATGCAGAAAATTAGTTTTCTGGCTCACTTGGGAGCCAGGTGCTCTGCTGTTTGCCTTCCATTGGCACATATTGTATTCTTGACCATACTTATTTTAAAATTGGGGCTGACAGCAAAGGTGTCCTCCTATCTACTAACTTGGTTAAAATATTGACTGAGTTTTGTCTCCTGTTTCCAACAGTAGCCCATGACAGATGATTAGGAAACAGCTCAAGGAATGAAAGATCTGTAATGTTGGGACACCTTGTCAACTTCTGGCAAAAACCCCTGAACCCAGACCTTTATGTTTAATAGCTCCTTATTGATCTGTCTCCATTAATTTGGTGAGTCCCTTTATGATTGAATTTATAGTATTGTTCTTGGAAGTTGTCACATCAGTTGAATTTTCAGCACAGCAAAGTACTGGGAGGAGGCAGTTCCACCTGTGTCATCCTCTGTAGCAGCTTCTCACAAACCAACCTGTCTCAGATTGAGCCTCCCCTTTCAATTCAGTCTTGTGTCAGACATGTCAGAACTGCCACTTAACAAAGGGAGGTGGAGATACTTGTCTTTGCTTTAGATCTTTTTTAAAAACTATGCTCTCTGCCAATCTTGTTTACAGTTTTATTTACATATTTTGTTGGGTTTTCAGTTGTTGAATACTGGAAACCTGGTTTTCTTCCACCTTGGGCAATGCAACAGTACAATTACAGTATGTAAATAAAAGTATTGTAATTTAGCAGACTGTGCCTTAAAAAGGGTGGAATTACAGAAGCAGAAAATCTGTTTTGAGTTGGAAAAAAAAATGCAACTCCTGATAATTAGCACAACTTTTCCAAAATAGTACTATCTGCTGCCCTCTGAGTCTGTCTCACCTTGTAAAGAGGACCAGGGTTGTTTCAAATGCAAGCTTTATTTTTTGACCCTGGTAACAGATCATTAAGTCCAGATGTCACTTGGCAGGGCTACCTGTAGGTACTGTGTGCTTTTCACTTTGCTGCTGCTCCAAGTGCTCTTTCATTTAAAAGTGAGCAAATGCCAGTGGTGTATTTTGCAAGGGAACTTTCTCTCCCGTGCTCCAGTCTCTTGTGTTTGCTATTTTCAAACTGCCCCCTGGGTTCCTGATTTATTAGGTCACAAGGTTCCTGAAGTAATGAAACAGCCATAAACAAAGCCAGCCTAATCTCTTCACATCGGGCATTTTGCCATGGAAAGTCAGTGTTAGCTGGCACAACTCTGTCAAATTGAAGAGATACTGAGAGAGAGGTGACTCATTTAAACTCATCTTTCTCTGTCACATTGAGGGAGCTTTATACATTCCCCTCTGTCAGGGCTGTGCAGACTGGGAACCACACCAACCCAACCAGCAGGGTCCTGTGTGCAGAGCAGTTCCCACTGCAGCATGAGTATATTTCCATGGGAGCATTTCCCTGGATGAGTACATGCCTGTGTCTTCATAATGCCTTCTTCTGAAGTTCAGGCTCCCTCCTCCCTCAAAAAAATGCTTCACAGGTTTTTGAGGTAGCTACAGTAGCTTTCTTTTAAAGCTGACCTTCACAGGAGTAAATGCTGTCAGCAGTGTCCTGCTTTGACTTTATGGACAAAGGCTGAAGAGAGAGAGAGATGTTTGAGGAGGTCCTGATGACTTTCTCTTCTGCTTGTTCTTTGTCACTGACTAAGATCTTTTCTATTCTGGATGACAGAATGGCAAATCTGGAAATGTAGCAGAAGTGTGAATTCACAAGAGCAAAACTTGGATCTGCTTAAGGGTAAGGGTGGTATTGTTTTCTTTGTGGGTTTTTTGGGTGTTTTGTTGAGCGTTTTTTTGTTGTTTTTTTCTTCCTCTTTTGATTATTCTATAATAATTAATTCATGGTGAAGCTTGCAAAAAGGAAGGAACTGCTGTTACTTGTACATACTAATGTATTTAAGATCCTCACTCTCATAGGTATAAATTTTATTTTTTAGGTTATCCGACCTGTTACTGGAGCCTGAATTTCAGGTGCGTAGAGTTTCCCTATTGAGAGTCTGTGTCTGCAAAGAAGTAAAGGCTTGACCCTGATGTAATTGCAACAGCTCTTCTATACAGAAGTGTTAATTTTTCTCTGCCAAAGAAACGTCTTATCAGATTTAATGTATCGTGTTGCCCCCTGAGAAATTGAACTCCTTTTTAGACAAATTTAGTTGAAGATAAATTTTTTTCCAAACCAATTATGCTTTATTTGTGCACAAGTTTTACCAGTAAGGGAAGTTTAATGAATATCCCTCATCTTGTGTCCATAAAATTAACTTTCACACATCTCTGCTGTAATTTATTAATAAAAAAATTCTTATTTTTTAAGCTTTCAAAAATACCAGCCATTCCACATAATAACTTCTTCAAAATAAATGTTTTTATGTTCCAAGGGTAAGGGGACACAAATCTTTCAAGAACTGGTAGAAGACAAGCTCAAATAACAGAAAATTTCAGCTGTAATCCACTTTCTTTTTTTAAAAAAAGTAGGGGAGAAGAATGTAAGATTTTATAAGTATGCCAACTTTGCATTTTATGTCAATCCTCAGATTTAATTGAAATAACATAGGCTGTGTTTGGTGTCTTTATCTTAGTTTCTGAAGAGACCTATAATTGCAGCAGTAAACTCAGTGCACAGGATTCAGAAGCTAAATGTGAAAACTGGGTATTTGTGGTTGCTGCTGAGTCATGCTGACAGCTCAGCCTGGTTAGCTTCAATGAAGGTTCAAAGTGGAACAGGGCGTCTTCTTGAGCAATGAGGTCAGACTGAGAAGTCCTGCAGGCACTACCAGTGCTCAGTCTGATTTCCTGCTGAACCTGCTGTGCCTCTGAGCTGTCACTAAGGGAAAGAATTTGGCTTTTGATTCTCAGGTTTCTGGTACTGTAATTAATACTTTGGCTTTTTGACTCTGTGCAGAGGGTCCTCTTAAAGCAATCTGAACAGATATCTGCTGTCTGATATCACTGGGGGTGCAAACAAATTGTCATTGACCAGTGATGGTGCCCAAAGTTTTACTTTATAGTTTTCCTTGAATGTGATTAGGCACCCTTGCAGTGAAAGCTGCCATTGCTGCCAAGGGACTCTGGGAACACATACAAAATACTGTTCACATGTGAGGTAACTGTGAAGGGGTGAACTTTGTTTTGATAACCAGTCAGGTTAAAACTCAGTCATGCCCATGGAAAGCCCATGGAAAAGGGACATGAAACCACAAGACAAAAGTGTTTTCTCTCCCAATCGATCATCCTGTGGTATCTGTCAGGATGTCCCTTTGCAATTGTATATCTGCCATGGAAAATGGCTCTGTGAAAAAGTTGCATAGCCCCAGATGTTTGTCTTCAGGTGGGTTTATTCAAGGTGGGAAGGATGTGCTTCCTGTTTTCTGATTTTGTGGACACACATTTGGTTGGGGGAAAGAAAGATATGAGTGTGTGATTGCTCCATCCTTGATAGGATATGAACTGTTTGCTCTTTTGGTATGACTCGCACTGGACTAAGCACTGCATGATGCCAATCAGTTGTTTCATTCTGTTAGTTCTTGTTAAAAATACAGCTTCTTGCTTTCTCACCTACCTTGCATTAGTAATCTTGCCTTGGATGATACAAACTAAGATCAATCCTTTTCTCACAACCAAAGGCAAAGCCCACTTTTAAAGTGCACGATTCCTGACAGCCCCGGTCTGCAGCCTCTGTCAGTTACTATTTTGTGAAAGTTCAGGTTTCAAACTCGTCTGTCTGCTGGACACTACAAGGTTTCCCTTTAGATATATTCAGTGGATCTGACTTTAGCTTTATTTATCACTAGGCTTGTTTTACCATTCCAAGTAAGGGCTAGACCCTTCCTAGATCAGGAAGTGTGGTATTTGTCAGAAGGGGACAGCTTTGAGGCTGCCAGATAACCTGACCAGCCTGCTTCTCTGTAAACAATTTTATGGGTCCTGCTGATAAGGATAAAGCAACTGCAGTGAAGATGATTAGGAGATGCTGATAGCTGTAGGGGAGCAGACTAGTACTGCTCTAGTGTATGGCTACCCTTGAAGAAAAGCACTTACAAACTTACGAACATTTATAACCTCTTGTTACTGGTGATGGCACCCATCTGCAGTTTTTCTGCTGTCACTGTATGTCATCAAGCCCCAGATGCTCATTATTTTGTTCTCATCAGAATCCCTGCATTCATTTGCAGGCCCACGAGAAACTCCCTTTGCAACAAAGCAAGTGATAAACAAACTCCTTCCAGGCCAGTCTAGGTGATGCTTATCAAAGGGTTACTCATATAGGTCTTGCCTGTACTAGAAAAGGTGTCAACCCTAGAATGAGGCAGCTGGATCCATGGAACTGCTGGTTCCACTGACTCTGTTCAGTCTTGATCTGAAATTGATTTTAAGCCTCGCAGGATTAATATAAGCTTTTTCAGTTAGGGATTACATAGACCTATGAGGTCATGTTGGTGACATTTGTATTGTAGATAAGATTCTAAGGGGCTCAAGTATTTTAAGACTGTCCCTCATCCTTGTACAGGTGGGCCAAATTTATCTAATGTGCATCTGTGATTAAAACCCCGAGAAAAAGAGCAGAGATCTGTTTTCTTGTTGCAATGACATTAATAGAGAAGTGATGGCTGTAGGTTAAATCTGTCAGGTTTCACCACTGTAGTGAGGATAAGGAGAGCAACACCTTCATCCTTCCAGCAAAACAGCAAATAGAAAAGCAAAGACTGAAAACTAGAAGAGGCTGAAAAGAGAATCTGAGTCAAAGGAGGAGATGGCTCAAACAGAAGCATTGTGTGTCCTGCAAACATTTGCTGTGATGAAGCATGGGAAGGCATAAAAGCAGTCTGAAAATCTGAGTATTGCCATCTGCAGAAAAAGAGAAGGGGAGCCAGAGTGCAGGTATTGCCTTTTTTTCCTTTGGCTCTATTGCTAGAGGACCAAGACAGGTAATGGTTGCAGAAGCTGCTACCTTACCCTGTTTCCCAGGCATGTGTGAAAACCTATCAGGCTCCTTGCATTGCTTTCATTTCAGTGCTGCTCTGCTCCTTATACCAAATTCTTTTAGAAGATCTGTTGACTCATACTGCCTGCCCTTGCCTTTCCCTGTGTAATTTTTGCAGGAGAAATGGATCAATTTTGCTTGATGTCTGCTGCCTTTAAATCAGCTCCAACTGATGTGAGACTCAAGTGGTGGCAGCTGGCAGACTGCTTAGCTTCAAGCATGGCTGGAGTTGTTCTGTGACCCGAAGAAGGTGACTGCATTTTACTCTTTGGGTGGCAGAATGCCATGCATTAAGAGTGATGGATATAGGTATGTGGGAGGAAGCCCTTATCAAACAGTTAATACACCTAAATGTGAAGAAAGAGGATTTGGTGTCGAAGTACATCTGTTGCCTGTGGTTTGATGCAGTCAGCATGACACAAACTGCTAAACCTTTGTTCCAGCTGTCATAGGTACCTAAGTTTCCATGGTTTTTCACTGGCTGCTGCTTTTGAAATTTACTGCTTCTGACATGCAGGAATATTTCTTTTTCCAAAGTGTGAGAGAGCCTGGAGGATGGGAGCATTGATAGTGCACAGCTGGCCATGCTGTGCTGAGAGCTTCAGTGGGGCAGAATATCAAATCCTGGCTGCAATGGTAGTTAGAAAGGAAAAGGATCAAACTGGACAGCTCTCATCAAGCCCTCAGATTCACAGTTCCTGATGAGATTGTTGTCCTAGTCTACTCTTCTTTGCTCTATAAAGGAAAACATATACTTTTCCCTTTGTATTTAGAGACTGGGCATGGATTAGGCTTACTAAGCAATAATCAGCTTTCACTGGTTTAAAATTAACTAGAACAGCACTAGTCTTTTTTTCTCTTAGCTGGTGGCAGTAGGGGACAGAAGGTGTTTGGAGGAGGTGGCTAAAGCTTTTGTGGCAGTGTAAATAGAGATGTGACCTGCAGCAAACTCTTTCCATTGCCAGAGGTGTGGTGCTATGCCCACTCTGGATGAGTTTTCCTGGCCTATCTTCCCAGCTGCCAGAATGGCTGTACAAGAGAGGTGAAGTCTGCGCTGTGTGGGGAGGGAGAGTTGTTGTTCTGGTGGGGATGAGAACGCATGTCCACTGTCACAACCTCTTCCTCTAAACAGAATGTCCTCTTGGGACTCTCCTCCCCTCTCCTCTACTGTGCTGATGGTGAGCTATTTGTTTTGAGTTTTAATTGAAATAGGTATGTTAAGCCCCTGCCCCCACCGCAGAGGGTAACATTGAGAGGCCTTTGCCACCTTCTCTTCCTTTACTCCCTTGCTAACATGCTAAGAGCTTCAATATTTCTGACAGAGGATGCTGTACTGCAGCCAGCCTGAGTGTTTCTTGCTTCATGGACAGGGACATCATCCCCCAGATCAGGGTGCTCAGGGCCCCATCCAGCCTGGCTTTGGATGGAGCCTTCCAGGGATTGGGCATCCATAGCTTTTCTGGGCAGCCTGTTCTGCTGCCTCACCACTCTCACAGTAAAGGGCTTCTTTCTAACATCTAATCTGAGCCTCTTGTCCTTTAGTTTAAAACTGTTCTACCATCTCGTATCACTGTGTGCCCATGTTCTTGTTATATGACCTGATCCTTTGTCAGTGTGTCCTTTAGCTCTGTGTACACATGGTTGTATCACTGCCTTTGGGCTCCACATGCCAGCAAAAGGGGGCTGGAGCCTCTGTGTTCCCCAACATAGCAGTGTTGTGGGGCTGAGGATGTTTGCTTTTACTTTATCTTCTCTAATTAAGTTGTTTTATTTTGGTTCTGTGTTTGGGTGTAGTTTTTTCTAACAAGCCTTACTATCTGGAACCCTGTAGTGTATGTAATTTCAGTGTGTAGCTCCGGGCTTACATCAAGCTGGGGTTTTTTCTGGCGTTTTGGTTGTTGGTTTTTGTTTTGTTTTGGTTTTTTATGTTTTGTTTGTTTGTTTGTTTGTTTTTTGGCAGAGTAGCATCTGAAGCTTTCCCTTTGCCACTACTGAGCACTTGGGCCAATGACCTCCTCCTGAAATCACAACTGCAATCCGTTTTCTGTGTTCAAGCAGCAATGATGTAACAGTTCACAACAGAGCTGTGCCCAGCAGGCAACACTTGCACTTTCGGTTTCTTCTTTGGCCAAGTCATGCTGGGAGATGTAACTTAGGGCTAATAAACCTTCACAGGGTGTGGAAGGCCTGTCTGTGTGTCAAACATCTTTGCGTTTTCTCTTAGACAGCACTGAATAGTAGAAGGCTATTTTCGTTTTCTAGCATTAGGGGGAGCACAGATGTTAAAAAACTACATGGTTAAAAAAAGATACAAATTGAAAAAAATTCTGAACCTTACGAGTTGAATTTAAACCCTGTCTGTACACCATGGTTTGTTTGTTATTGGTGGCACAGGGATTATAAAGCTTCTGCAGGCACCCAGGATTGTAGGACCTTCTCCCAGAAACAGCAGGCAAAGAGGAGGAGTAGAAATGGACAACCTGATAATTTTTTAGTCCCCTAGAAAGAAGCAAATAAAACTGAGTGACTTTAACAATTGTTGTAACCTTTCTCGGCGTTCCAGAGGCTGTGTTGACAGCATTACAACAGCTATTCATGAATGCTGTTATACCACCAGGACTTTCATTGAGAATTTATAGACTATAATTTCTTGTTTTAGCTTCCAGTGGTGTCATTGCTGACTGTACATCGGGCCTTGGCTACAGGGGAAAATATTGTCTTGTTCCAAGCCCTTGGCTCTGCAAATTGATTTTGTTTCACACTTGGGTAGGAACATTGCCCAATAAGCTGTGTGGTGAAACCTCTCTACCCCCAGCCAAAATCTCCAAACTTTTAATGGCCTTCCCAGAGCAGGGATTTCACATGTGGGCTCAAAGTTCATAGGCCTGTGTAATTCCTCTGTTCCTACCTCTACGGGTTTGTGCTTGCTTCCTCTGCTCATGAAAAATACTTTATTGATCTTTAAACACATAAAGATACTTCCTGGCTACTCAGTGAGCAAGGCTAGCAGAATCAGTCCCTGTGTGCACAAAAGGCACCAGATAATGACATTTAGGCCAAATAAGGGATATTTTACTTCATATATTTTTCCATAACTCAGCATATGCTTTAATCATTAGAATGGACAGGCTGATTGATTGCTTGGCTGATTCCTCTACATTCAACACCTAAAAATAAATGTTTAAAAGTCACATAATCTTGGAGTTAAGGCTGCTCTCTGTTCTTCGGAAGCCAGAAGTCCAAGTTAGGGCTTATTGCTTTGAGAGAGCAGAGAGAATCTTCTAAAAGCTGATGACAATGTACCAGACTTGATTTCTAAAGAAAGATCAAGAGAGCATGGTAGTTTGGTTCAGCTCTTTCCACTGATGTGATCAGCTGGATCTTGGTGGTGGTACTGGTTTGGTTCTGTCAGGTTCACAGGAACATGTCAGCATCCATGCATTTCAAGCTAGTCCATTCTGAACACATTCAATTTGCTTCTTTAGGAGTATACCAAAGGTAGTATCACAAGGAGAAGTGAAGGACAAAGTATTGAAGAATGATTCCTTCCAAGGGAATTTTGGGATGCCCAAAGCAGGCATGCCTGGATGCCAAACAATGGTACTGCTACCTGCAGGAATACTGTGGAAGGAGGAATAATTGTAACTGGTACATGTGGATCTTTCCATGGTAGTATTACTCAAGATGAAGTTCCTGTAAGACCTGTGGTATTTGCAGTGCTTCCAGAAGTCAGAGGAGAAGTGGGAGGGAGTTGCAAAGGGACTAAAGAGAGAAGAATCTGCAGAAAGGTAAGGAAGAAGGCCTGAAAGAAGAAACACCTGTAAGTCACTCTGTGAAGGGCACAAAGGCAACACACACCCCAGAGGAACAGTGCCATGAAAGTTAAAACAGAAATCACCAGTGGGAAAGGATACTCTTCTTTCCACCTCTTTTTTTTTTTTTTTTTTTAATTTAGTTCAAAAGGATGGCAGGAGCATGATGCAAAGTGCTATTTGTATACTGGGGAAGAGACACATATGAGGACATCTGTTTTAAGGAGCTGCTTCAAAAGTAACCCCAGGAGAAGAGTGTGTTTGCAGAGCTCAGCAGGAAACCTGCAGAGCAGTGGAAAGTAAGACAGTAGTGGTGCTCTGAGTGCAGACAGCCCCAAATGTCCACAGGATTGTGTACATTTGTACTCACTGTAAAACCACCCCACCCTGACCCCTGTGGGTGTTTTACAAAGTGAAGAAGGTGCTGTTTCCATATTTTCTGCCTGACAACATTGATCCCTTTTCTGTTGCCTTCCTTCTTGACCTCTTTTTCTTAAGTCAACAGCTCTTAAATTCCAGTTTCAAGTCTTTGAAAAATAACCCCATATCAAGGAATATCCAAAACATATGGCAGAGAAATGCAGATTTGGATACTACTCCATCCAAAGAGGAGGCCTTGTTCACCTGGAAAAAAAGAAAAGCAGGCTGAAATATTTTTGAAGCAAGATGCTCATGCCCAGCATTCTGCCCTAGCCTCTTACTGACTGCTGAGTATAGGAACAGGCAGCAAACTGGCCTCTCATTTACTGAGGTGCTGTGAGGAAGTCCAGTACAACTTCAGCTTCCCAGCAGGTAAAACAGAGGAGTGAAAAGCATAACTTTTGTACTCATTGTCTTTCTAAAGTCTGTGGTTTCAGACAACTCCAAAAGTGTTGTGGTGTAGGATTCAATGCAAATATTAGGTGTGATCCATTGGTGAAATGAGAAGGGGTAAAGCCAGATGGCAGGAGCCATCCTGCTGGGGAACACAATGGTTCAGGCAGTTAATTTCTCATGTTAACCAGGTAAAGGGAGCATGTTTGCTAAAGACCAGATGAAAAATTGGAGATTCAACCCCTCCATGGCCAACTGCTCATGATTAATTTGCATCCCTATCTGTTTCCTAGTTTTTCATGGGAGAATCAATGACAAATACCACTTCAAAGAAACAACCAGGTGTTTCCCTCCTGCTTTTTTAGCTACTCATTGTAACAGTAACATTTCACAAATAGAAGTGAGAGTTTGATATATAGTAGCTGATATCAATCTAATAGGAAACAGCTGTATTTCTTTTCTGCACTAGTGGCTGTCAGCAAGTTACACTGAGCTGACTTCACATATCCCCTACCTCAAGGGAAGCATTATCCTCTGTACTCCCTCAAGCACTGTGTTTTCTGATAAAGAACAAATGCTAAAATCATGTATATTAAAATCAGTTCATTCTGTAGTAACTACTTGGAGCAAAACTTTGGTTTTGGTTACAAAAATTCTCACAGCACAAAGTTAACTATTTGGAGTTTCATGGAATTATCCCATATTTACTTGGCTATGCCTGGTATAACCATGACTGTACTTTGGCCAGTGTTTGGTAGCTGAGTACCACCTGCAATGTAGTTTCACATGTATGTAAACCAAGAAAGGGATGTGATTTAGGCAAAATTTGATATGTCAAAAAATGTTGAGTAGCAGTCAAATTGGCTTGGAGTAAAATGTAGCAACAGGGAAATTAACATCATGTTGTTACTCTGTAACAGAGATGGAAATCAATTGCTTGTCACTATGTAAGAGAGGCTGTGTCTGTATTATTGGCTATTGTAAGTAAAGCACTTACCTCTACAGTTAGGGAAACAAGTGATTTGCTTTATGTTTTTATTGGGGTTCAATTCACATTGAAAATAATGGTCATTTAATGTCCAGATTGCTTATGCCATCCCACTCTTCTTAGTGCCCGAGTAAGGTGCAGACCAGGCCCTGTGGGACTTTCATCTGGCCATGGGCTACTAAGCACTGACGTCACTTCTGGAATGAGAGCTCTGGCATACCAGGCTGAATACCAAAAGGTATTCAGGCATATAAATTGTTAAACCTTTCCTTGAAGTATTTAATGGTTTATATTTGGATGTCTCTTCAGGCTTTGAGGCTTTGCCAAGAGTAAGCTTTTTCTATTACTTTGTAACCATATAGAAGCTATGAAATTGTTCACTCTCAATAAATTTATGGGTGTTTTATCCCAGCTAGTACTAAGCATATGACTTTCTTTGCTTAGTTGTTTGTTTCCATCATTCTCGTTTCAGTGGTGACAATTGGGCTTCCACCTTTCTTTTCTTTGTGTGAAGTGGGACCCAAGTGCATGGCACCATTCTGTTGTGTGTATCCACTGGACATGCTGTTCTGTGCTATGGGACTATGGAAAAATGTCCAAATATTTCTCTGAATGCTGCTATACAGATGCAGGCAGGGTAGCAAGTGTAAGCTCATGAGGACCAAATGTATTCTGAAAGAAAGACTGAATAAGCAATGTAAGCAGGCACCTGTAAACAGGTGTACTTCTATGGTGTAGTATTGGGGTTCACTTATCCCGAACAAGGGTGCAGTGTGAATGACGGTCCGAAGAGCTCAGGCACAGCAGGCATCAGAAGGCTTACAAGAGTTTATTCAAGATAGTTTCACACAG
>JAWWLZ010000139.1:22191681-22203235 GCA_035041345.1 Poliocrania exsul | reverse complement strand
CGCGCTCGGGGCAGCGCGCGGCTCCGGCCTGAGCGCGGCCGATCCTGCCCGGCCGAGCCGCTCCCGCTGCCGCCCCGCGCCCGCCGCCTCTCCCTCCTTCCCTCCTTGCCTCCCGCCGCGAGCAGTCGGGGCCTCCTCCATGCGGGAGAAGAGGAGGAGGAGGAGGAGGTGGGAGCTGCTCGCCGGCCATCCCCGGCGCCCGGCAAGTCGGAGCCGACCCGCCGCCGCGCCGCTGCTGCCGCATCTCCCCGCGGCGCGGAGCCGGCGCTGAGCCCTGCCCGCCGCGCCGACCCGGGCCCGGGCCCCTCCTCATAGGCTTACCTCCACCTTCCTTCCAGTCTTCCCAGCTCCCTGCTCCTTCGCCCTTTTTTTTTTTTGCACACCCTCCCCCACCTTTGCCCCCATTTGGCTCTCACCCTGGCTGCGAGCAAAGCGTCTTCATGAGCGCAGAGGATGTCCGGGAAGCACTACAAGGGGCCTGAAGTCAGTTGTTGCATCAAATATTTCATTTTCGGCTTCAATGTCATTTTCTGGGTAAGTGGAGCCGGTTGCGCTTCGCGTATTCCTCTGCCCCATCCTCCTCCCCATCCTCGTCCCCGTCCTCCTCTCCGGCCGCTGCCGGGCTGGGCACAGCGGGAGCGACAGGGACGGTGACAGCGGGGCGCGAGGCCGCGGCGGGATTTGGGAAGGGATGGGATGGGACGGGATGGGATGGGATGCGGGGCCGGGGGTGCCGCCGCCTCCGACCCCCGCCCCGGACAGCCCTTCCTTCCCCGGGCACGCTGTGCTGCTGCATTCCTCCACCTCCTGAGGGTGCCGGCTCCTCTTGCCTTCCAGCCATCCTAATTGCTTTTGTTGTAGGTGCGAAGAGAGGATTTAGTGCCTTTTTTTTTGCCTTCTCTCTCTCCGTTTTTCCTGTTCCCTCCTTCCTTTTCCCTCCTCTGCTTTGTGGTGGTGGAGAGAGGGAGCAGCCAGACACCCAGGCCTGGAGAACGAATTGATCTGCATGTTTTCACGCTGACATCCCTGTTAGATGCAAATAATAATAATAAAAAAATCACAGCTCAGGTTCTCTGAACAGTGCTGTTTAATGATTACACGATGATGAAGTTGTGCATGGCACGAGTTTGTTATGATTAGCCTTAACATATAGTAGTAGTAGCAATAATGCGATGGAGGAGGGGGGAAACTATTTCCTCCCATCCCTGAAGTTCAAGCCCACGGGAGGATTGTTTGGGCGTTTGTTGAGATTCTGACTGTGCCGCTTGATCTGCCTGCACAGTATCTTGTTGCACCACTGGCTGTAGACTTGGCAGAAGAGTGTAGTGAAATCTAACCTGCATATAATAGTACTTGCAGCATCTTCTCGATGTGTTGGATTTGAAAGAGAAGCAGCTGGTTTAGGACGAACATGCCAAATTTTAGAACGACAAAGGGGGAGGGGATAAGCCTTCTCACACACGTGTAAGTGATGAGGGCTTCTCACTGCATAGAATAGAATGTTAAAGTCGGGTGAAGGCTCTTACATGTACAGTCCTCCTCTTCTCATGAGATGTTTCACATGGCAATGAGAAACACGCACAAACTCAGGTAGGGTGAAGGTGTTTTTGAGGGCTTTGAAAGCAAGTTGAATACATAGCCAGTATGTTGGCTAGTTTGGACTAGAAAAGAGAACTGGGAAAAAAAACCCCACACCACCTTGAAGTTTTCTGAGCTGAGCTGTCACCTTGATGAGAACAGAGGAGGGCGGTTACATGGGCAGGAGGTATTCATAGCTAACCTCAGGTCTGTGTCTCTGGAAAATAAAGATATCTGAAGAAGATGTTTGAAAGGATGGGAGTTTTGATTAATTACACTTTTATACTGAAATACCTTTCCCTAATCAAGAAGGCACACTGTGAGAGTGAACCTGACTGTGGTTTTCTGTCAGTGTTTACTTGGCCCCAGACCTGACCCTTGGAGACAAGTGGTAGCAAGCTTTGGAGTATTCTGACTGGGCAGATTGTGCTCTTCGCTCAGTTTGTAGTGGTTGAGTTTGCTGTGGTTCTTTCCACTTGTCTGTTTTTTCATTTGAATCCTCCTAGGCATATGTTGCTGTGAGCATGGATATTTTCCATCAGGGAACAAGTACTGTGAGCAACACTTGTGTGCAGTGTCCTTGGACTGAGAGGGAGATTATGGTGAAATCTCCATAACTGTGTTGACTTGCTATTTCAGGCACTGTCAGTATCTCAGAAACTTTGCACCCTGTAATTGCCTCCATTTTATTCTCTGAAGGTTAATGTGTGGATAGTGCAAGTGGGGAAGTGGTGTGTTTTAGGTTTTCTGTAGCTATTTGTTTTCTCATTCCTATGTTCTTGAGGCTGGTGCTGCAGAGCTCTTGCAGCTGTGCCTCTCTTGTAGCTGAATGGGCCAAAGGATATTACACTGGGCCAGGGGCTTTGTACTACGGGAATGCTAATTTGATAACCTGAAAAAATAAACTTGTGTATCACCCACTCAATCACCTGCTTTATGTGTGGCCCTTGCTTGCAGATTTCCTCTTTTGCAAAATGCTGATTGTCTCATTTGTGTTCCTGGCTAAACTTGAAATTCAGAGACCAAGCACTTAATAAGAGTTTAGTAATTTCTTTAGAATATTGTACTCTCTTTACGAGAAAGCCTGCATTTATTGCCATGTCTTTCATTATATGGAGTGAAAATACAGGCAGTTACTCTTGTAGATTACATTTTAATGTTGTTTTTACTGAATTAATAGCAAACCCCTCAATAGTCTATAACAAAACTGGGTCAGAAAAGCTGTAAATGGAAATTGCAAGTTCAGTTGGCTGTTTACAGAAAGTGATAATCAAAAATAGCCACTAATGTAGTAATTTTAAATATATTGAAATGATGAAGAGGTCGTCATATTAACCCCATGACATTCTCCAGGATCTTGCAAATGTGAAGATATGTAGGACACTTTGTTAGACCTTCTACCTGAGCAATATTGTATAGTAGTCTTAACACAAACTTTTAAAATTTAATGTAAACAAGTGGGAAAATACTCTTTATTCTGCATCATAAACCAATGGACTAAAAATAGAGAATGAGCTGGAAGAGCAATGACTTTGACAAGAAAATTGTCAGTGCCTTGAATAGAGGAGTATTACAGATCTGCTGAAATTATGTGGAGAATGACTGCACATGCTACTTAATCTGAAAATATTACAAGAAGTCCAAGGCGACCTTTTTGTCTTTTTGTTTTTGTGCTGGTCAGATATTTCTTTCTTTAGAAACCACAGCTGAATTATCAGAATAATGACTATGGGAAAGGTGCTCTCTAATGGTGTCTATGTAGTTGTGACTAAAGGTCACAGGATGCTTTTTAGGAGGTAGTTCTCAGACTTGCACCACCCCAGGTAACATGTTCTTACCTAAATATGTGTTTTGTACCGTTGTAGAAGACAATATTATCTGCTGAGTCTATGCATAATTAATGTTTTAGGTACATTTGCAAGCTTAATTTCTTTTGGAAATTCACTGTTGAAGTTGGTAAATATGCTGGATGTATTTGTTCAGAAAAACTTAGTTTATGAAACTGGAACAGAGAACTAATGCGCACAAATACATCTAAATCACAAGTCAGAACTCAGTTTTGCTTCCCTTTGCGTTGCTCAGCTGGTGGTGGTTGGTGTGGGACACACAGCTGGGCTGTAACAGGATTGGCATCAGGGCTGTGCGAATGAAGCACCACATGGTTTGCTACCTTTGTGGGCTGGCAGCTGGTGGAATAGACAGTGCTTTTTTATGAAACCTTCTTTTTTGTCAAGGTAAACCATAAGCTGTAGTATAAGGTAACAGAAGGCATTTTTCTGTGGTTAAAGCAAGCAAACAAACGATGCCTCCTCCCCCTCAGGCTTCCATGTGGAATGATGTCAAAAGTGCAGTGCAGAAGGTCAAAGTAGGATGCCCTGATTCCCAAAAGGCAAGAACCATTTTCCCCTCTTTCCCTCTCTACTTTTGCAAAACAGTTTTAGGCTGACTTCAAGTTCTAAGACCTGTTTTGAATTGTTCTCTGTGCTTTATTATACTTGATGGAAACTGCATGCATATCCTGTTGTTTAACCCTGAATTTCAGTCCACACTTGATTCCACTGACCCCAGTCTAATTGGGAAGATATAAAAAGCACTGACAACTCTGAAACTTTTGCTGTATCTGGTGATTCACTGTGAGCTGTGAGATATACTGCAGTTATGATACATCAGCATATTACAAGTCATGACTTGTGTTTTAATCTGCTTGGCATCTGCTGGTTTTGATGGCAACCATATGGGAGTCGAAATAGTCTTCTAAATTACAGAGAGAGTGGAAAGAAAGTATGGTTATATAAGTGTGTTATGGGAAAAGTGTTGGAAAAGTGCACTGACCTTTAAAGGACAACCAATAGATTGCTTATTAAATTTTGTACATTGTTGATAGTTTGTTTTCAAAGGCATAGAAGAAAACTTTTGATGTCAGCTGGTTTTCAGATGTCAACAAGAAGTTTTGATTATGTAATTTTCGCTTGCCAAAACAAATCAATGTTTGTTCCATGCAATTTTCTAGCATTTGATCTTTAAGAATTTGCACTGGGAAGATGTCCTTGAAGTGGAAGCATTCTGTTCATTTCCCTCCCCTCCTCCTTCTATGATCAAATGATTTTTATTTTTTTTGCATTTCGCAATAGCACAGATAGCTCAGCATTCCACAAGTGATCTTGCCAGAAACAGAACAATGCTTGTGTTGGGCAAGCACCCCCCTGTTTTGTAACAGGGAAAGGCGGTGGTGTTTGTATTGATGAAATAGATGCATTGTTGTCAGCTTGGGTTTCTTGAATTTCTCAGTGGCTCTTTCAGGAGGTGAAGCCCCAGTCTTTCAAATGCATGTAAAAATTTGAAATTTAGTAGCTGCTGGTTCCAGGGGACTTGCTTCAGATTTGTAGAGGTCATTTATGGAATAAAATTTTTCCTTGCCCTGTGTTCCCTCATACCTTTGGGGTAGACCGAATCATTGGTCCTACAAAAGGAAATAGATAAGGAACATGGATGAAACAGTTTCATTTCTCATAAATACGTGTTTTCCAAAATGAGGTGTTTGTAAATATGTTACTGTTTTAAGCTCTTTGATGTTTCCAGTTTCTGAAAGATTTAAGAAGTGTAGGGGTACAAGAACTAGGGAAAATTCATTGTGATTGTGTGACTTCTCCTGTTTGATGTCAACGAACTTCAAGAGAATATTATTGGAATGGTCATATGCAACTTACATACTTTTCTTCTCAGTTGAAGATTAATTTGGTAAATATATTTACCAGTCTCCCACTGTGATTGAATTGTCCCATGTTTTTCCTGGTTGCACATTATCTCCAAGTATGAAGAGTCAATTTTGAATCTTTACTGTCCCAGTCAGAGAAAAATATGAATGGCACCCAGAGTACAGGCAGCCCCAATGAAAAACTTCTGCAAGTGAAACGCCTTATGGATATCTGTATGTGGGAAAAGAAGTTATCACTGGTCCTAATCCCATGCCTCTTGTTGCATGTTAATAATAATTCCTTAATAAAGCAACCAATCCATGTTCTGTGGCATTGAATTGGAAGGTGGACAGACTACCTTAATTCTGCAAGGCAGTCTTGTAATTGTAACCTTTTTTGATGCCTGTATTACGTGTATGAATATGTTCATGTTCAACTGCAGTGTGTGATACAACAGGTGTGGAGGGAAGGGGAGCATCAGCTGTACTGGGGAGGAAAAGCTTTTTTCCCAGATGGGAACCCAGAAAATATATTCTTGTAAACAAACAAAAGAATTACATACCAGATGCAATAGAGGTAAAATAATTTTCAAATGGAAAAAGTGGGGGAGAAAGTTTTTTTTGTGGACTGGGGAAAGGATTTTTTTGGTGTGTGTTGTTGTTGTTTGTTTATTTGTTGTTGTTATTGTGTGGAGAGTAGAAAGAAGAAAAATGTGAGGAACATCTCTGTCCTCTCCAGTGGACAGGAGTTTGAAAGTATGAACATAATCTGCTATTTAAGAATGCTCTCTAAGACCTAGTTCTGTAGATTACAGTAAGCCTAATGTACTTCTTAGTGAACTTTAATTTATTCTTTATTCTTTAAACTCTCTAAGGTGCAAGTTAGTGATTAGTAGAGGATGAGAAACTTGGGCTTGCAGTTAGTGAAACACAACTTCCTTTTCATTTCTGTTCCTACAAACAGACTTTTTGAAGTGTCTGTGGAAATCTCCTTCTAAACTGATTTTGGCACCTGGGCCACTACAAGTTATAAATTTGGAGCAAGAAGCTGATGTGTTGTTAAGAGTAGGTACTTCAACAGTTTATACTCCATTAACCAAAAGCAGTAACCTGTGGAGATTTGCTATGAACATTTAGAGTATCATGTTTTGCTTTCAATTAAAACTGGAGGTACGAGAGAATACTTTGACCCAAAGAAATCACTTGACCTAATACTGCCAGTAAGGGAATCCTAGTCTTAAATTGCAGTGCTGTTTGAGAGAATCAGCCTTCATACTTGGCTTTGCCCAAAATATGCAGCACATTTCTCCAATGCAGGGCTAGTAGTCTTGTTTTTTTGGTGTAGACAGAGGAACAAGGAGCTGAACAGCTCACGAAGTAACCCAGCTCTGTTAGAGAGACAGAAGTCACTGTCAGCATTAGCCATAAAAGTGCAGTCTGGTATGGTAATATTTTGAATTCTTCTTAATATCTGACTTCTTCATTAGCTTGCATTTCATACTGACTTTGTGTTCCCTTACCGGTTTCTGTCTTTGTTTCTCATTAATAATTAGCAAGTATTGTTGCAATGCAGTAAAGAATTAAAACAATAGAACCTTATCCATTTTTTAACAAATGTACTGAATTGCATTTAATGGTACATTTACAGGGCAAAATCCAGGAAAACATAAGGCTTCAAATTAGTAAAGAAAAATGTATTTGTTTCTTTTTCATTGTACTATTGTGTGAGTTTGGAGAACATCCCATTTTTTGTGATTGTGCTGCTGCTCCTGCCACAAAGTATCTTGTGTATCACTGGATTTAGATTTTCACTGGTTTCAGCAGTATTTTGTACAGGTAAAGGAGTTGTTGTGGGTGGATGTCACTGTTGGCACAGTGCTCTGTGTAGCTACTTCTGTAACACACACAGAGATCTAGAGCAGTTCAGCCTTCTCCTTATGCTGGCATTTAAAAATGTCACCAACACACTGAGAATTGCAGTCAGGGGTGCTTGATTTGGTATCAAACTCTGACTCAGTGTGATCTCATATAACCTCCAGATGGCCTGACTTGCAGAGATGCTAAAAACAGTCAGATCCTACTCCTTTAGGTTTATAAAATAAATGAGGCAAATGGCAGTACTGGGATTTATTTTAATACACATCAGTCTCCACATCAGATTCTTCAGCTAATGTTTCAGGTTTCCAGTCACTTTCCTCAGGACACATTTAGAATAAGTGTTTCAGCACACACAGAGGATCTTATGAATGAACTGTCAATTTCCCACAGAACTGGGAAAAATCAATATGCCTCTTCCAGGCCTTGAAAATCCCTCTGCTCCCAGTGAAGACTCCATTATATCAAATAATATTGAAAATATTTTCAAGCAAAGTTCCTAATGTGTGGTGATGGAAGTGATTTTTCTTTGTGGTATTGAGTTCAAATCAAGCATTAGAAGGAGACTAGATGTGTTTAGATATATGCAATATTTTGGGCTCCTAGAGGCTTCTGGTTTGTTAATGAGTTAAAACCTGAGTGTGTTTCTGGTCCTGGCTCCGGTGAGCCACTATTAGAGGGTAGTGATGTAAATGATACTGCAGGGATGCTTGAAATACCTCAGCCTGCTGCGTGTTTCCTGGTGTTAGTAGCTTTCATTTGATGCCAGTCCATCATCATTTACTTTGATTTAGGGGTAAAACTTCCATGATGTGGAACATTTTTTTATGTAAGCATTTTCTCTGTGTCAAGAGGACAGACTCTCAGCTGAGCTCTGGTGCCCCCAGCATAGATGAGGCAGCACTTTGTGTGGGGGTGTCACCCCAAGCAGATCCACCTGATGTCTGTCATTCTGTCAGAGCAGCCTCACAGGTTCTGCCTGTTGGACACCTCTGCTTTACCTGCCCACGTGTGAGGCATAGATTCACCCTTGTGAGGCCAAGTTCTCTGTGCTTCCCTCTCACTCACCTGCATCTCTTCTGCTGCATTCCGTGTTCCAGCCAGCTGTGATTTAAAAAGAGCTTGAAGGGAGTTGCCTCTGTGTGCTGTAAATGGTTTATATATAAAAGCACAGACACTGAGGAAAACAGTTCACAGATAATATTCAGCAAATGTTTTGGTGTTTCTTGCATACCTCAATTAACTGTGTCACCTTGTGCAAGATCACTCTCATGTTTGTCTTTGCAGTGCCACAAGGTTAGAGTGTTTCAGGGTGGAGAACAGAATTTGGAAATGGTGACGGTTCAAAACATTGAGTTCTACCAGGTAATGAGGAGGAGAGTGGGCAAGTATCCTGGGCTGTTCTCAGCTGGCAGCGTATGGGAGTGTTTTACCATGCACAGAGCAAGGGGTTCAGATGTTTTGGTTCTAATTTTTGCCGCCTTAATATAAAACCAGGAAGGTTCCCTGTTCATGTAGGTAAAAGATAACATTTCATAAAAGTTGACTTCCTGACTGCCTGTTTATGTGGGTATATGTCAAAAGGAACATGTGTGAATTCAGTCAGTCCAAAAATAATGAAATATAAAATTTAAGTAATTTTAAAAGAAGACCTCAATCTTGTAAAATAGAATCCCTCTTTTCCAAGGAGTTATCCAATTCATTTCTAGGTGGAAATTCAGCCATTTGGCTTGTGAAGACTATAAAATGTGTATATATTGTCTTGGGTTGAATATGAAATATATATGATTATGGTTAAAAATAACCAAGGCCCAGCTTCTAATCAATATTGCTTGATACCATGAACATTCTCTTGTTTCTTTCTCTTTCTGTGGCCACTAAGGGGGGAAATGTGAAATGTTTCTTTCCCCTCTCTGAATACCTAGGAGGACCTGTTTCTGTAGCTGGCCACTTTCCCACCTCGTTTGGCCGTGGTTTCATGGCTGGTTTCGGTGTGCTGCCTTTCACATTTTGGGGCTGCAAGTGGTTGAGACTGGCACAGGCTGCAGAACCAAACTGTTCATGCAGCTTCAGTGGACTGTTGGCAGTTACCAGATCTGACTGAAAACTCTCAGTCTGGGACAGTTTCTATTGATTTGCTGTTTGGCTGCAAGAATGAAGCATGGGAAGATGGCAGGACCATCCTCTCCTTTCCCTGTGTAGATCAACCGAAGTGATTGTACAAGCATGGCCTGTTTCAACTCTAATGGAAATGGTTTTGGACTTTGGAGTGCATAGAGGTGTAAGACATGCTGCTGTGTGAATAGGTAGCTCCTTCCAGTGAGATTGTTTTGTAGGCAGGTGCCACTTGGGAATACCCCTGTGGTGAACTTTGGTCTTCTCTGTTTTGGTGAAAGTTGTGGTGGTTATCTGGTTTCTCCTAATTGCTCAGTGATGTTGGAGAACAAAGAGCAGAGATTGTCTACCGAGTTTATTGTAATGTGAACTTAATTTGAACTTAAGTGAACAGCTCCATCATTTACCTCCCTGGTTTCTTTTCCTTCCCATAACTGTTATTCCAAACACCGTGCCACTCCCTGTAATAATGCCAGTCCTTCACTGGAGTGCCCTGATAGATGGGATGGCAAAGGATCTCTCTGAAGAGAGTTTGTCATAACTATCCATTCCCAAGTGGTGTCCTTTCCAGTGGCTTTGTTACAAGCAAAGGGCTAATATGCATTAAATGTTGGAGATACATTTGTAGATAGATAGCGCTATGCGTGCATCTATAGATGTATATAAAATTACAGATACATAAAATAATGAAGTACTTAAAATATCCTGACTCTTGCTAGAGCAGAAGCTTTTGCTTCCTCTGACTGTATTGTAGTGTGATTTGAAAACATTGCTCTCTTTTTGTTTTCTTTGTTTTAAAGATAGGCAAAACCAATTCCTGGGTCAGTCTGAAGGTTTGTGGTGATATTTGAATCAATTCTTTATTCTGCAGAAACTTTTAAATGCAAGTGAATTTGTGTTTGACTCAAGAACATTGGTCAGTTGCATTTTTACATGGCTTACATCCTTGTTGGCCTCTGCCTTCCTTTGTTTTTCTGAAACCCCTCTCATGCCTATGGGAGAGGAAGTAGCTCCTGAACAGATGCAGTTAATAACTTTTCATATTAAAGAAAACCACTAGCAGTCGTGATGAGGCTGACACTGAAGGGTTTGTGCCACTGTAGCAGGTGAATGACTTGTGGTTCCCATTTGGCCATTTTTGTTGTTCTCAGTACTCTTCTTTGACCTGTAGATTCATGACCCTGTCAGCTGTTCTGCAGAGGGGCTGACCTATGACAGAGGCTAAAGGATAAGCTGTGGGCAACAGTAGCTTGTGTTCAACTTTCCCCATCCCAGAAATTTGTGTGTGATTTCCAGTGAACTCTCTATCATCCAGTATTTTGTATATTATTATAAATGTCATGTCTGATAAATGGCAGTGATGATGTACTCCACTGTTACTTGTGGTTTTCTTGTCAATAGCAGCTCTCTACTGCCTGGATAAATACCATGCCTTTTGTAAATAACCAGTTCTTGCTGGTTTTGCCCTCCTTTCAGTTTGTGTTCTACTCCAGCTTGCAGAGGCTGTTCTCTCTGTTCCATTCTCCAAGGAAGCCCTCTTTGTGTCTTGCCATGTATTCGTGTCTGTTCCTGCTCCTGTCCCCTGGAGCTGAAAGCTCAGCTGGATCTGTGCTCTCAGCCCTCAGGAACCTCTGTGTGGTCATTGCTGTGCTCTGAGAGGGACAGTTTGCTGGGCCTGTTACTGGAGTTCAGCCACATGTCCATAGGGAAGTGGGAAGGACTTCAACAAATCCAACATTGGATTTGTTTTTTGGTACCATTGTATAAGGCGCTTGTTTCTAATTGACAAACAACCTTGTCCATAAACCTGTGCCTCCTTGCTGTGTGTTGTGCAAGCATCTCCTTTTAAAACAGCCACCCTCAGTATTTGGTCCAAGACCTCCCAAATAACATCTCTGGGAGATAATCCTTCTTTAGTTGTGTCAAACTGTAAGTCTGGTGAATATCAAAACTGTACACATGGCTCTGGCTCTGATGTGAAGAATTTCAAGTTTTATAACAATTCATAAACAGTTGCTGCAGGACGGAGCTGTGTAGAATTAGGTGAGGTGGAATGGATGGGGCTATTGTAGAGAATGGCATGATCAGCAGAGATTTGAGGGATGTGCTGTGTCTCCTTTTTGTACCACATGGAAGGCTTGTGGCTTTTGAAGCACAGGATCTCAGCGATGTTACTTGAGGCTGGAGTATGTATGTATGGCCAGACTTTGTGAATGCAGATTTGGGCAGGGCTCTCTCTCCCCACGTGGGTGTGCCCTTCCAGCCTGCACAGTGGATTTTTTAGGTGAGGCA
>JAWWLZ010000139.1:22081374-22191581 GCA_035041345.1 Poliocrania exsul | reverse complement strand
CGGGACTGTCACAGCACCCGGTACTGACCGGGGCTGACCCTGCTGAGCATCCGAGATGTGACAGGATGGGATGGCAGAGAGGCTTGAACTGCCAGGGGATGGTCCCACTGAGACTCCAACTCAGGACCTTGGGATTCAGGAGTGCTCTCCATTACACCACAGGACTGCCCCTAGGCTGGAGTACAGGACTGAAATTTAAAGAAGCTGATGGTTTTTGCTGCTTTGTGACTGAGAAAAATACTGTAAAGTCCTACGTATTTTATGTTGAGAGTTGATGGGATTCCTTTTTTAGAGCTTTGGACATGTATGGGAACTCCAGTGGGTAATGCTGTTTGTTTAAATCTTTAGTTTACTAAAAGGCTACTTTGTTCCAATCTGTTGCTGTAACATGTCCTTGAAATGACTGCAAATTATATTTGTGGAGCAAGGTAGAACACTTTTAGGGTAGTTGTGCTGTCAAAATTGGTCAAACGAGTAGCATTAGACTCCTGGCTTGATGACTTTTTAGGACTTCATAAATTGGAAGAATGGACTTTGCATTGTGGGGTGCGATTGGACTTCTGCATAAATAATGGTGAGAAGACAAACTTGGAAGTTTCACAGAAAAAGCAGGAATTCAGTACACCACTTGTTCATAAAGTAGAAGGTGTTTAAGTTTAAGGATAGAATCTTCTGAAAGTGAGAGCATCACCATTTTGTCTGAAAAAAGCCTGCCTTGTCTTTTATTCTGTTTCCATCTTGCCTTCTGGGAAGATACTTTTCTGCAGTTATTGTTATCAAAGCACCATTCTGGGAGCTTTCTTGTTATTGTTTCACTGTGTTTTGTTAGTTGAACTTCAGTTTAAAAATTTTCTACCTTGGAAAAAACCCCACAAAGGCAAACCAAAACAAATGTCCATAAAGATGTCAGAATTCCGAGAAAACAAACTGTGGATCAATTATTAAATGCCTTCCCTCTCCGTCATCCACTTCCTGAGGTGGTATTAATTTTGCATGAACCCCCTGCGTAGCCAGCCCTCCATCCACTCAGGGTGTAGAGCACAAAGGCTTTCAGCGCTGTGAGGGATTGGGCACTCCTTACACCCCTCTGGGTAAGGGCAGATCCCGCTGACTTCAGTGGGAATCACTTGTTGGCAGCTGCATAGTTGTTTTTCAAACAATGTAGTTTTTTACAAAAAAAACCCCACAAAACAAAACAACAACAAAACCCCCCCAACAACAAAAAAGGGAGGATGTGTGGGAAAGTCCAGAGAGTCTCTGAAAGAAAACTCTTCTGAAGTCTTTCAAAAGAGCAATTACTTCAATTGCCTAAGTAGTAAGAGCTGTCAAGAAGGGTGTTACATTAGTCTCACCACAAACTCTGGCAGAGAACAGCGGAGCCTGTCAGGCAGTGCTCCTGCTCATGTGTGTTCCAGAGTAAAGATCCTGCCTGACTGTCCTTTACATGGTGACTTCCCCTCAGTAAGAGAAACTGTACGGGACTTTGATACTTGGGGCAGATGAAGCAAGCAATGGTGACTCTGTTCTCTCCAGTGGGTGGGTAGTGGTGTGCTTGTATGAAACAGCTTTACCTGTGCTGAAATACCACTTAGCAATGGTTTCTGGGCAGCACTGTCATTGTTTGTGACTAGCAATTCCTAGCACTTCATTGAGTACTGAGTCTTGCTTTTGCCAGGCATGTACATAACAGCAGCAAGTTCATGATAAATCTTTGTCCAATGGAGCTGCTAATGCTCAGCTCTAAAGCACCACTGCTTATGTGGTCTACCATTAGCCATATAAAAAATCTTGACATTTTATTAATGGCATTTGAACTTCAACAGCATCTTAGTCTAAAGATAATGGTTTCTGCATGAAATATGTTCCATTAGTGCTAATGGTGTCTTATCAAGTAAGCTGGCGTGTCAGATAAAAGAATTTCTGTAAATAAAGCATGAAAGAAGCCACGTGTATAAATCAAGGCTGAAAATCAATTTATAGCTGAATGGGAACTGAACCTTGGTCTAATTTTGTTTATTCTTTAGTGATTGATAGAGAAAAAAATAAAAACAGCCTAAGTGTAGAATTTTATGCATATTGCTTTTATTTTCTACTGTTGGACTGTTTCAGCACTTTGTGGTCAAGCAATATGAGTAGGTAGATATAATCTGTGCTAATACCAGTGGTTTCAATACTATTAAAAGTCAATGGCAAGAGCCACCTTTCTTTTTACCTTTAAGGAAGGCTTTAAAGAACTGTGAAACTGATTCTTACTGATGGGTTAGAAAAGAAACAAAAAAAGGTCAAAGTTAATAATCCCTACTTTTGGATTCATAATACCACCAAGGGAGATGAAGAACTTTGAGCTATTGCACTGAATCCTTAATCTGCTAACTTATCATGTACCCTCAAATGAAACATCAGCCTCCAGAGCCAGAAGTTGCCCCATGGTTTTGGAGTAGATGTGCTGAGCCTTCCGTTTTGTGTCTAGATTCAATGCAAGGGAGTTCCCTGAGGGAAAGAATCTTGTTCTTTTATTTTTCTCTCTAGTGTGTGAAGAAACAATGTAGCAATGTCCCTACACCTCTTATTAAACAAATTGAAGTTTTAATGGTAAAGAATTGAAAAAAAACCATTTCTTTGAAGATCCTGTAGTCTCAATTTCTGTTACGTTTGTGTGGATTGGCAACTTCTTGTTTATTTGTTTGTTTTAAGATATGTTTGGCTGTATTGTATGGTGTGAAAGACGTTGTAAAAAGGCATTTTTGAGTAATCTTTAATTTCGAGTTGGGATCCTATACAGTTCCAAGGTAGTTTGGAGGTTTGATGATTTTGTCTCAGAGGCCAGGTAATCCAACTTATAACAGTTGGTTTGCCAGAGTATGAAATGGCTTCATAAACCAAGTGAGTGGCTGGTGAAGAGTGACATGGGAGGAAAACAACTGCACTCAGGTGAGGATGTGACCAGGGAACTAAACAGACCATTTTGCTGCTGAAAAACCTGCCATGTTTAACTGCCTTGAGTTAAAGACACGTAGGTTTTGGTTTTGTGAGTGGTGTCCATGTCGAGCACCACTGCATAATTAGGAATTTCTATTGACAGACCCAAACTGAAAAAAACTCCACTGTAGACTGAGCAATGTCCCTTGAAAATATTTCATCTTAATTAGCTCTTAAGTAGTGGACATGTCATTTCCCTATTGTTTTCAAGGTCTGATACATTTAATTGACCCCAGGCTGAGTTAAGAAAGCCTAAATTGTGAAAGATATGTTGAAATCTGCAGAGCTGGAGTTATGACAGAAGTCATGGAAATGAAACCATTAATAGTGGTCTGGTATGATGCAGTAGGAGTTTGTCTGGAATGGAATTTCTACTGAAGTGTGGTAAAGGTGTGATTTTTCTGTCTCCCTTTAGCTTTGGGATGAATGTCTCTAGTGCATATTCTTCTTTCTGACTGCACCTGAGATAACACCAGCATGTTGGACTGCATGGTCTGTACGAAATTTCGAAATGAATTCTCAATGTTCAGAATGAGAGTAGGGTGAGGTTATGTATTTGCTGTTTGTGAAATGTTCCTAACAAAGGATAATTATCAGTAAAGTAACTGGAAGCAAAAAGAGTAAATGCTCTTAAGTTTCAAAGGTAGTATTGAAAGTAATTTTGTAAGCTTGATTAAAGGTGGCTCTGAAATTTTCAAGAAATTGTTACTTTAATGAGAATATATAGAATTAAAACATTCATTTAAATTCAGATAAATTGTTAAATCAGCGTCTTCCTTTAATATGGGTATTTTGCATTTAAAATAAAAGGGAATGTTCTTGAATTTGGGTAGGATGCAAGAATGAAAACTTGTGCTGGGCTGGACCAAAAGTTGTTTTGAAGCTTTTATGGGTGATGTACTGTGAGCTGTTCTAGTCTTTCCTCTCTGACATCTGACATTATGCTTGTATTGAACCATTTCCTGATATAAAAAGTAACTAAAATAAGGCATCATTGTCAAGGCAAGGTAGTCCTCAACCTTTTTAGAAATGCAGCAGGGACCCTACCAGTGATCATAGTGGACCAGGCAATAGGTCTGTTTAAGGTAAATATCCTTAGAACAGTGGCCAACTGGTAAGAAGTATAAAAAGTAAGATTGTGATAAATCTTAGGGAATATGCTCTGAATTCCCAGCCTTTCAGATCCAGAATTACTGTCTTTGTACTTGGAATCCCTATATGGATTTTTCTTTGTGAATTTATCTGGTTGATCCTTATCTTTGACTTTCCGTAGTGTGTGACATCCAGTTGTTAGCTGTACCTTTTCCCTGTTAGTGTTGGCTTACTTTTGGGAGAGGTGAAGTTCCAACAGGCATCCAATAAAGCATTCTGCAGCTTGGAGTCAATTAACTTTCATGTTCATCTGCTTGGCTGCTCTGAAACCACAATGAAAATCCCGCATCTGAAGAATGTAGTTTGAAACACCTTTTATCTGCTCCCTCTGTCCCCTGCTCCTGGCTTTTCCACACAATACCATTAAGAAACAAATTTTGGATACTTTCCTTTTCAGTGGTTCAGATGACTGAATTACAAATATGGGAGGCGTGTAAAGTCGAGTAAGTGTAGCAGTCCAAGGCAACTACAGCTGGATGTCACAGATGAAAGAGCTTGCTGCTGGGAAGAGGAGGTTTAAGTTTCCAGATGGTGACCTACTTGGATCTTTGCACAGCTCCTCCAGTTACAATGGATTAACCATTTTCATCCCAGGCCATGTTTAACAGCAAGGTATACAGTTGGCAGGTTTTATGTAGGGTTGCAATTGCTTGCACTTCTGTCCTTTCTCATCCTCTCTTTCCCTTGCCTCCCAAAAGGAAGAAATGAGCAAGCCTGCACTCAGAGTTCTTATTAAATTCTGCCCTTGGTTATGGTGAATCCTTATTAAGTATCAAAAGAGTTATACGAGGGCTGAGAATTCTGCAGTGGACAGGTGTGTCTGAAGGGGTTCTCAGGCAGACACCAGTCCAGTCCTTCCTTTGATTACTATTTTGGTAATTGTAATAATTAGCTTTAACATAAAAGCTCAAATGTGGCAGTTACCTGTTATTTTGGAAGGAAAGGTGGAAAGTTCCTTTCTTGTCTGGGCCCTGAGAAAGTCCATAAGCAAGTCCGTGGTTTTTGGGCAGTGCTCCCTGTCAGGCCCTCTGAGGCAGAAACCAACGCTGTGCTGTGGGTACAGCTCTGAGGGGTGTGTGGGGTGGCCAGGTGGGTCACAGGTGCTGCATAAGCAGGACACCCCTAAGGTTTGTTGTAACCCAAGCAAATTTGTTAAGACAAGTTTCCAGAGGTCATCTGAAGTTATACCACAGCATTTGACATCTGGTAAATGGTAAATGAAATGTGAGACTTCCCTTGTTTGTTTGCATAATAGTCCTGGGAAGGGAGGAAGAACAGAAGTGTCATAGGTGACTACTGGTGTTTACTTATTTACTGGCTGGCAAAGAGAAGACAAGTGATAGGCAAGAGGGCAACATAACCTGATGGTGTGATTCTTGCCAAACCCCATCAGATCCATTAAAGCTGGCTGACCATGCAGAGCCTGGTCAGATTTAAGGTAGTTTACTAGGCTTGGGAAAAAAGGCTTATAGAGTTCTAAGACTTTTTGTTTTACTAAAAAATAATAAATGAATGCCTTTGTAAGTCCTTATTCCCAGGGTGCAGGTCCATGATCAGATCCCATTGGGAACTGGATTTCCAAATAAACAACTCTTTAGTCTAAATTCCTGTTGCCGTAGGAAATTTAAAAAAAGAAAGAAAAAGGCCTGAGAAAACAGTTTGGTGGTAGTTGTTCATCCTGAGGTCTGTTTTATTTGCTGCATGAGGATCCGTTTTAGAAATACTTCAATGAAAACTTGGACAATGGGAGCAAGCACTTCAAGGCTTAGCATTTAAAGGTGTGGTATTTTGTTTGGTTGATAATTTTGGGTTTTTTTAAAGTTTTTAAGTGTGTGATTTTGTGTGGGTTTTTGAGCGGTGTGTTGGTTTTATTTTTGTTTTGTGATAAACATGTGAAGTACTTGGATTAATTTGTTTTATTGGCAGCAACAAATAATTGTTCCCTCTCTGCCCCCACCCTTGGTGCTCACTGTATAACTCTGTTCTACACTGTGCCCTGATCTTCAATATGACAGATTCTGCAACAAGCTGAATTTAACGCTGTAGGCTGGGTATTCTTCCAAAGGTGTAATTGCTAGAAAACTGTGGTTCCTACTAGCATTAATAAAATCCAATGTGAGCAGTGTACGCTAGGATGTTTCCTTATATATATTTATATTTTTTTTCAACTTTTTTCCCTGTTTTTTCACTTCTGCTCCATACCAATACTTCTGAAGCTCATTGAACAGGGCAGCTTTTGCTCTTGCCAGCCAGAATCTGTTTTTGCAGAGAGGGGTCCCTGCTGGGGAAGTCTTTCTTTTCCTGCTCTCTCTCTTCTCCCCGCAGGGCAGGAGGAATAAGGACTGCCCTCCGGTCTGCCCTGCTGACAGCTCTGCGTTCTCTGCTCTTGCTGCAGCAGCTGCTACTCCTCAGCCTGACTGAGAGAGCATAAATTAAAACACAAAGGTCTCCTGTGGCCACTCTTGGCTGACAGTGCAATGGCAGCTCAGACCTTCCTACATCATCTTCACTTGACTTTATTCTTTTTCTGAAGAATTTCCTCTGCATTTGTATCAGTCACAGTCTTTTACTGCTGGGCTGAATAGCAGCAGCAATCCAGTAACTGTAAATGTTTTATGTACTTGGGTGACTGGGTCAGTTTGCAGAGAAAAGAATCTGCAATGTGGGTTTCACCAAAAGCTCAAGTCTTTTTGCTTTTTATACTGGCTGGAGAAGGCAGGCTGTTTTTGTGCTTTTCATGGCTGCTGAAGATACAGGAATAATTCCTGTTCTTATCTCCCCATGAAGTCAGTCTTTGGAGAGCTGGAAGCATCACATCAGAACCCTCCTGTTGCCATTCTGTGGGTGTGACTGAGGGCACATCATCGAGTGGAGTGTTTTCTCCAATGAGTTTTGTTTCCAAGCCTGGTGTTTGTATAGGGGATCTTTATCCCATAGGGCAGACGGGGGCTCCTTGGTGGTGAGATGGAATGCCATGCCACAGAATTGGCTGTGCAGATCTCTTGGTCCAACTGTGTTCTTTTTGTGAGGAGGTTGTTTTGGTTTTACCCTGTGTGTGTCTGACATAGCAGGTGTTCTTTGGCTCACTGTGCTTAAGTGTGAGGACCCTTCCTTGCAGCTGGTAAGTGGTGAGGATGATGATTATTTTTAGTCTTTTTCTTAAAGTAACTATGCCCACCTCCTCTGCTCTTTCCTTCTCTGGGTCCCACAGACTGGTTTGGCTTATTGGGCATTTCAGTGTAAATGTATTGGTAGGTTGCGTATGAATTTCACATCCTCTTGTAACTTTCAAGAGCACATGTTAAGCTACAAATGCTTTTCCAGATGGTTCATTTTCTTAAAAACTGAAGTGTTTTTGAGTTAGGTGGACACTGCCCCCTCAATCCTCTTCTCATGTTGTTGTGAACTTTAAGTTCTGACTGGGCAGTTGGGGCCTTTCATCCAAGTATTGCTCTGATTATCCACATCTTCTGAGTGCAGGAGTAGTTCTGGAGGGAACGCTCTCAACAACATTTTTCCAAAGCTCTTTGATGAAGCTCAGCATAACTGTCAAGTTAATTTTTTTTGTGAAGAGTTGGTTAGGCCTTAGCTGAACAAGAATAAGCTTCAAGCACTTGGAGTGTCTCACTTGAAATCAGTGGCACTGCCTTTTGTTTACTGTGGAAAATGGCCCTAATTTGAAAAGGCTCTTTTCTCTGAAATAAGAATTTGATAAAACTTTCCAAAGCAGTGTAAGCTGTGGCCATCTTCACAAAGGGCTTGAGACTGACAAGAGTCTCTCATTGGTAATACAGCACACTAAAGTCCACGTTAAATGTTAATAAGAGGTTTCTAAATTGTGTAAGTGCTCTTTGAAAATTTGCCCTGCTTTTAAATTTTTCCTTAAAAGTATCATAGTAATTATGGAAGTGGTATAAGCATGTAGTAATGTTTGGAAATAATCATGGGACCAACCATAGAATTGCTGTTCTGTCTACCAATTGGGCTTAACAAGAACGAAATGTCATTACTACTTTTGTAATTAGATTTATTTTAATGTCTTTGAACGAAATACCTCTGAAATCAACTACTGAGTGCTTTGTTGCTGCTTAATGAAACAGTGGCCATGCCAGACTGCCTGCTAATGGAGTAGCTGATTGTTGGGGCATGTTCTTTTCCTGCCTGTATTTTAAGTTTCTGGACCATCTTTAGTAGTGCCTAATGCAGATGCAGGCAGTAATGAGATCCAAGAGGAGCAGGGTTGATGTTCTGTGTCTTTAGTCACAGTTTTCATGTGTGGTGCTTGTAACAGCAGCCAGGCAGGATGAGAAGTTCTCCTTCTTTAAACTTGAATGTAGGTGAACATTCTTCCAAGACCAGCGAGGAAAGTGTTCCTCCTGTCCATCCCTACCCCTCCTTGGTGAAGTTCTTTAAATGACTCAGTGACTCTTACAGCAGATTTCACTTAGGATGGTAATTGGAATTTGTATTCAGTAACCATCGGTCAGAATAGAATTATCCTGCTGTTGGGTTAGGAGGACTGTAAGAGGACTGGTGACTCCTTGCTCACAAGGGAGAGTGGGAGGATTCACTAAATGATGTTCAGGATCAAGCTACTGACTGTGTTTCTTTGTCTAATTCCCTAAATCTGGAAGCAATGATCAAATGCCAGTGTTAGTTCAAATACCTCTCCTGAATCAGTACACAGGCTATCCCATTTTGTCGTACTCAGTAATATTCCACATTGTGAAAACCTAAAAGCAAAAAATGCCTAAGCTTAGAACCTTCTTATCTATATTACATTCAAATGTCTTGATTTATATAATTGACTTTATGAATTGAAGGGAGGGAAGTATCAGGACTTGCTCATGCTATTCATTTTATTGTGCTGATTAGGCAACTGAGGGCCACCTTGGTGGTGGGGCAAGAGGACAATATTGTGCAAGAAATCTGTTATGTGAAAGCAAAAAACACACATGTGGAAAAAGGTATGTGCGTTTTTAGTTCAGTAAGTTTAGTGCTAATAGCAGTGACAAAAGAATAATCCTGTAAGCTGCCATCCTGTACATCATTGTCACTTGCAGCAGGATGAGTGGAAAAGCAAAGTGTCTGTGCAGCTTCCATGCTGAGGTGCCGTGGGCAGGGCACTTTTGTAGTTGTTGGTGGTACCTTCCTGGTAACCCACCCCAGCTGATACAAACAGTGGTGGGTCTGTGATGTGAACTTGCCGGCCAGTGCTTGGATTGAGGTCTTCCTTTATTAGTTGCTGTTCTTTTTTTCCTCCTTCCTTATCTTTTAAACAGTAAGCCTTCTCCTTTGAGAGAATGAGAAGTATTCTGTGCACTGATTTGCTGTTTGTGGCAATGTGAAAAAGTATAAATTTATACTTAATTCTGATCAGACCAAGAATGCTTTGGTAGAAAGAGTCCAGGGTGTGGTGAGATTACCCAAAAAGGTTCCTGAGGATTCATGGAATTTGTAGGAGTTTTACCATTCCTGTCAGCTGATGGTGCTCTCTTCTTTTGTAGTTCCAAAATTGTAACATCCTTGAAAGCATTTTTGTGAATCACTGTCACTTGACTTGCTTGTGGGTTCAGAATATTGACTTTTGTGTAAAGCTCTTCTCTGTCCTTTTCTGGCTGATAAATTAACACTTTCCTGAACTTTTGGAATACCTTTGTGTTTGTGTTATCCTGTGAGGGTGAGGAACAGGACTGAGAAGCATAACTGCATCCTCTTCCTATTTCGTGCCATAACTGACAAAACTGATGTGAAGAGTTCCTGAGGGCACCTTGGATGTTCCTGCTGGTCTCTTCTGCAGGCTGGAAAATTAAGCAAATAGGAGCAGTACGTGAAGTGCTTGGTAGAGTGTAATTGCCTGCTCTCACACTGTGATCTGCAAGGACTGTAGAAGCAACATGAGGTGGCGTTGGTGGGGTTGGTTTTGTTCAGGCAATGTTCCTTCCACCCTCAGTTATGAGCAGTGCACTTCAGTTACAGCTCCCTATCTGATATGAGCTGAAGAGACTTTCAGCAGTAGCTCAGTGTCAGAGAGGGAGTGTAGAATTCATTATTCTCTGATCTGACACTGGTTATGATTCAGATGACAGTTTTTACACTTGCTGACGTGGTCCTTTCACAACATAAGATGCTGTGTTTGTTTAGTGCTGTGCCAGGTGATTGCTGTGCTTTCAAACAGGCTGATCATGAGATTTTGAGGGGTTTGGCATTTGTTTTGGGATGACTGCACTAGGCTGTGTTTCCTGTGGATACTGCAATAATATAAATAACTGCTGCTTGTTCTGGCCAAGTGTATTCTTGAAGTGTCTTTTGAAGCATAATATTGAAGAGTACTTTAGTAAGAAAGAGTGGGGCATGCAGCTGTTGGATTGTTTTCTTTTTTGAGACTGAGCTGCTCAACCTTCCCAGGACCTTTCATGGGAGCTTGGGAAACAACCGCTCATACATTACCTTCAGGACATTGAAAAGTATTGTTCAAAAGGGTAGTTTGTTCTGTTCTGTTTCCTCTACTTCCTACTGCAGTAAACCTTGGCCTAGCTTGTGTGTGAAGAAGCCAATTACTCTGACTGGAGCTCTCTTAAGGGCTATAGACAAAGACCATTAAAACTTGCCTAAAATTTGGTAATGTCTTGGACTAGAATAACAGACTTTATTTTGGTGTGACTTGCTGTTGTCAGTGCTTTGTTCAGAATTTTGCAGGCTGTGCAGGTAGCTGGCTGGAGTACACGTATGTTGTTTTAATGCCAAAATACTCTTAATGCATTTTCATACTGTAAGTAAAGCCCTTTCTTGCCGATCTGGCATTTGTTCCTAAAGAGCACTGTACTTCAGAGGGGCCTGTGGAAAAATAGAGATCATTTAGTTTTGAGCAGTTACATATCCAGAATATACGAGCTGTGGATTCTTCACTCCATTGAGCGAAATATGACTGGTGTGACCTACTTTATTTGCATGTGTAACATACTGGATACTTTGTTGGTTTGTTTGTTTTTGTTGGGGTTTTTTGTTTGTTTTTTTAAGCTTGTTTCCTAGGAAACAAATGCCCTGTTGTACAAGAGAACAGCTATTGTGTGGAGACTGCTGCCTGTCTGAGCATTGTTCTTTTGTAGGTGGAAGGCTTTAAAGGGGAAAGAGCTGGAGTTCTCAAAAACATCTTTATTAACCAGATTAGCACAAGGATGTGTTTCACACTGCTCTGCAACTCTCAGTGTATTTGTATTTGAGTAGGAGTATTTATGTTGTAATGGCTTATCCAGTAAAACTGCTATAGATGTTCCTACTGCAGGCAGATCAAAAGAAACTGAATGAGTAACTAATAAGTGGTGGATTTTCATCCTTGCTGAGCACCATCACACATGTAGCTGCATATTTCTAAAAGTGTTTTATTTTGGATTATCCAGAATGAAAACAATATGCAGAATTTGGGGTTAGAGCAGACTTCAGAAAGTTGTATTTACATTAGGGCAGTAGGTCAAGAGAGGGGTGGGAAACCATTTAAATGTAAAATTTGTCTTCAGTTTATTATGTTGCTGTATTTTTTTAAAAAAAATTATTTCTTAGCTGAATGTTTATTGTGATGCTAAAAAAATAGGTGTGATTGTTGCAATGTTAAATTTGAATCTGTGGTGGGGGATTGGTTTTGGGATTGGTAATGCTGACTACTCTTACTGAGTGTTGAAAGAAAACAAACTAACCCACTGGTTGAACTGTCTGGTTAAATAATGAGAATGGTAGGGGAGTGTTGAGTTTTGAGACTACTGAGCAAATTGTAGGAGAAAGAATAAGGGGGACTCTGTAAGCTTTTGGTAATGTGTGACTAATAGGGATGAGTTCTTATGTTTGAAAGTGCTGCACAATTTCCCTTTGGTCTTTTTACACAGGCTTCAAAAATTCACATAAGGAGCAATCAATGATCAATGGAGCAAGTAGCTTACAGCTCTATCTTGTAATTTGTGACTTATTCTGATGTTTCTGAACTGCTTGAACTGAGTGTGTAGCACGTACTGTCAGTCTCAAATACACCTCACTGTAACCTGAGTTGTGTGCTGCAAGATCTTGATAGTTATTCTGATGCTTTTCTTTAATTCTGTAATTTTTTTGTAGTCCGCAGCACATTGAGGAGGAAACAGTGGCAGGACGAGAGAAAACCCTTCAGCTGCCTAATTTCTTGCCAGAGCTTTATTTTGTGCCCCTTTATTCAGCCCCTTCTGAGGGAAAGACAGATTGCTAAGAGTAACAGTGTGTGATCATGAGCTAAATAAGGGGATGTGCTGGGGAATGGAGCTTGTTTGTTTGTAATTGCTTTTGGGTTTGGAATCCAACAGAGCTAATTCTTTGGCCATGTTTGCCAGTAGTAGGGATATAATTCCTACTTTCTGTGTTCTGTAAGGATTAGAGTTTTCAAACAACAGGTCATATTTTGGGATGGGGAAGAAGTTATGATTTTTCTTAAGGAAAAGCTCTTTTTGTGGTTAAGAGAAGGTTCAGATTCTGTGTGCTGAGTTTGGCAAATGAATCAGATGGTGATCTCCCCAGGTGGTCTCCATGTGATTTATTAAGTGGGTTTACGTAGTGGAGAGAAGGTGGGTGACTGACATTGCTCTGCATGTTCAATATCAGCATCAGCTGCTGTCCATGAGTACCTGTTCATACTTCTCCTTGGTCAAAAAGGTGGCTGACTGTTAGTAATGAAACATTTTATAAATCTTTGAACTCCTCACATGTCAGCTTTTCTGACTTGAGAGTACCTTGTGCACTGCACTGCTTAGCAGGAAACACGCTCACATTGAACCCAGAGTTGGAGATGGAAGCGTTATTTAGCCATCTCTCCAAGTGACTGATTCAAGTCCTTCCAAAAGCAGCTGCACTTGATGTGATCTGGACTTCTTGCAAGGGCTCTGTGCCAGTGGAACTGTTGATCTTGCTGTCTGACCTTGTGCATGTAAAATAAGACTTTCTCAACACATAGTCAGACACAGGCAAACAACTTCAGGATTAAACACAAAACATGAAAATTCTGTTCATTCTCACTCAGGACATCTAAAGAAGTTTTTCAGTTGTAAGGGCTGAGGAGAGGGGGGAAAGTAGATCTAGGTGTCATAGATCTCTTGAAGGAGTAAAATATCTAATTATATGACTCAAGCCAGTTAACTGTTGCTAAACTGTCCCTTTGCATAATAAATACTCAACATGTGAATGAATAAACCATTAATGAGAAGCTGCTGGTTAGCTTGCTATTCTGCTGGTGGTAGTGGAAGAGTCCAGGAGAGAGCTCTGTGCCTTGACTATTCAGTAATTAACATCTGTGGATACTGCAACTGAAACTGCAAAAAACAGAGAGGCCAAGTATTGGGAGGGAAAATCTTTCTTGTAATTCTGGCTGGGATGAAGTTAAAGCCTGTGAGCTGTGACTGTGGCAAATTTTGCAGCATGCCATGTTAATTTAACCACAAGAGTTCCTGTTCTGTCAGTCCATTAGTTTACACTGTTACAAACTGTTCTCTTTGAACACTCTGAACGCCCTCCCCTCCCCAAACCCAGTGCTTGCCTCTGTTGCCTTTCTCCTGGTCACCTTTTCAGAGAAGGTGGGAGGAGGTTGAGATGACCAAAATGACAATTGCAAATAGGGCTGTGACTTCTGTCTTTGCATTAAGCATTCTCATCTTTTGGATCTTTAATACTTCTTTCCTTTCACTTACTTGGTGTGTTTTTGTTTAATAGTACATGTCATGCACATCCATTGCTGCTCTCAGAGCATTTGTATGCAAGTGTAATGTTTGAGGTGCTTGTGTTTGATTGTGTACGTGATTGCAAAGTAAAGGCACTCCCTGTGTGGAACAATTAAATGTGTCATTTAGGGCAAGATCTCAACTGTTGTAGAAAATACATGTGGAAGTGTTTTAAGAGTTCATTACATAACTGGGGCATCTGATTATTGTTATTCAAATCACTTCTTATAATAAAAGCCAAAAACTTGTAGAGGAGTTGTTCTTGTATGTTGGTGTCATCCTGGCTGTTCCACAGTGCAGTGTAAATCTCAGAGCAACTCTGATGCAGGAGTGGGATGGTTCCCACTTACAGGAATGTTACAATTTCATTTAGTTTTATTGTGCTTTTCGTCAATAGATTTAATGACATAGGAAATTTCATCCACTTTTTTTCCTTTGAGTAAACAAGTTCAGCTTTGAAGGTCTGGGGCCGATGTGTGTGTAAAGAGGCAGTCACTCCAGTGTCATTCTCCTTGTTGGTGACATTGCAGGATGATTTCACTTTGCTTTCCCTTCTCTTTGTTACTGGCTTGTAGCTTGATAAGGAGAACCAAAATGGACTTCTGCAGGCTGCTTACATGATCTGGATTCCCAGCCTGCAACCACAGGGACCATGGAGAAGCCAACTGGACACTCAGAAATGTGGGAAATGATATTGTAACATAATCACAGAGAGTTTCTTAAATATGTAAAGATTACTCACCATTGCTAAAATTAGCTTTTGCCTAAGGTTTTGGAAACCAGGTGCTCTGGAAATGAAAGTGGTGGCCTGCTAAAAGAGCAGGATCAGGCAGTGGCTACAGCTGGCCCAGATTGATGTGAACTGGCACTGCTGGTGTGGGAATGTGTTCTCACAGTGTTAGCGGGGTCCCCTGGGCTGGAGTGAATTGCATGTGGCAATGCCTACTGGAAAAGATCGTTTTTCCTCCCTGAGGCTCCCTTTTAGGATGTTGAAGGATGTGGTGGTGACATGAGAAGCAGAATACAAGGACTCTTCTCAAGTGTGTTGGTGGTGAGTTTTCTACAGCACTGATGAGTGTGATGTGTTGGTCAAAACTTTGAAGTGCTCTGTGTGCAAAGAAAGATCCTTGAGTATTGTGTCTATATAATTGTCAATTACGTTCTTGGCCCTGCAGAATAAATCGCCAGGAGAACAGTGAGGTACAAAATGACGTGTCTGTTGCTTTAGTTCAAAGTACTTGGTTATTAGGACTCTTGAGTTGCACATATTCCTGTGGCAATATTGCTTCTTGTGGTGCTTTCCATTACATTCAGTAACTCCTTGCAGAGCTAAATAGAAAATCCTGTTCCCTTTAATGATGCTGAGTTTGTTTTGAAGATCATCCTTACTTTCAGAAAAATGTTTGTGGGTTTCAGCCAGATGTAATATGAGATGTCAGTCTTGGTGGCAGATTCACTCTCAGCTGGTAGGCAACACTGGTAATTGTACTCACATAATTGTTGGTCTGACAGCTCTCTGAACTGAAATGGTGAAATGATACAGGTTGCAAACATACAGAAAACCTCCTTTGTTTTTATGCCTTATGAAAATGATGTAATTCATAGCTCCAGTGTAAAGAACAGCTGAAGAAAGGAGCATTTAGTGCCTTGAGGAAGAAGCAACCTCTGTCCCTGGGTGGAGGAGGAATGAGCATTGGAGGGAAGATCTGAGCCTTAAGATCTGTTGCTGATGGAGAAACTATTTGCATAACCACAGATTAAACCCTGCCCAGAGAGCCTGTCAGGGCTCACATATGACCTTTGAAAGGAAATCAGGATCAGCTGTAAGAGATTGTGGTGGAGCTGTTCTGTTGTCAGTTTTGTGCTTGCCAGCCAAGTGCAATGGTAGAGTGAATCTGAAATGGTTGAAACTTAAAAAGATTTCTTTTGCGTGCACATATCACACACCAACCAGTTTCCACAAGTCTGTTGAAGATTGTGTTTTTTAACGGGAGTACCAAATCTTTTATGCTTTGGTTGCTTTTTAGCTCCCTGAACTTCCTGCTTTTCCTCAGTTGTTTTTCTTCTCTCCATTTAATCCAAGTTGCTTGCTGCAGAACTACATAATCCTTTTTTTCTCTCAAGTAAATTGCTATATATTAGTATAATTATACAATGAGCTTTATTTTGTCCTTTGCTTCATTGCAGTGTATCAGCAGTTTGTACCATGTAAAATCTGCATTTCAGCCTTGTGTTGCAACCTGGTTTAACCTTTTTTCAAATGCAACCTGCATTTTTACTTTATACCTTAGAAGTAGAGTTAAGTGATTGACCTGTGGAGTAAGAAGTGTGGTTGGGGTTATTTTGACCTGAAATTTCTGGGGTATTTTTTTAGGTTTGCATTACTGCTTGATTTTTATTTTCTTTTGCTTGCACAGTGACTAGTGCACATCTACTGCATGGGATGGGGCAGGAAGGTTCTACTTTTAGGGGATTATCCTTGGCAGCATTGCAGGGAAGAGAGAATTGGTGTGTTGAATTTGCTGCAGTGTAGATGACTTTATCAACCCGCAGCCATGACCATGAATTAAGTGCATGAACATTGCCAAGAGAAACTCTACATGGCCGATGTGCTGCCCCTTCACTCTTACTGGCTCTCTGCGTGGGACAGTGGCACCCAGTCCTGCTGGTGGGGATGTGTGATCTTTGTGTTCTGCCTTCACTGTGAGCCTGGAGTGATTAATGTTCATCTGAGCTCACTCATGACTCACTCCCTCACCGTGCTTCCTTGATTAGCTTCTCATGCTGCATTCCTGCCCTGTTCTCAGGGATATGCTCTTCCTGCAAGGACTTGAAATACGACCCTGTGCTCCTGAAGCAGTGGATGGAAAAGTTTTTGTTGCAAACGTTCTTTTGCCACTCGCTGATCCAGTAATTTAAGTTTCTCTTCAGGTAGGGTTGGGTGAGCTCCCATTGCCCTCACGAACCACTCAGCGGCTCGTGCTTTCAGCAGACCTCAAGGAAAAAGGCAGCACTGCTGGAAAGAGTGATGTGGGGGAACTTGTTTGTCATATGTAAGAGCAGCAGAGCTACCTGCTTGTGAAAAGGCTTGTATAGTGAATGGGTTGTTCTTATCAGCTGGAGTGAGACTTTATCTTAATATTTTCTTCCAGACGCTGTGCTTTTGAGTCTGCCAGGAGTTGCTTTATTGTGGGAGACATACTGGCCCTGATGCTATTAAAAGTCTATTTTACATGACAGCATAATAGTAAATTTAGGTGAATGCTTTTAAAGCCTTTCACAAGAGCTGAGATTCAACACTATAATTTTTTTCCTGGGTTGTGTTTCAAAGAAATTGTTTCCTACCTTCTTTGAATAATATGTAGGGAAGCAAAGCCATTTAAAGATCAGCAAACAGGAGCTCATCAAAATACATTTATAGCAGCTAGTGATAAAAAATCTTTTTCTAACAATGGGTTTGTTGCTGAATCTAAATATTGTTCCCTGGTATTCAATTACTTGAGCCGATTTTGTTCATGTACTAGAAATATTGCTGTGCTCTGGTCCTGTGCTTAGTGATCAAGTTGGGTGTATCAGCACTGAAGATGGAGTTTTTAATACAGAAATAATGCAGTATCCATTTCGTTCGTGTCCTGAGTGGGGCTGCCCCAAGCTGGCAGTCCCCAGACTCTGCTGGGCTGTGACAACATTGTGGCTGGGGAGAGGCAGCAGTAACAGGCACAGAGATGGGTTTTCCTAAATTCTTTTCCTCACACAATGGTTTCTGTTCCAGTGACTTTGTTTTAAGGGAATTCAGTGTGATTGTAACTGAGAATGAAGCCTACAAGGAATGTGTTTTGAAAAATGGAAGTTCAGCAAGTTTATGATGTTCATTCATTAGTTTAAAAACACTTCCAATGTTTTATGCTGCACTTTATACCCTTGGTAGAGATCACTGTTGCTCTTGGTGCTGTGTCCACTGCTGTGTTTCTTAATTCAGCTTGTAACCAAAGGGGAGGTTAATTTAAAATGCCTTAGAAATTATGCATTTTCAGAAAGGGATTAATGTGGGTAAATCCAGCTCCAATAGCAAAGGTGTTTGATAAAAGAGTGCCAGTTTGCAGGTGATTTTGTCTCTGGGTTTTTGGGTGTGGAGATTTGCCTTGACAGTAGGTAGATCATGGCAAATGGAATTTGTTAACCCTTTAGGTTAAAATTGTATTGGACTGTGTTGTCAATGTCTGCTGTGTGCAGCAGTTTGCTGGGTGCATTGGATGGGCAGCACTTCCCATTGCCCCCACCCCTCCAGCTTCAGTGCTGTTGATAGAATCATGGACACTTCATTAATGATCACTTTGGATGATGAAAATGTGCCTGGTTACTTTGCAATTAGGTATTTAAAGAGCTTTAACCAGAAAATGCTGAAGGTTGAAAAGGATTTAGAACACTTCTTCCACAACTTCTGCCTTCCTCTTTTCTAACTATTGAAGTGATGAAACATGAAACAATTACAAGATTATTTGAATCTGGAAAGAGAGAAAGAATTGCTGGAGATTTGCCAAAAGCATCTCTTATTGAGTAGATTTCCTGACAGCAAACTGATCAGTGGGTCCATTCCATGCTGCCCAATGATGTGAGTGAAGGATCTCCTGGGGCCGAGCTCTGAGCCCAGACTGATTCAGTTGAGCTCACTCTGGGAATTGCTGTAAGGGAACACATCCCCACAGCCAGGAGTCGGGGAGGGGTGAAGGAGCCATCCATGCTGTAGGTCTGTTTGCCACCCAGCTCTGTATTTGACACTACAGGACTTGCTGGACTGTGCAAGAAGTGTGAGGTGAGCACTGTGTGGGCTTATGCCCCCCATGGTGGGTGCCAAGGAACAGAAACTGCAGTTTTGAGTCTACCAGGCTTGAATGGAAAGCACTGCCCGGTGTCCTGAGGGGACCTTGCTCGCCCACCTGCAGCAGGCTCAGCACCCACACAGCTCTTGCTCCCTCCTGGGGTTATGCCCCTGTAATTTCCTTTCATTCCTGCAGAGCAAAAACGGGCTGAGTGCTGTTGCCACACACACCGTGTGTCTCCTCCTCAGCTGAGTGGAAAGCTATTTTTAAAAATACTTAATAGTCACATACGTGGCTGTAATTGCTGCTGATGGCTCATGATGGTAATTTCCCCAGTAGTAGGTAACATGTGGATCTGTGTAAGACACCTTTTGTAAGTCTTACCTAAAGGTTCCAGTGCCTGACTGTTGTTTCACCTCATTATATAATTTTTCATTGCACTGCAATTATTTTGTTTAAAGGCTTGTAGCCAATTTTCTGTGCAAGGCTTAAGTTTGGAATACTTGTTATCCATTCTAAAATGTTAATGGTTCAATGTGTAGTGCCAAATCAATGGTTTATTCAGTTTGTAATTAAGGTTATTTTATAGCTGGCAGGTTTTTAATTGCCAGTCATCACATTAACAAAAGTCCTTCTGCAATTTTTAAAAAAATGAAATCAAATTACTGTGGTTGTCCAGTTTCTGAGGTTATTGCTCCTTCTGTGAGCACTGGGAAAGAGGGACAGTCCACTTCAGCTGATTGTGTTGTGTTGGTCCTGGTGGCTGTGGCAAATTGTATTAACTCTTCTCTTTATGGCAAAAAATGGAATATAAACACAGAATTGATATGAAAGGTTTAGTTTATCAAATAAAATGTATTTTGGTTTGAACTTCCACTTGTTTTCAAGCACTGTTAGCTTGATGTTTTGATGCAGTCTGTTTCTGAGGGCTCTGGAGTTGAGGACTCCGTGCAGGAATAGGTAAAGGATTCTGTTTCGTGTTTTATGTTGAATGTGATCCTGCACCTGGGGAGTTCAGCTGGCTCTTCCATGCAGTTTCATCTTGTTTGGGGTTTGTTGTTTTTTGATTGCTTTTGTTACTGTTTTTATGCTGATATGCTAAAATAGCAAGGAATGTGTAAACAGTCATCATAATTTGTGACTACTTACCTTTTTTTGGTGGAGGGGAGGGATATTCTGGATTGTACAAAGTCTTGGTCCTGTACTGTCTGTGTGACAATTCTTATACCACCACTCTTCAAACTTTTGCTGACCTGTTGGCAAGAATACAGAGGGAGTAAGGACCTAAATGTGTTACCTCCTTCCTCTGTAATAATTCTGAAACCCTCTGGCCCACATCTACAATATTTATTGGAAGAAAAGTGAACATACCTTTGACCTTATCCAAACACCTTATCCGAAGGGATGGGGTAGAAACCTTCTGCAGAGGATCCTTTGAGCAGTTAAGGCTCTGAGTTGTCCTTTCCAGAGCTTAAAAGAGAGAGAGAGAAGGGAAAAGTAAAAAAGCTAAGAATAGCTGAAGCATCCCTTAATATTCAAAACTTTGCTGCCAAAGGAAAGCTGCAGCAAAGCAAGAGTCAAGGATGAGTTAGTGCAAGGTCTGCACCCTTGAGTAACTACTTACATGGGAGGAGCTGGCCTGGCTTTCAAATGACACTGCTAGTGGAGCACTGCTTCATATTTGGCTCTGACATGTTCAGAATTATATGAATAGAATTCTTATGTTGCAGCACATAAGCAGGATGGGAATGTGAGTCTACTACAGCAGTTGGTGAAAACAACATACGTGTAATTTTGTGAAGACTTAGACAGATGGTGTCCCATAGAATAATTATATAACAGCCAAAATTCCCTTAAATCTTTTTATAATAGTTGTGATAATTACTCATAAATAGCCAGTTGCTTCAGTATTTTTCTGTTACATAAATAGTACAAGGATCTACTTCAGCCCTACTTAAGCTCTTGAGTGAATTTGTTCTTCAGTCTAAGTTATTTTTCTTTCACTTGCCTCGTCATTTCTGGTCTTCCCTTGTTTTTGACAAAAGGCCCAAGTGATGTGCGCTTCTGTCAAATCGAGGGAGATAAAGCTGGAAATGTCACCTCTCTCTTACATCTGCCTCTTTTAGGGTTATTTTCTTTGCCTTCATGGACTTCTTGTGCTCTGCTCTTCCCAGTCTCTGTCCAAAGGCATTAATGTTCCCCTAAGAAACTGGGTACTGTGTGTTGCCCTGTAGTCTGCCTTGGAGGAATGGAGTGTGGAATTAAGGTCTGTTTTCTGGGAACTGCTGGGTTTTGTCCAAGGTTTTACACCCATTTCTTCAGCTGTTATCTTGGCTGTTTCTTGCATGACTCTTGAGTGTAGCGGGAGTTTGTGCAGATTGCTGGAAGAGAGTTTTTAGAGCTGGGAATGATCTGGAGAACTCGCTCTGAGGCATCGGTGTGGCAGCCCTGGAAGCACCAGTGGCCCTGATGGATCTGACACCAAGATGAGCTGCCTGCTAGCAAAGGACAGTCGTCTTTTGTGGAGGATTTTAAGGAGTGGATTTAACAAACAACGTCCTTTCTTCCCTCTCCAAGTCTAAGCCTTTCAGCATCCAATAGCTTATAACCCATCTGCTTTCTGTGTCCAAAGGGCACTTTGCCAACTCCATGCAAGGCACAGGTTGCTCATTGACTGGCATAAGTTTAGGGGGAAGGGACAGAGAAAGTTTCTGTTCTAGGTTGTTGCCTCTATCGTGTTCATGCTGCTCTCTGCTTTTTCTAGTGAAGGTGATACACAGGACAGGGATTCAGATACGGGTTTTGTTAAGTAGGCTGGCCAAGATTAGGGAGATGTTAAATTTGGGAGGGACAGAATTCCACTAACACATTTCAAGTAATGCTGACCAAAAGTAGAAGCGTATATTGAGCACTGGCCAGTCTGTCTGCAAAGTGTACTCGTTATGTAAAGGCCTCTATCTGGAGCTGTATCCCTGCTTTCCCCAAAGGAACACTGATAGTTTCCTTGCTAGCCATGGACCCATACCAATCAAAACAGACGAGGGCTTGAAGAAGTAATTATAGGAAGTACAGCAGCAAAAGTACCTCAGTAAATGCCACAGTTTCTCGTCTGGAGAAGCACTAATATTGATTTCCTTTGGGACACCACACTTACTCTCAGTGGTAGATATACGAGTCTGGCCCTTGACAATTCTACTTGAGTATGTTATAAGAGAGTTCCTCACAGCAAGAGCAGCTCAGGACTGCACAGTGGCAGCGGCTGCTTCTGTAGCCAGGTCATTACTCTGAAAATGAGTGTTTCGTACGTGACCCTGTGCACAACATAACTTTTAAAGGGTCAGCCCTAAACAAGTTCTCCTCAGCAGTCCCCTGGAAGCTGATCAAAAGATTCTGCTTACTGGGGCTGCATCTGTCTAGGCAAGGATGCTGGAAACTGAGCATTCACCTGGGAAAGCACAGATGGGCAAAGTATTTTGGAGTTTATCGGTGTGGGGAAAAAAGGGTCTTTGGGGGAACCTTTGTAGGTTATCAAATCAAACCATTTCAATAATAATAAATTATGGAACATCTCCCTCTCCAAGGTTAGCCAGCTTCTGGAGAATCTATTAATAAAGAAATGTCAGTTTATTAAAATTTAACCAAGAAAGTGTCTATTTTTTTACTTTTCATCTAGAGTTGTTTGGTTGTCTGGTAATGTGGTTAATTTCATCACTCTGTCTGCAGAAGAGATTCAGATCAGGTTCACCCCCTGGCTGAGACAAATTGAGAAATTAAACAGATGTCTGTGGCATCCTAAGCAAGTTTCCAAGCAACTAGACTCTTTGTTACTCTGTGATAACTTTGGTGGTTATCCGTCAAAGAAGTATGTTGATTTCTTGATCTGGATGTTGTTGGAACCCTTGCCGGACTCTTAAGTGTGTTATTTTCCAGGTCTAACATGTTTTTGCCCTAAAACTTTAGAATCTTCTTTCATATTGTCTATTTGAATTTTTAGCTCATTCCTAAATAGTTTTTCTCTTGCAGTGCATGCCCCGAGTGCTGACTGTGGAATCACTGAATCAGCAATGTCAGCTGCTTGTGAGAGCAGGTGCTGCCTCTGCTCACTTGGGGCAGGGCAGTGTTCCTGCTTTTCATGCAGCTGACCAGTGGGTCACCCTTGGAGCCCTCTAAATGCTACTTGGCATGGAGTTGCTTCTTGTTCCTGGCCGTAAAACTGCAGTTTCTTGTGATGGGTCTCAGCCTCTCTGTTTGTCAACTCCCCAACTTTCCATGCTCACAGTGCTCAGCGTGGTTTGTTGTCTTGCTTGTTTTTATTTGCATCTACTAAAAGCAAAATGACTGATAGTGGCTGTCTAACCTACATACTCAAGAACTAAAAAAATGTATTCTTTGGAAAGGCAGTGAGATTTCCATCTCAGTCTTAAATTATTTTGTATGCCTTTTTTTAAAATATTTTTCCCTTCTTCAGTTTGTCAGGACTGATTTTCTTCTTTTTTATTTTTTTTTATTATTTTTTATTTATTTTTTTTAATTTACTGAGTATTTTTTTCTGTGGTATTCCAAGATAATCGAAATCACTATTTCTAAACCAATGGTGTAGCTGCCTGCATTCCCTTTATCATGGAGAGCTGCTCCTCATTTTCTGTGTTCTACTTTATTTCAGCCTGTTGAAATGACTTCACTGTTCTCAGTCTTGTCCCTTTACAGGGTGATCATGTTGGTGCTTGGACAAAGGAGTACACAAATCCTGCCTATCCAGACCTCATAGTTTGTTTTTGTTTTTGGTGTCCATCTAATATAAAACTCATTTAAGAACAAGATGTATTTTGTCCTGTGTTTAATCAGTTGGTTATCCTCTAACTTGCTTAATTACTGTTTGTATATAAATCAAGTTGAAAAGAAACAAAATCTGTATTTGTAAGACTACAGAAATGCTTGTTGACCTGTTTGGTTTGTTGAAAAGTTAGAACCCTTTTTTTTGTTTTTCACCCTAAGAATTACAGAATTAGTGTTAGATTATTCACCTATTCAGTATCTTAGTGTCACATGCTGTAATTTGCTGAGGGACCTGTGGCTGGGAGTGTGTTATGATCCGGTTATTAAAATTACTAGCAATGCCACTACCTGAACTCAAGTGAGTTCATGTCCTGTAAAGAGCCTTGTGATGCTGAGACAGACGTTACCTGTGCTGACAACTGTTTGCCCTTCTTAAGAGGGGCTGTACGAGTTCAAGGGAAGGTTGATCCCAGACATAACAGGATTGCTTTCTTATCTGTTAATAAAAGCATCAACTCTCCAGTGAGATGAAGTGATAAAATACAGTCACAACTAAGGTGATTTCTGTCATTGCCAGTGCCAGCCTTGAAAAGTATCAAGGGCTCCAAGATATGAGACTTGATTTTTAGTAATAATTTAAGCTAATATAGTGAGGATTTTGGATTGATAATTTTTATATTTTTATTTGCCTATGAAAACTAATGAGCCAAGCAAAACAGAGAATCTCAAATAATGAACAACACATTAACTGGAGTTACCAGTAACAAGTAGTTAGAGTTTTGTGGAAAAATGTAGTTGTTATGAGGCCCATAAAACACTGAGGAGTTGATGCCTTTCCATTTTGAGTTTTTTAATTTTCTAATACTGAGAATTAAAGAAAGTCTCTAAGCCTTCAAATAGTGTTGCTTCTTAATTAATCAGAGTTAATCAAAGGAGGTGCATGATGGTGGCCTGAAGGAGTAGAATGCCAGTGTCTTTCTCAGGAGGTAGGAAAGCACACTGACATTCCTGCTGAGCAGGTGGATATGGATTGGTTTCTTGTGTGAGGAATATTAGTCAGGTAAGTGTAAACTTCCTTCTGTTACGTTAGAAAACAGAAACAGAACTTTGTTTCATTTTCTGGAATAGTCTGGGAGGATCACATTCCTCTTCCTCTTAAAAGGTTCTTGAGCACTAAATCCTGTCTGGAAAGGTGCTGTTATTATTCCCTTTATTCAGAGACTTGCAAATTCTCCTTGGTGAGTGTTGAAATAGCATGAGCTACAGTGCATGTGTAGATAAGTGTATTTATATATGCATACATACACATACAGATTTTTTTAATTGCTTTATATCACAAAAATTGTTTAACACTTCTTATTCATGCTTTTTTTTTTTTTATCTTGATTTGCTTTTCCTTCAACCAGGCTATGTAATGTTTTTTTTCCCTTATAAATTGTTTGTTCTGTTCAAGTGAGGGAAAAATCCCAATTGTTCTGTTATAACTGTAGCATGTAACATCTGCCATGTTTGCAAGTTCTTTTATTACTTTGTGGCAATTTAAATGTCATTTTTAGTAATGTAACTTTCCTAATTCTCATGCTTTTAACCCCAACTGGCAACAAAGCCCCACAAAACTGCTCACTCAGTTCCCCCACCTCAGGGTGAGGGAGAGAATTGGAAGAGTAAAAGTGAGAAAACTCACGGGTTGAGATCAAGGCAGCTCAGTAGGTAAAGCAAAAGCCACAGGCACAAGCAAAGCAAAACGAGAGGTTCATTCCCCACTTCCCATGGGCAGGCAGGTGTGCAGCAGATGAAAGCAGGGCTCCATCACGTGTGAAAGGTATTTGGGAAGGCAAACGTCATTGCTCTGAATGTCCTCCCCTTCCTCCTTCTTCCCCCTCTTTATACACTGAGTATGGCCCGATGGTGTGGGGTATCCCCTGGGTCACTCGGGGTCAGCTGTCCCAGCTCTGTCCCCTCCCAACTCCTTATGCACCCGCAGCCTCCTTGCTGGGGGCATGAGATGAGGAGTCAAAAAGGCTTTGGTTCTGTTCAAGCTCTGCTCAGCAGTAACCAAAACACCCCTGTGTTACCAACACTGTTTCCAGCAGAAATTCAAAACAAAGCCCCTGCTAACTATTCTGAAGACAATTAACTATCCCAGCCAAAGCTAGCATGCTACTGGAGGTGGGGACTGCATGCAAAAGAAAGGGGTTAGGATATAGTGACCCTGAGATTAGCTCAGTTGGTTAAAACTTGGTTGTAATAACACCAAGGTCATGAGTTCAATCCCCTATGTGGGCCATTGACTTAAGAGTTGGACTCGATGATCCTTGTGGGTCCCTTTCCACTCAGAATAGTCTGTGAGTCTGTGATAAAGCAGTGAAATGTTGCAAATAAAATTTATAGCTAATATTTGTGTTTCTTAAGTGATCCTTAAATCTGAGAGTACATTCTGTTTGTTCTTTTGGGGGAAATGGCTAAAGAGAGTTAGAGTTTATGATGTTGGTATTATGGTGGTAAGTGTGACAATTGCCAGCATTCTGCAATAGAATATTCTCTGATTTCTCGAATTGGTGCAGCTTCTTTGCCTCTTTTTAGCAGGAAGAGTCGGATCATTAAAAAAAATCTCTACTACTACAGGGCAAACTGCATTAATATTTCATCTATTCTAGACCATTGTATTGAGTGGAAGGTAAAAGGTTTGTAAGAATAAGTTTATAAGCAGCAGCTTGTTGGTATCTTATTTACACACCATAAAAATCTATTTAACTAATTTAGACCTTTAGTGCCCATTGGTTCTTAAGTGGATCTACTGTCTGTCAAGTTGGAGGACAGAGGCACGCACAGCCTCAGGAAGATGCTGGTTTGGAGGAGTGAACTAGGTCCCTTTCCAACCTGGGCATAAAAATAGAATTGTTAGATTTCTCAAAGTGAGCATTTGTAGCATGGTATTAAGTCTCTTTTAGTGAGGAAAAAATATGTGACCTTGAATGGTAACACTGGGAGTATTGAGGTGTAAAGGATTATTATCCTTAGTGTGTACTGCTAAGTCTGGGGGTCTTACATTTGTTTCACTCACAAAAGCTTTCAAATACATTCAACTTGTTCTTGCTACAAGAAAAAAAAGCTCTTGGCTCACAAGCAAAGAATGCATATTCTTTGAAGATGTGGGTGTGACATGGCAAAATAATTACAATGGCAGCTTGTAAGTTGGTCTGTAATAGCTTCACTTATAACTTATTTTTACAAGGTTTTCTTTTTTTTTTTTTTGCAGTATTTGTCTTTCTGGAATTTTAACCCCACCTTGTAACTTGTCATTTGAATTTCAGAAGGGTGGAAAAAAGATTCTGAAGCCGAATCAGCTTCTCTCATTGAGATTTGATAACAGAAAACCGCTGATAGTTTGATTTGACTGAGATTTAAGGAACAAATCATCCCAGAGTGCAGGAGCACTGAGAATGTCAGAAGGAGGGATGTTTAGCTAAGCAAGGAGTTTTAATGAACTCAATGTAAAAAGAGAGTGTAGAAGAAATACAAGAACTGGCAAGGCAGAGGGTGCATTCAAGCATCCTGTGGGCTTGATGCTACCAAGAAGGCCAAAGTTGCAGTTCAGACTAGCTTGGGACATAAAAAATTGTCAAGAAGGGCCTCTACAAGTATACCAGCAGCAAAAAGAATGTTCTTTGAAACCAGAGATCTGTTATTGAATAGGCAGGCATTAATAATGGATCATACAAGAATGGCTGAAGTATTGAATGTTTTTGGCCCCAGGAAGGCAGGAGGACAGGGACCTGCCAGAGGAACTGGAGTGTTCTACTGTCGTCCTATTAGAAAGCTTTATTTGGTATCTCATCCGAATCCTCTTTGATTAAATATCAGCTATTGCTGTTTCTATGGTGAATGCAAAGTACAGATTATTGCTTTCTCCTTATGCAATGGTTAAAGTCTATTACCAGTTTTCTGTCCTTTGTGTTGTAAATAAATATTGTAAGCCTGCTCTTTTTTTAAGGCCAACAGTAATTTCTTTGCTTTCTTAGATGCTATAAGCAATCCATGTCTTTGTAAAAGTTAAGTGCCTAAAACTGGATGTAACACCCAGCTAAGCTTTGCAGGGACAAATAGAACATAAGGATTACTGTCTATAGTTTGCAGGATATATTGCTTCATTTTTAAGCCCCTGTATGAAACTTGTGGGGTTTGTGTAGTAGCTTTTTATTGTTGACTGAACTGACTATTTACCTTAGGTCTTTAAAACACTTATTTTTAATCTCTAATTTTTTTAAATTATACTCTCTCAATTAGGAAGGAGTGTGTGACTCTGGAATTGCTGGAGAGGCACATGGTTACTGTGGCTGAAATTGCAGCAGTGCTTTGGTGTTGCTGTCCTGGAGTGAGGAAAACGATGGGAAGTGGGGGATCCTCCTGAGAAATCTACATGCTAAATGTGTGTCTGTGTATATATAGCTGAGACCTTGAAGTCTGGGCAGAATTTACTTGTGCTCTGAGAGTCTTAACAAGCATCAGCCATTTAAGTAATCCTGCATTAGATCATTTTCTGTGAGGAGCTGCCACGTGCTCTTCTCTGCGCTGCATTTCTGCACTTGACTCTGTCAGCTTTTGAGTAGCTCCTTGTATGTTGTCCCTGCTGAATGGATGGTTTCATTCTGTTTAGATCTCTGTACTCTGTTAAAAATAAACTTGAGATCTCATTCTGACTGCAGTAGAAAACCTGTTAAATTGTGCTGCTTTCTTTTATCCCATTGTTAAGAAGAATATTGAATGACACTAGACATAGGACAGGCACCTGGAAATAACTTCTCATGTCCTTCCATCCTGGCAGGGAGGTCTTGGTAATTACTGGCTTACTTGGCTTTTTCTCCTCATTCTCACTGTTGTCCTAGTAGACTCACTAACACTACTTACCCAAACTTGATAGTAAGAGCCTCTTAATTCAAACTCCTTCAAAATGCTCCAGACTGGTGTTAGTCTTGCTAGTGGTATTTGGGCCCAGAACAGGAACAAGCGAACTCGTGGGTGGATATTGCTGTAAAAGTAAGGTTTTCACTTTATATGTTGACATTAATCAAAATAATTTCAACTGCACAGTGCAGAGCTGTGGTGTCAGTGTCCTCAGGGAAACCTTTCTGATGTAAATGCAGTGGTGTCATTGAGAGCACTTAAAGTGCACAGGGGAAGTGCAGTCTTGTGGCATGAAATAATAGTCATTCCAGTATAGAATCTCAGAATGGTTTGGGTTGGAAGGGACATGAAAGATCATCTAGTTTCAACTCCCCTGCCATGGGCAGGGACACCATCTGTCAGGTTTTATTTTATAAAGAATGCAAAGACAGTTGCCAGATTTTTTTTTTTTTTGTAAGTTATGTTTGTCCTCCTCTGAATGGAGGAAAAGAAGCTTCTATTCATTATTTGATTTGCTTCAGAGCTGTTATTGGAATGGGAAATTTGATAAATATCTGAGTTAATGGTTACTCTGTTGCTTTTTCAAGTGGAGCCAGGGTTGTCGGAGGTTTGCCCTGGTCTGTGGCAAACACGATAAAGCTGGTCATTGGGAGCCTGTGTTTTGATTCTGTAAGCTGCAAAACAGTAAGAGCTGCTTAAAATCCTTTTCCCGCTGATTCCCAAGAATGTTTTAAAGGGTACTCTCATGAAACCCCACCTGGAATTCTGCTTTGAGCTCTCAGGTCCTCAGCACAGGAAGGACATGGACCTGTTGGAGCGAGTCCAGGGGAGGCCATGAAGATGATGAGAGGAATGGAACACATCCTGTGCAGACAGGCTGAGAGTTGGGGCTGTTCAGACTGGAGAAGGCTCTGGGGAGACCTTAAAGCACCTTCCGGTACCGAAAGGGGACCTATAATAAAGATGGGGACAAATGTTTTAGCAGGTCCTATAGATAGAACAAAGGTTAACAGTTTCAAACTGAAGGAGGATCAGTTGGGATTAGACATAAGGAAGTAGTTTTTTGTAATGAATGTAGTAAAGCACTGGAGCTGGTTCTGTGGTTTAAGGAGGTGCTGCCTTCTGAAGCTTTCAAGCTTTAGAAAATTTAGAGCTATTTCATGTCTTTGATATGCCATTGTGGTTTGACCTCAGCTGGCGACCAAGTGCCACGCAGCTGCTCACTTGCTTTAACTACTCTGCCAATTTTGATGTAAAATTTACTTTGTCCTGTCATTACTGACAGTCTGTGAGAAGCAGTGAGAGTATTTGAATGAGCAGAGTCAACATTTAGGATAGAAATATGAATCTTTGAGAAATTCTTCTATTTGTAAGTGTAACTTGCTTTTTTCTTATTAAATAAAACAAAAAAAAACCCATCCAAAGAAAAAATCCAAAAACAGTCTGGCCTGCAATGTAAAGAGTCGAAGAATATTCTAATTTGAAATTATCCTTTAAGCACCCCTGGGACTGCACAGGAAGTATTCAGTTGAAATTACATGAATTAGTAGTAGTCGCTTAAAGTTGATAATTCATATGGAAAACTCTAGATAGTTCTGCTTTGCAGCCCTCGTTCCTAATAACACTGTCAGAGAACCTTAAAGAATGAGCATTTTGTCACTGAACAGTAAAATTATAAGATGTCATGTTGGATTGCATGGGACAGCCATTAAGTGTTTTTTATTTTTTGTTTCTTTGGAGGAGCTGATTAAAGCTGGTTGCTGCCTAAAAGCAGCACATTGGAACAAGTATCTCTTCTTGTTTCTTGGGTTTTCTGTTTGTTTGTGAAATAATCCAATGCGACTAATGCAGTCAGTATGGGATCTAAATTAAAGGGAAGAAATCTGCTTCAAGCAAAACAAAGATTTTGTTCCAAGCCTCATTTCATAAGGGAATTTCTCCTCTTCTGAGAACTGGGTGGACATGCAAAACAGATGTGGAGTCTGGAACAGGCAAGATGGGGGGTAGCTGGCGCTGCCACAGAGAAAAATGTTAACACAATTCTGTGTTACCCTCTTTTCCCCATGGTTGTTCGTGTCTCTTCACTGACCTGTCTGGGTTCCATCTGTGGGCTTGGTCCCTACCAGCCTGGAGTTTCCGGCATTATATTTGTCATTTCTGAGAGGGGCAAAAATATCACAAGGGGCAGTTTTCAATCCAGTCACCACTTCAGATTCCTCTGGCAAGGGCAGGGACATGCAGCTTGTAGCAAACAAGCTTAATGCCCTTGCTCTCTTAGGATCCTCCATGGCATTATTAGACCTGTGTTGATCCTAAATGCACTTTAATTAGGACAGACAAGGAGAAAATTAACTAGACAGCTGAAATCACATAAATCTCCTCTATCCTGCTTTTTACAGTCTTTGCTTTATTTTTTCTTCCTCATTTGACTCTCGGGCTTTTATTGGAGAAAAAAAAAAGGTGTCTGGCTTTGTTAGACAAGCTAATTGCATCTTTTAAAGTATAGCTGTCTGCTGTGACTAAAAGGTACCAAAACAGCCTTTAATGTCCTGATTCTGATGAAAGTTTGTCAGGTGTGAATGGTTGATAAGGCAGTTCTCAGGTTTATTTTCTAGTGACATTTAAGACAGGCCACTAGAAAAGATGGGTCTCTGCATTTCTCTTGTATCTCCTCTGGGTTTGTTCTACATAATTTTATCATATGACAGTAGTGCTGCTCCTTTACATCCATGTTTATCTCCCTATTCCCTCCCTTCCCTTCCTTTTAGACTTCTTAAAATCTATCAGACAGTGGATTTGTAACCCACTGTATTAATGTGTGGCCAAAACAAATGAGTGTTTGCAGCACTGCTAATATGAAATCTCTGCTAAATGGTTTTTCACATGCTGTGTTCTTTCTTGTATGTTCAGTATAAGTGGAAGTGAACCAGCAATAATCTCTCATAAACCCCCCAATCCAGTTGCATTTAACTGAACAATAAGCAACCACTGTTTCTTCAACACTTCACCCTTCCTGAGCCTGAGAAACTACTGGATTGTTCCCTATACAATAGGGATAGTATTGTACTCAACCATCAGCTTTGAGAGGGGCCTTGTCCTGAAGAATTCAGACTATTTAGAGAAGACAAAAGATGATAGAGAAAACTGAGGCACAGAAGGGACGTGACCTGTACGGGGTCTTGTTGCAGGTCAGTGGCAAAACCATGGTGAGAACTCGTGTGCTGTGGCTGTTGCCTCATGGCCAGGTCAGGCAGCGCTCACTGTGAGCTGCCACTTCCCAGGCACTCCTGATAATCAACTTGTACCGAAGGTCAAGCTTCTCATTGGCTCTGTGGGTGGTGCTGTCATGTCTGTTCTTTCAGTTCATCGTATAATACACAACTTCACATCTCTTGGGCTTGTTTCTAAACGTCATTATAAATTTGAAGACTAATTTGGAATGAGAAAATGTGAATTTGTAGAAGTATCTTACACCAGATTATAATAAGTGGGTCATTAAGCTGTCATGGTCTGTCGTGTCTGTGGGACTTGAGAGACCTTTAATCAGCAGATTATTGACACTACATGGCAAACAGTCTGGCATGGAAATAAAAGTTCATGACCTTAGGAATTGCTAATAAAAGTTCCTGATCCAGGGTACTGCTGCTAAAGAAAAGGGAAGGTTTGCATATATTTTTTTAAATTTTTTTTTGGCAGTTGTTTTTATTGTTAAGGTCAGTGAAAGGTGAAGAAAGCAGTGCCTTGTAGTTCGGGCCCAGTGCTTTTTAAAGCAACTCTATCTTTGCACTGCTGCTAATGGTCAATTTTGCTAAGCATGCAATAGTTTCCATAAATTGTGCTGTAATCCTCTTTTTCGTGGTTTTGTCTTCCAAAGTTGTTTCAACTTCCTTTAGCATAATAGAGATTGAAACAGTATGTGTGTAGTTTTAGAGATTTATTTGTTTAATGGTAGGAAACTCTTACACATGTTTTACGTGCAGCACAGAAGTTGCAGTTTAACTGTGTCTGTCTTGCATGTGTAAAACTCATTAGCTCTCACTTTGCACCTTCTCTATACATCAAGACAAAATGTATTTTGCTTGTCAACCCTCTCTCAATTAAAGGTGTGAGAGCATCTAAATTAGAGAAATTTCAGAGCCCTTCTCTAAAAACAGCCATGTTATGTTATTTCCAGTGCCCCAAGCTCAGTGCTCTGGGATCGTGGGAAATGCAAACCAGAACTGAAAGGAGCTCCTGGACTGTGAAGTGTAGTAGCTTTGGTGCAGACAAGAACTAGTACAGGTGGCCACAGGTACTTCAGCTCCCTCGGAATTTCCACTGCAGTCTCTTGTCCTTATGCAGTTGCCACGTTTTGTATTTCATACCACACTGGAAATTAAAACTAATGTTTGGAAACAGTAGTTCTCAAAAGAAGCTACAGCTTTAGTCCTGAGTGCCTGTAACTGACCATAAGAAGGGAATAAACCCAACAGAACTGACCATACTCCTTTGTAATAAATAAATTCTCTTAGGATTTACAGAAGAAATTAATAATTGCTGAAAGTTTTTTTTTCTTATCTTGTTTGACTTGTTGCCAGTGCTCCTACCTGTGCTCTCTTATTTTGAAGGCAAATGTGTTTGCAGTTAATTGACCTAATCTCTAGTGTGCTGAATTTAGTAGACAGATAAGATTTTAATAATGGAAATTATTACATATTAATAAAAATAGATAATGCTTTTGTACCTTAGCCGAAACTTTGTAAGAAGGTGCTGTAGAAGTTAAATGGGAAGGATTTTTCAGTGATGCACATTTGATACCACTGTGTAATTCGAACCATGGGGACCACCCCCGTCGGAGCTGGATGGGGGACAGGCTGTCCCTGGGGGTCTCGAGACCTGCCAGGAAGGAATTCGGGAGGCAGGAGATGAAAGGTGGGCACGGGCCGGATCTGCTCTCTCCGTGCCTGGGTTTACCCACTGGAGGACCACGGGCTCTGCGTCTTGCCAGAGCGCTCAGCCTTCCTCGCTGTCCGACCGAGCTCACGCCCAGGGCAACCACCACAGCGCTGCTATCGGAGCTCTCTTGGAGCTCTTTGGCAGCAACCTGGGAGCTGCCGCCACCGCCAGCCCGGGAATTCCCTTTCCCGGAGCCGCCGCCGCTGCGCTCTCTGCCCGCACAAAGCGCCGGGGCCGCCCCTGCGCTCCCACCTGAACACGGGGCTGCTGTGCCGGAACGGAACACACTCCTGCATCGCAGCACCTCAACACTCCCCTGGAAGAAACAGCCTTCCAGGTGTTGTTTGAACTTAAGGGGGGAGGGGGGCAACCAGCTAATATTTTTTGCTGCTTTTTTTTTTGTCTCTTTATCTTTTTAGTAAAATTGTTATTTTACTTCATTCAGACTCCTTGTAATTTTTTACCTTCTCTGTATTGTGGGGAGGGAAATAATAAAAGAAGCGTTCACGTCATTAGAGGTCTTTCCTCCCGAATATATTGTAGTTAAACCAAGGCAGAAGGCTTTGAGTTAACTAATTTCAATGATAGAGTAACTCAATGGTGTTTAATGAAATATATATTAAATATTAGGTGTTAGACTGTTCAGGAGAAATACTACACTAATTAGGTGTTTTTTCTGTGACTTCTAAAATATAATAAAAGAGCTGATTGCCATAACTTAGGGTTGGTTTTTTTCTTTATCTCCACTGTAACAGCATCAATCTATTGCTCCTAATCCCTCTTTGTGGAAGATCTATGGGATTAAAAAAACCCACACTATACAATTTCATTGAAGTGTGTCCTATTTTTTTGTAATTTTTGTAAGGATGTACAATATTCACTCAGTAATAATTCAGTGAAAAAGCCCACTTGCTAATTCAATAAACACTTCTTGATCCTTCTTATTATCCATGTTGCAGCCTTTCTTTTGTGGAATGGAATTGGACAATTGATAGGAAAGGCCAATGGAAATGAGTTTATCTGTGCTGTGGAACACACAGGCTGTTCAAAGAATAGTCACTGAAAAGTAGATCAGGAATAATTTGTCTGGTGTGAAAACTTGGCTGACTGAGCTCATACACATGGTTCTAGCAAAGCCCTTGTTCTTGTGTGAATGGAGAGGTGGTGGGGACATGAGGTTGTTTCTGTATAAACATCATTTTGGCAGCTATTTTTTTCAATAGAAGAATACAAAATTATTCTGATCATTATGAAAACATTTATTACAGAAGTGTATCAAAGTTCTGATTCTGCATTTACTGATGTCTCTCATTACCCTAAAAGACTGGGTTCGGGGAGGAGAACTCTTGCACAAAGTTCTAAATGCATGCTTGTGACCAGTATATGCATACCTGTATTCCTGGAAATTTATCAGCTGCATTATTGCCTTTCTTACACATACCATGAGTAACGGAATGGCTGGCTTGCTCAGAAAGCCCTCAGTGACAGGATTTGGAAGAGTGAATTAGGTAGAAAGTGTATGTCAGAGCTTAGGCTGAGCTCTTAATTGTTTCGCTCCTGTCAGTTGAGATTGACCCACAGAGCAGCTGTCCCCTCACTTTGGTGCAAACCTCCAGTGTTGTCAGCCCTGGTTTATGGAAAGGCTACACAGAAATACAGTGAAGTAGTAAAAAAAGGACTCTGTTTGCTCCAAGGCATAGGACACACTATTGGGCTGCTTGGGATCTTTGGCTTGTTCCCACAGTTACTGTTGGTTCATAGGGCAGAAATAGGAAGAGCACCAGGATCTTTGTTGAACCATGTGTTACATTGATCAGTGAGGTTGCTGAGAAAGAAATCAATATATTTAATAAGCATGAATGAGTGTCTTAAGGCCCTTAAACTGGATGAAATTATTTCATATTTACTGGGGGCCAAGAATGAGGGAATCCTGATGAAAGGAGGGGAATCTATATTCATAGTACAACTTTTCTCTAGGGAATTTGTGATCTGTAAGATGACTTCATTTTGGAAGGGGGATAACCATTTAAAAAAGTAAACTGTGAGAGAATACAGAAATACAGGTAGCTATTCTCAGATGGAGAGGTAAAACAATTTCATTGGTAAAACTAATTGCTTGCAGTTTTAAGTAATAGAAAATCTGGTAAGGCCAGTGGGCATTGTCATTAAAATGTGTCTTTCTTGAATAAAAAATAGCTTTAAAGAGGAGATGGAGCAGTTGGTTTCAAATGCAGTGGTACTATTTTTAGCCTTCTTATTCTGTGATGTGAATTAATGGCAACTGAATTAAGAAAAGCTTACCAGTTTCCCATTATTTTTTTTGTCCACTTCTGGGTTTTATCTACAAGTAAGGTAATAAATTGTTTCTCTCTTAAGTCAGGTATTAATTAAGGACATTAGCAATAATTATGAGGAGAATTTTCAAAGACTTGTAGTAGTTCTTGGGTACTCTAAAAGTCAAAAGGAAAATTAGAGAGCATTGTGCCACAATTAAGTATGTTTGTATATCCTGATTGTTGTGCATTTTTTGCCTGGAGAACTAACAGTTCCTAATTTTTTCAAACATTAAAAACCCCAAGATTTAATTGTATTTCATGCCTTTGGATAGACAGATAAATGCAGTGTCTTATGGGGACAGACATTCATCTCAGCCAGCAGCCAAAACTAATCTCTCTTAGTCACTGGAACATTGTGGAGTGTGGGTTTCTCCTTCTGCTGCTTCTTTCACAGCTCCAGCCTCCACACGGCCGCAGAGCTGATCAGAAGCTCTTTGTTTGTGCATAAATGTGATTGTGTTGGTTGAGAGTGCAGGGGCTCGTTTTACAAAATGGGGCTTGTGCGTTCTTGTAGCAGCCTCAGACATCCGTGTCATGTGGGAATTGTGTAGGAGAGGCAGGAGTAGGAGCACTGAACGAGTTGGTGATAGACCACACTGACAATGTAGAAATCTATGGGATAGATTTATTGTCCTGCATTGTTATATAAAAATCTTGTATATTGACTGTAATGGCAGGGCAAGGCAACAACTCCATTCCTTAATTTGGGGCATATCATTTCAAGGCAAACGTGGTTTTTCCTTCTGCTCCCCCCGAGGCAAGACCCAGTAGTGCTAATTACTGTATTAACTGAAGGAGAGACAAAAAGCTATTGGTGATGTCTCAGTCTTCACACACACTGTTCCCCTTTCTCTTCGGTGCCCTGAGGGTGACTGCTGTAGAGTATAATTGTTTGATTTGGTGCATCCAGAGAGAGAGAGAGAGGATCTGACACGCCACCCTGCACTCGGTTGTTCTCTGCCCGTTTGGCAGCGACAGAAACCAAGCAGAGGTCATGTGAGTGCAGCCAGAATAGCGTGGCAGTGCCGGGAGTGCCGTCATATTACACTGGGCTCCTTTCATGCCTTCTGTCTGAATAGGGGTCAGCACTGTACCAAATGTCATGGAATTAATGGGTGATTTTTATGCAGACACATCTAAATGGGATGCACTGAGGAACCCACCTCATGTGGGAAACAGCATGTTATACTTTCAGGGCAGGTGGGAAAGGCTGACCATGATTGTTGAATGAAAGTTCAAATGAAAGTGGGAGTGACTTTGGAGCAAAGCAATTATGGGTCTGATCCTAGGAAAGTGTTGCCTGCTGTTTGTGTGACAGGCCAGATGATCTGCGGGGGAGACCAGAAGTTTAGCAGTCACACAGGAGCTGCTGAAGACACGTTCACTAATAAGACGACCTGACACTGTAAAGTTAAAGGGTGTAATCTTGTTCTTCTGTTGGTGTGTTTGCCTCTAAGTGTGCCCTCGCTGGGATGCCTTGTCTCCATGGCATTGTTGGGGCTGAAGGGCAGTTAATGAACATGCAGTTTTATGCTGACATGTCCAGCTACTTACAAAGTGTTATGGGCCCGTGTACAAAAATCCTGAGAACTCCATTTCCTTGCTGAATGTTGCTGGGGTGCAGCAGGGTCTCCACAGAGGGGTCAGAATCCATATGCTGTAATTCCTGCAGTTGGGCACTGCCAGTGGCAATGTGACATTTGAAAGAAGAGCCCACAGTCATTTAGCAGGCTACAGCTGTGCTGGAGGAGCTGTGCTAGACCTTTGCAAAGATAATGGAATTGAGGGAAACTTAGAGAAAGCAATTAGATTCTTTCCGAGAATGTTTTCTTAAATGTCATGAAATTTATTTTGCCTTTCTATATTCCATCACCTCACTAGCTCACAGATTGATGCGTGCAGTTTCAAAGCTGTCTTCTGTTGTGTTCCCAGTGAATCAATTTTCAGCTTATAGCAGGTATTTTCTTAGTCCTTAAGTATATGATACTGAGTTTGGATTGTTACATTTCATTCCATCTGTGTGTGCCATATGTTCAGCCCTGCTACTGTTCCAGCTTGTTTGGGATCACCTTTCTTCTCTATGTTAAGGGAAGAACACGAGGTGCCCGGGGAGGATTCTTGCTGATGGCTCCACGTTCATGGTGGTGCCTTGTACAGCTGTGCCCTGCTGAAGGGCTCTTCTTACTCTGCCTCTGTGTAGCCCATGCAGGGTTCATTGCAGTGTTGGTGCAGCCGTGGAGGACCAAAGATAAAGCTCTCTTGCTGACTCCTAATGTTCCAGCTCAAACAAACATCTATAAGTATGAAAGTACAATTAAAGGAAAATAATTCATGCTCTGAAAGGTTTCTTATGCCCTTCTAGTGGATGAACTACAGAACAGGTTAATGGGGAAATTTTCTAGGCTGGAAATAGAAGAGAAGGCAAGAAGAGCATTCTGGATTTTCCTGGGCATGTTAGTCAAGATACAAATAGTTTCAGTTGTTTCAAAGAGGTCAGTAGATGAAATTATTGAAAAATATGTTTGATATCGGTATTCCTTGCTCAATGAATTTTTTTTGTTTTGTTTACATTAACTTCTCAAGAATTTGGAAGTGGCTTCCAAATATATTTGTTCTTAAGCAAAAGCAGGGCTGAAAGCTAGAGACTGTATGTTAATTGTGGTTTCCTTTCCAAACCTTTCCCTGGGAAAGTATGCCATTGCCTTTCAAGTTGTCTCCTGTCCTGTTGCCTCTGTGTGTGTCGTGATTAGTGGCTGGAAAATGAAATTCTAACACTATTGCCTTTTGGTAAAACTTAAGCAGTGTGTTTCAGATAAGGGATAAACTTCAAATAAGGTGTTTTCCTGTGTAGTGTTGTGCTTGCACTTTTGTTCTGCAAAATGTTTATTTTCTCTTGTAGCATGGATTCAAATTGCAGTGCAGGCAGGGAGGTGTCAAAATTGATTTAGCAGTTTGATACTGTCCCTCTTCTCCTATATGCTCAGGCTCAAGTCTTTACCCATGCTCTACCAGGGTACCTTCTTGGCATTGGTGTTTTAGCAGGAATTAATTGTCTCTGCTCAGCAGCTGAGCTGTATAAATACATCATTAGAATTATCTGTTATCTGTAGTGTGGAGTTACTCCTTCAGAAAATGAATCCTTTTAAGCAAAGTTGAAAAAAATGTCCTGTTTTATGCTTTTGCCCTTATTTTTATCACAGATTTGTTAAAACACACATTTCTTGTCTCTTCCTATCCTTGACTTTAATATTTGTGCTGAGAAATCTGCTCTCAGAGGAGATTGTGAGCCTTTCTGAGCCTCTTAGTCTGACAGGTCTGCTTGCTTTAACCCATTGCTATTGTGTAACGTGCCCAACACATCACTATTCCAACAAGATCTGTGGGACTCTTAGAGGCAGAGTTCTAGACAGTCCTGCTGTCTTCCAGTTGATGAAGGCAGCTGTAGTGGATTTTGCCTGGAAGGCTGGAGTTGAGTCTGTGGTTTCCAGATGTCCCTTTTGAGATTCTATGCAGGGTGACTGTTCCATGGGAAAACAGCTAAAGTTGTTTAATGAGTTTTACTGCTGGCATGCACTAGTGAAAAATAAATGCTTTCTTTCTTTCTTTCTCCTTTATAACAATGTCCAGCTGGGCATGGAAACTTACCCAGTATTCATATTTTTATGATTAAATGGCTGCTTTGTGCTGCTCATATACCTTGTGCCTCGAAACCCTTCTGGGGCTGAGCAGAAAGAAAGAAAATACTTTTCCTGTGTAATGAGGAGTTACAGTTGCTGGACCAAAGTGGAATCATGGGTGAATGCATAAAGTCAAACCAATTCCTGTTCTCTGTGCATCCTTGTTGGGGATTTTTTTGGTGGTGTTGGTTCTTGGGGTGTTGTTTTGTGTCTTTTGTTTTCTTTTTAATGATGGTTGCTGTTTGGAAACTGAGCTGTGATGTGAAGACTTATCATACTGGTGTTTCCAAGCCTGTCCTAAAAATGGTCTTGAGGTACTGTCTGTCCTTGGTAATGACTATCCACACGTACATAAGGTGGAATCTTAAAAACAGCTGCAGGGAGAACATGAGATTGTCTTGTTGGCATGTGCACTCTGCTGCAAGTTATCTTGGCAGTACCAGAACACCTTTGTCCAGAAAGAGTGGTAGGCAAAGACTGACTATGAGAGCACAACTGTGCAGCACAAGGGTCTTAATGATGCAGCATCACTTGTTTTTTGTAGCTTTTCTCTTGGGGAGGCATCTGTATCTATTACTGCTACATTTCCATATCTCTCAAGGCATTTCCTAATCCTTGATTTCCTACTAGGTGTTGACAGAGGGATCAGCTGTTAGTGTTTGTGCAAAGCAGTGAAGGTTTGTGCCAACAGTAGGCAAAGATAGTGGATTAATCAGGAACTATAGTTCATGGAAATAATGTAGTTCAATTTGGCAATAAAATTGGGAATAAAAATTTGCACTTGCAAATGAGCATTTTATATGGTGTAGGTGATACTGCTCATATTGTTGGTTAAGCTAAAATTATATAAGAGTACGCTCTGTTGCAGTGAACTGGAAATCTTCCAGTATAGCTCTGTTTCTTCAGTTCTTAAAGCAAGTTCAATACCCTCCAATTAAATTGCAATGATGGTGCTGTAGAGATCGTCAGCACAAGTCCAGCAAAGGTGTGGGCAGCAAACCCACCCCAGGCTGCCCTATCACGGTAAGCAGCACCTTTACACCCGTGATCTGCAGCAGCACCTTTACAGAAGGGAAGAGGATTCTGTCTGTCTGTTTTATCTGTATAGTTAAGCCTCTGATGCCTCTTTTGAGAATGACAAATAATGGAGATGCTTTTGTTACTTCCTGGAAAGGGTCAGCAGTCTGTTTCATTTAGCTGGTTTATAGCTGCCTTTTTTTTTCCCCACTACCAAACTGTGGAATTTTTTGCCTAGAAATAAAACCTTCAGGTAAACAGCACTGTGACCGTTTGTTGCCTCCTGTTTCTTCCATGTCACTTGTGTTTGAAATTGAAATCACAGTTTTGTTTACTTTGCCCCCTGCAAATAATATAAAAATAACTAACAAAGCATAGGTCGATGTTGACTTAGGTAAAAATTTAGGCTTACTTTGGGAATAGCCCTATGTAGTCTACATCAGGAGCATTCAGTAGCCTCTTGAGTCAGTAAGAAGCAGCGCCCTGCCAGACAAATGGAGAGCTGAATCACCTTTTTGCTGGAACAGGATTTTCAACACTCTGGTTGATAGACCTTCTGGTGCCTGTGGAAGTTGTGCTCAAAGGTCTGTAGAACCATTTCTAATACATAATCTGAATTTTTTAGTTCTGGGCAGTTACAGTGTAATACAGAGGAAATGTTGACAGTGACTAAAAATACTGCTGTGTTTAGAGACATTTCCCTCTTTTGCAATGACTACAAGGTGCAAAGTGGTAAGGAATTTTGGACAGTATTTGCACAACATCTGCCTTGTAACTGGACTTTGTGCATTTGGATTGCTGATAGTTAATGTGTGTGGGTATTGGAAAATAATTTTTGATACATATCTTAATAGCATTTAGATTTTTTTGTTTTCCCCACATTTCTCTGAAAACCCAGGGTATGCATAAATATACACACTGCTGGTCTGGCTTCTGAGGTTATGCTTTTGTTTGACAAAGTAGTGCCGGTCTCTGTACACTCTTGGCTGCATCTCCATAAAGTGAAGAGTTACAAGGCTGTCAAAGAACTCTTGATAAACCTACCACAGCCCTTCTAGTGTCTACTTCTGTCCTGCATCCTCCAACACTGGGTGTTAGACTGTTAGAAGTTGATTTTGTTAATATATTAACACGCGTCATATACACGTGTGTTTGCCATTATAGAGTTTATAGTTCTGAGTCAGATTTGATTAGGGGAGAGGTGTGATAGGCTGTGCAATCACATCATATCAAGGTCAGGATTTGGGACACCTGAACTTGGCTTCTGGCATGTTTTTAAATTGCAGTGACTCACTTTCTGCCTTTTCCAGCTGTGGTTTCTTCATAGGTTTCAGTTTCTTTGTAAATAGTTTCAAACATATTGCTGTGAGGGACCCTAAAAAAAGTAACAAGGAGTGAGCATTTGGTGAAGATGCAATAATGGAATTTTTTCTAGGAGGAGTTCTGTCTGCACTTGCAGGTTGGGTGTGTGCTAACCATTTGTTTGATGCTCATTCTTTTATGTGCTGGTTGTTTTTTAAATAGAAGGAGAACCACATTACGTCGTTTGGCCCAGGTTTGTCTAGTGGTGTTCACTTGCCTCTCTGTCTTCTGTCTCACATGTCCCTCATCCTCCATATGCGTTTGCTTCTCTGCAAAGTGAAGAAAGTGACTCTCTTGAGTCTATTGAAACAGCCTGGGAAGCGGCAGCTTCTGTTGCTGGGATAGGAGACTTTAGGACTCCCTCTCTGTCCCTGTCTGCTCTGTGCGTTCCCAGAAGGAAATGCTGAGCATTCAGTGTATCGTGCTGTGTTGACACACCTGTGTGTGTTTCCTGGCTCTGCACTGTTGCTGTTCTCAGCCACTGCTGTCGATTGTGCAGGCAACGCAGTTGTGGGTTTGTTACTAAGGAAGAAGACTAGCTCAGATTGTTTCAGTTTGCTGCATCAAGTGCGGGAATTGGATGTTATATCTTTACTGCTCGTGGCTGAAATAAATGAGTGTTTGGGTATCAATTTCCGAAGGAGAATTGATGGTATGTTTAGTTGTGATGGGTGGTTTTTGTTTTTGTTTGTTTAGCTTTTGCTTTTAGTGCAACAGCAGCTTCAGGAAAAGAACCTGAAGAAGAATCGTGGTGGGTCTGTACCTAACTAGTCTGAGGCTCAGGTAGGGTGGTTTGGGCTGACTGAGATTGGCACAGTGGCAGGATTGGCACAGCCAGAGGAGGTCTGGCTGTACCCTGGGGGCAGAACCTGCCCTGGGCAGCAAAACAGACCTGGAAAATGACTCTTTTGCAATACTGCCTCCAGGCCTTTTTCTTCACCCCAGCTTGAAGCAAAATTGTTTTCTTTGCCTTTATAGTTTTTCCAAACTTACAGGCCAGAACGAGACTTATGTTTTTGCATTGTCAAGTCACCAAAGAGAAATTATGAGTGTACTGATAGAGGATGTGGAATTCAGGTCTAGTTTTTCCCCCCAATTATCTTATTTTTATTTTATACTTTTCTGCTGCCTCTGTTTGTGTTTTAAGCCCCTACTGTTTTAATGCACTGCTACAGCACCACTTACATAATTTCGGAGGGTTTTAAAATTAAAAACTGACTTCAGGCATAGAAGCTGGAGTGGAGAGGGTTGAGCCAGAGAAGAAACAGTATTGATGAGGAGAATAAGACTGGATAGGAAAAGTAGGTGTACACAGAGCACTTAATATAGTTCAGAACTGAAGGTGAGGAAGAGTCCTTGGAGAGGCACGTGCAGCAGAATTTCTGTCTTTCCACAAAGTCTTCTGGGCTCAGGAAGAGCAGAGAAAGAGAGTACTGTGAAACAAAGACCAACAGAGAGTGTAAAGAAGAGTAGAAGAGAAGGGATAGGACCTATCCCAGATGAATGTGCTAAGTGACAGTTAATGGATGTGTCTTGTTACTTCAACTCTGTCAGCTTTTTAAATGTTTGTGTGGTAGTGGAAGGCTACCAAGGACCTTAATGGTCTTTGCTTTTTGTATAGGCAAAAAAGGTACTGGTTTTATGAAATAAGCTAGATCCTGTAGAAACAAAAATGTTGAACTCCCAAAAGCTTTGATAGAAGAGTTTAACAAATTACTGCAGTGAATAAATTTTATGTTCTTTAAAATAAATCTGCTCCAGATGAAGTATTTTCTTTACACATCAGGACCTGAATTTGAAGAGTCTCATTGTGCATTTGTAAAGAGTTAAATTTATTCTATCTAGGCTTGAGGGGAGTTGTTCAAAAGTTGGAGCAGAGGAAATAGGATTAAATCCATTCTCCTTTTTCTCTTTTCCAGTATATCAATTTCTATGTACAAGAGGAGAGGGACTTCAGTCTTTAGGGACTCTTACTCCAAGCTGATTGGCAGTGCTTACAATTACACCACCACAAAGCAATAAAATAAATACACAGAGCAACAGTAACAGAAAGCAGATGTCTTGCCTTTGCAATTAAAGAACTGGAGAAGGCCGTAAGAGAGGTTTGGCAATTGTGCATTGGGATGGAGTGAATCTGTCTTGCTTACTTGTCAAAATGGAAAACCCCACACTGGTGGAAACAAAGCATTCATCAGCAGCCATAGTATCTTGCTTTGAAAATTTGGGTCATATGTGCTTAATTTTTCATTAGAAAACATTGTGCTAAGAGTCCTGCAAGATGGACAGCTTTTCTCATTGTGTTCTCATGTCTGTTTTTCTACTTTGGATAATTTTATAAGATCAGTCAAGTCTCTGCTTTAGCTGAGCAAGTTGTGTGGAAACTGGGATATTTTTTTCCTTCCACACATATGTGTTTTGTATCAGGAGGGAAAAGGTATTACTGAGACAGTTATCTGTGAAATATAGTTTAATGTTTTCAGAGGCTGCACATAAAGTGGAAATATATTTGACATCTTGTAGTCTATATCTGAATGTCACTGTGAACTAAAATGATAATTAGTCACCTACACAGCATCTTCATTCACTGACTGTTGTACACGGAGTTTTTCTGCTGGTAATGTCTCAATACAAACAAGAAATGGGCTTTAGACGAATGCATTCTTTGCAATCATTAGCATAGATGTGTAAATGTATGTGGATGTTTTGAGCAGTTTTCCTCTCCTTTTGTTGGCACGTTTGTTTAGCTACATGAAAATGAAATGCTGTAACAGTTTGTGTTGAGAATGGAAAAGTGGTTGAAACTGGGGTGTGTGGTAAAAGAAACAAGGGCAGACATTTCCTTCCATGTGATCCTGGCTCAGACGAAAGCTGTAGGGTTGAGAGGATGTCCTACTTGTTCTTTTGAAGGAATGCTACCTGACATATTTTGAGCAGAGTACACATCAGTGGCATGAAGGGGAGAAAAAAATTGTGTGAAACTTCGTTTTAACTTCTGGCTTGGTGCTCTTTCTGTCAGAGCTACTTAAAAACAAACAAGTGACAAAACCACCACCAAAAGCCTCTGTGCTCAGACACAGGCAGAGCTCCTTTTTGCCCTGGCTTAAAAAGCAAAAGGACTGATTTGGCATAAAGTACTTTAAAGAAAGCAGTGAGTATTCTGACTGAAATATCTCTAAGTCTGAGCACAGGATGCTGCAGAGGAAATGCTTAGGGAAAAATTGTTCATCTGGGATTTTAGAGTCAGTTAGGACCTTGTCAGCACTGTTTCATATATGTACAAAGCTCAGAAGTGCTGTGTTTCCCTGATTGTATTTCAGGATGTGAAATACTACACTTCATGTCCTGGTCACCGCTGTGCTTGTCAGTAAAACCCTGTACCTTGTATTGCTGTGCTGTGCTGGCTTGAACCACACAGAAGGAAATCTTGCTCTGTGAATAACCTACAGCACTTTGTCGTGGAAGAAACACCAAAGTGCCCGTTGGAATCCTGATAGATCTCCTTGCTAACAGTCCTGGCTAACATTGTACACAAAGTTCTTGTGGCACCTCCAGGGAAGGGCAGGCAGGAGGTTTTCACACTGCCAAAAAAAATGCCCTTGCAAGTAAGCTCTGGTTCTGAACTCTGACAATTCTGGCAGGCTTCTGCTGGTGTCTTGGTGTTGTTACAGGGAAGGTGAAAGTAGGTGGCCGCACTAGAATTCCATCTCTCACAAATCAAGTGTAACCACACTTGTAAACATGCACTGGTTTATTCACGTGGCGCATTAACCAACCTCTTCCTGCTTGGCCTCCTGCTGTCTTGTCATCCTTTGGGTTGAAAACTGGTGCCAAGTTGTTTAAGAATGAGAGCTGAGATGAAAAATTCTGTATGTGAAGTCATGTCTGATCCCTCTACAATTAAGCTTCTCTCAAAGGTTTTCTGGCATCTGTGTTAGTGTTTGCCCCAGCAGCCTTTAAATGGGTGCTGTGCTGGATGGGTCCCTCCCAACTCAGAATGGTCTGTGTGTGATTCTGTGTGTGGTGCTGCAGCCCCAGCAGCAGAGAATCCTTTTCCTCCAGGCAGGCAAGACAGGGAATAAGATGTGCAGCTTGAAACACTTACTGATCAATTCACTTCTGAAAACTGCACGTGAATTTTACAAGCAGGGTAACAGTCCAAGTACTGCTGCATGTTCTGCTTTTAAATGCACGTAGTCTTTATGGAAGAGAAATTTGAACACATTTGTTTTATGTTTGTGAATAGAAAACCTATAGCTGAGAAAGTACTACTATGCAAGTTTTTTTGTAAGGCTAATATTCCAGAGGAATGTTTTAATATTCTCCTGCAAATTATTATATAAAAAAGAAAAATATCAAGACTTTACAAGCTCTGTACCAGGTTCAGTGACCATTTATAGTTAGGCCAAATGGTCTTAGTTGATGTCTGTGGAGAATTGAGACTTTTTCTCTGTTAAGTGTTTTGTAGATGATGAGGCAACTTCAACCTTGTCATTGCTCAATGGAGTCATTTAGTGGATATAAATTAATTAAAATTTCCAGACGTAACTGAGATCATGTGTATGCCACCTCACCATCTTCCCACGTGCTTCAGATGTGAAGGGATTTTCTTTATGGTTACAAGCAAGCAGAACACGACTGTCTTGGAGAGATCTAAAGAAAGGCCTCAAGATAATCGGAATATGCATCCAGTTTTACTTCTGATTCTAAGAGCAAAAATACAGAGGGATTTTTGCTAAGCTCTTCCAGATATTTTTAGGCTGTACAGGAGTTTCTTTCATAATTGTCAAGAAAATCCAAAGTTAATCCTGGTGAGAGGTGTAAGTCTTCTCATGAGCAGCTGTCTCCTGCCAGTGTGGATTACTGAGAGCGTTCCTGAGTGCTCTATCGCCATCTCAGGCTGTGCTTCTGCAAACGTGGGTCTTTCTAGGGCATGATTGTGGGGGCTCAGGTCAGGGGACTGCTCTGTATTTTGTCTCAAGTAATGCGAGCAGAGTTTCTCCAAGGCAAGAGACACTTAAACAATAAAACATGCACACAGTGATTTTTTTCTCATTATAATCTCTCACTGAGCGACAGCGTTACAAACACTGAGGCAGAAGCTGCATCAGAATGACATTGCAATAGCTATGGATCCTCTGTTAGTTTATCTCATCTTTTTTTTCTGAATGCCATTAAGCTTTTGATTTCTGCAGCATCCTGTGATAGAGTTCGTAATTTCTTTCCGAACCTTTTTCTCCTAAGGGATCTTGTTCATTGTTCTTGTTTCTTAATCTGCTCAAAAGAGCATTTCTGTTTTAGGATATGAGGGGTACTGAGCAGCTGCAATTCTGTGAACCCCTTGGAAACTCTGAGAACTCGGTTTTCGCTTTTGGGTTTTTTTGCCTTACAGAAGCTTGGCAATCTCAGTTTTTTAGGTGCTTCAGTTTAGTGTAGTACAGTCTGGTTACCCAGTCTGTAAAGGGAGATGAGCTTGGCCTGGCTTGAGACCCTGGAGTCTAAATCACCTTTTCCAACCCATGAGGTAATCTTATCCTTAAGTCTCAACTTCTGGCGAAGGATCAGAACACTTGACTAGATTAAGTTTATAAAGCTGGTGGATCTGAGGCAGACTTGCAGCTGATGTGTGGCTGTAAAGTTACATTTGTATGCACTGATCAAATTATTTCATTCTTCTTTTCCACACTTGTTGGGTTCAAAGCCATATTAAGCTATTTGCAAAACGTAATATATTGTACCTCTCTACAAAGTAACAATTTGTCACTTCCAAATGCAACTTATGGATTTGTATAATACTGTAACTTTTTTCCCCCCTCAACTCCTCTTTCAACTGTGGTGCCTTTGGCTGTGTAAGAAAGAAGGAAAGAAGAATATTACTGCAAAAAAGAACTGCATTAGTTTGAGAGATTTGGAAACTTGAACAGCTTTATCTTAAATTTCAAATAATCCCTGCAGTCAGGAGGACTGCACACACTTTTCTGGCAAGCTCTATAACCACAATAATAAAGCAGTCTTGCTACAGGTAAGATGACCTCTCTTGGCTCAGGTGGTGCATCACAGGAGGCTGTGCTGGCTTTCTCAAATCCATGTCTTGGACTTAGAAAAATTAAAGCTGTTGAAACAAGACTTTCTTGACCAGCAGTTCTGTTTTTCCATTTAGGAAAAATTTCCATTTGTCTTGTGTTAAAATGCAGCCAAGTCTGCAACATTTGAAGAATGCTGACTTGTAGTATTGTTTAAATTTGCAATCATGTCCAAACAAAGAGATTCATTCCCAGTGTGCGTGGTCCTTTGGGTAACTAGCAAAGCACACTTGGAGGAGAAAGTCACAGAAATGCCGTGTGTGTAAAGGATCTTCAGGGCATTGCAGGAAGCATATTCCACTTGATACTGGGTTATGCTTGATAGTACAAAGCTAAAATTGCCCCTTAAGGAAAAAAAAATGCACGTAGGGAAGGAGGAACCTTTCTTTGAAACTGTTGAAATCACTTCTGGGAAAACTTTGAAACTTTATATTCCTGCCTCCTCCCAGTTTTCAACAGAAAAACACTTTTTTGTCCTGTTTTGCAAAAGAAAAATCATTAGGATACTGAACTGTTTACACAAATCTTAAGAGAAAACATACTTGTGTTCCAGAATAAGTCTGTACACTGCAGTGTGGAGAAACCACAGAGAAAACCAGAATTTTATGTTTGAGCAACAACCCATTACATGCTCTGAAACTGGAGTGAATATAGCTGTGATTTCAGTTGGTGCTTAGGCTTTAAAAACCAGATATTCAAGTTGTACAGATGGACATTTAGAGATGTGCTTTGACATTTCCTATATGTTTTTTTAACATTGTACATGGTAGATACTGTATCATGCCAGATATGCAGTAATGATGTCGGGAAATGGAATGCTTATCCTGCCTGTTTTGCTTGTTTCACTGATCTTTGGTGTAGCTTTTGTATGGAAACCCTGTAGATTTTGAGGGAAGTGGTGCACTCTGAATTATTCAGTGGAATGGAGAATACAGGGGTGTAACAAAATTCAGAGTGCTGTTCCATTTTCCATAATGGAGGAAAGACTGTCTTTTGAGTTTAGTGCTTATGAGTCCCTTGGAGGAAAAAGGAAATGTTAACTTCCTTTATGGTATACAGAAACATTCAATATCAGAAAAGTTATGAAAAGTTGGCTTCGGAGTTTTTAAAAATCCTAAGTCTTTCAGATTGGTATTGTTTTTATTATTTTTTCCCCCTCAAAATCGTAGGTGATTTTCTGAGAACAACATTGCTGAAACTGATAGCACATGTGTGTGTTTAGGACCTTCTTGCAATCCCTTTCTTTCACTGGGAGAGCACTGTGAGGGCAGTTGCTTTGTGCAGGTGGTGGTAACACAACAGTAAAATAAAGTGCTGCTTGATCGTAGAGTCTGCCTTGAATCTGACAATCTCAGGAAGGACCTCTCTTGCTCAATGCTGATAAAGTGACACTTACTGCACTTTCTATGTCTGTCTGTCTATCTATCTATCTATCTATCTGGAACATCCCTGAGTTGTGCAAGTTTTAAATTCTTCAAGTTACAGTGGTTGAGTTGTAAAATAAACAACTAGATACATACTGTAAAACTCTTGCTAAGCACCTCTCAGTCCTGATAAAATGGATTCTCCAGGAAAGATGAGTCAATGTGTATGTTAAAAAAACAAACAAACAAAAAAAACCCCAGACAAAACCCAGTATAAATTTATAGTTCCTGCTCTGATTTTTTTTTCCTTTTCTTTTAGTTCCTTGGCATAGCATTTCTTGGGATTGGATTGTGGGCATGGAATGAAAAGGTAAGTTGAATATAGCACCAAACTTTGTTTTTCCTCTTTCTCTCTCTTTTTGTGATGAAATACTGAAATAGTAACATGTGTATTTTATGTATCCACATCAAGACTCTCTGTCAAGTAAAACCTTGGCTTGGCTTGGGTCACCTAGAGGAACATCATTGGCATTTTTCTCAAAAATACCTTGCAAAGAAATTGTGGCCGAAACTTGCACATAAAATACCCATTTCAATCTTTGCACACTCAAACTACAGCTCAGACACCAGGACACACCACCGAGGCAGTGCTGGCAGTGTCCCCACTGTGCCTGTCCCCAGGAAAAGGAGAGGGAGCCCACATGTCTTAGAAGGCAACTCCCTGCAAAGAGGCCTCCGCGACTGTGCCCCAACAGAGCAGGTTACTTGCTGTTCCTCTTAAAAAACCAAACCCACAAAAACCAGAATGAACTCTGAAAGCTGAGGCAAACCTGAGGCAGAAAAACTATTGCTTTTTCTTGTGCAAATAAAACTGGCCACTTGGACACTCTTTGTTGCAAGACTAAGATCAGCTTCAAAATGGGAAGAGTGTGTGTGAGGAGTGGGCAGGGAAAAAGGAAACACTTGTGAACCAGAGCCTAACTTTTAGTTTGCTCGCTGCTGAAGTTGGGAAGAAGATAAAATATAAAACATAACATACAAAACAAGTCAGTATGTCTGGGGTTACTGGATGAAAAGTTGGCTCGCTAAAAGACAACAGCTAAAATTAAAGCCAGAGTTTCCTTTTCTTCTTTGTTTCAAAGACTGAAAATAATAAAACCTGGCCAATAACCATGGTGTTATGATGTTCAGTTATATAATAGTGTTTTCTTGTTTTAATGGAAAACACTGAGTAAGTTACAAATTGATGTTCACTTAAGGCATAATAATTGGTGTTTGCAGCAGAACAAACAACAGATTGGAAGCTCTCAAGTTTTGTCACTTAAAAATTCACAAGAAGTTTTGCTGGTTCAGAAGTGATTGCTTAACTTAGATTCTAATTGCTCTCTGTGTATGCCTTGGGTGTAGAGCATTGCAAATATAATGGGATATTAATTAACTCACACTCACCTATATGTATATATGTGTATGTTTACATACGATGTGATACTGATGCTGGATAGCTTGAATAGGCCTGGAAAGAGGTGCTGTGTCTTTTTTCATTCAGCAAAGGTGCAAAAACATGTATTTTTTTAATACTCTGAGCATACTCTCAGAGCTTTGTACCTGTGTCCTACCCTGAGAGAACAGCATTACTTTGGAGTGGCTTTCTAGAGGAGATTTAGACATTTTTGTTTCATTGCAGTAGGTAACAAATGATTCCTCTTTAGGATGAATGAACAGACAAAGGGCAAACAGCTAGTGTTGGAAGACTAAAGTATGCCAGTCCTACAGCTACAAGGTGTTCTGACAGACTTTTAGGTCTGGTTTTTTTAGGGTTCACATATTTTCTATACGGGAAAGCATGCACCCTTTTGTTGGAAAAACATATTCAGTTCGTAATTGCCAATAGCCAGAAACCAGAGCTCCTGATTTTACTTCAGATTTGGACATCTGTTACCAAGTCATCTCAAAACATTTTTACTCAGATTCTGAAAGTAGAAGAAAATGCCATGTTGTTTTTAAGACAAGCAAATAAAACCACCTACAGCAGTTTAATGTGCATTAGCTCAGGCTCCATATGTAGTAAGCTTTCCTTTAGAAATTAATAAATAAAATACTGTTTATTGGTTTAAAGCACAAGTCTTTTTCTTGAAAATGAGCATCTTTTCCCTGCTCCTTTAACTGTTGTGTCCTGCAGTGCTTGGTGTGAACTGTTTCAGTTCATGGCTGTAACAACCAAAATGCCATATCGGTGTAGCTGAACCACAGAGCTCTTGAGCACAGGCAGATTTGAGTTTTGTAGCAAGAACTATAGAAAAATGGACTTGTATCAACCTAATTTGAGCCCTTTATTTCATTCAGCTTCCTGGAGGACCAACAATGGCCAAAAGCTGCAGGGTCACATACTCATAGGCCCTGTGTGACTTAGTGGGATCAAACAGATCTCAGACTGAGTTGTTCTTACTGCAGATGAGGATTTGAAGACAAAAGCCGAGTAGATGATGCCCAAGGTTTGAGAGATCTGTATCACAAATGAAAAGCACTTCTTTAGCTTGACTGCTTCTTGCCTAAGGGCGGACTGGATATCCCTCAGGCATTGTGGGCTCTTGTAGTGGTGCACTGTAAGGCAACAAAGCAGCTTGTCAGAGAAGGGCATGGGACACGAGCCAGCACTGTGTCCTTGCAACAAAGAAGGCTAATGGTGTCCTGGGCTGTACAAGGAGTGTTGCCAGCAAGGGAAGGGAGGGAATTCTTCCCCTCCACTCAGCACTGGTGAGACCACACCTGGGCCAGTTCTGAGCTTCCCAGTACAAGAGGGATGCTGACATACTGGAGAGTCTGGCAAAGGGCTGCCTAGATGATTAAGGCACTGGAGCATCTCTTCTACAAGGAAAGACTAAGAGAGCTAGAACTGTTCAGCCCAGAGAAGAACACGATCAGATGAATCTACATGTACAGAAGTACCTGGAGGAAGAGTACAAGGAAGGTGGAGCCCAGGCTGTTCTCAGTGGTGCCCAGTGACAGAGGCAATGAACACAAACAGGAGGTGTTACCTCTGAACATCAGGGAACCCTTTTTTTTTACTGTTAGGGTGACCGAGCACTGGCACAGTTTGCCCAGAGATCATTTGGAGTCTCCCTCTGGAGATTTCCAAAATCAGGACATGATCCTGGGTAGCCCAATTTAGGTGACCAGATGACCTCAGCCATCTTGTGGAGATTTGCTGCTGCCCAATGAACCAAGTCTTTATCAAAGTTGACCTTGATGCTATCATTGTATAATGTGTAAACATAGATTTGTAAGTTTTTTTTGCAGGAGTGGGTCTTCAGAGGGACTCCTACTTAATTTGTTGGTGAGGAGGATTTTGATTTACTTCTGTTTTGAACTGTGTGACTTTATATGCAGCTGTGTGGTTTTATAGCCTGGCCATCAACTTGTATATACTTTTGCTACTTCACAGAATCATTTTAAGGTAAAGAGGTAGTGTTCCAGGTCACATTAAAACTACAAGATAAATAATCTACACTTTACAGGAGTCCCATTTACTGCTGACTAAAATCAGTTTGGGGTAGATTTGCAAACTTGGTCATTAGTTTCTCTTGTGAAGTTGGCTTGAATTCTCCCCTTTAAAGTTTCTTGTAAAGAAGAAAAGCACAATATACAGTCTCGTGACCTTCCTTACTGCCTTTGCAGGGAGGCAAAAGAGCTCATTTGTCAAATAGGCAATAGAATTGGCTTGACATCCAGTCAGCCAGCCCTAAACAAAAACTGGGCAATTAGCATTCTGAGTCATGAACCTGAAAGAGAGCTGAGGGTGGGTGGGGGCCATACACTCGGAGGATGAATAAAGCTGTCTATACATGGTTGCATTGTATAGCTCACAGTCTTGCAGTGTTTTCGGGCACGCTGGACTTGGGCTTGTACCATAAAATAGTTCATCTGTGGCAGCTGATTTCCACCCTCCTCCCTGCAACAGGGACATGAACATTTTTAACACAAAGAGGCTGTACTAAGCCCCAGCAACTTATACTACCTTTGCTCAACAGCAGGGGAAAACATTTATATTTCACTGGGATTTTTTTAACTACTTCAAGTCATGTCTTCTGTTGATACTTTCAAAATAAGACTTCTACCAAATGTCTGTTTCTTTTCTTTGTTGTATATATTAGATATTGTGATCTCTAAGGCTGTTCATGGTATGATGCCAGTAGGTGCTTTGGAAAATAAGCTTCCTGGCTACCTGCAGGAGATTTATATTCAAGAGTAGGGAGCCTAAGTGATGAATTGCTGTTACATCTTTGGAGACTTTATTAGACTGTCCACGGAGGCAGACTTTTTAGCAGGAAAGCACGGTGGTTTTGGGATAAGCTCTTAAGTAGGAGGTAGCTGAAGCAGAGATACTAAAGTAGGGAAGAAATCTGCAGATCCTTGCAAATTTTGTTGATTAAACTCCAGCTCAGAATAAGTTGTGTGCTGTTTGGAATTCCAGTATGGTACTTCTGTGTGCAGGCGCAGTGTTCTTGGTGAGCAGGAGCTCTAGATCTGGATCTCAAGTTTGAAGATGGACTTGTTATTTTAAGGTGATTTAGGCCTGCTTTGATGTTCGGCGACAGGTTAAACTCCCTGCATAGAAACAGTCACAATTTGTCAGACCAAGTCTGTCTCTTCTTGCCCTGAAGTGAAAACCAGGAAAAAATTCTCACCTCTCTTACTGTGCCAGGGAGTGGTAGAGATCCAGAAGGACTGATGCACTAGTCACTCTGCAGTTGCTGTGCATCCATATCTATCACTCAGTTCTTCCGAAAAGTATTGCCAGCAAGGAAACTGTGCACGTGTCCTGTGGTTCCTGATGGGCTGAAGGAGACGCAAAGTGTCTTGCCCGAAGTCAGGGCTGTGTGTGGATTTAACAGGACTGGGGAAGAGAGTGGGGGATAGTGAGGTGACATTTAGTTTAAATTTCAGTATATAAAGATGCATAATCAAAACAGGGTCTTAGATAATTTACTAGTGTTCCAACACTTTAATAGCTCCTAATCTTGAAAAATCTAAAAATTTGTATCTTGCAATATATTTATACCAGTTATTTACCTACTGAACTCTGCTTTGTCAGGACAAGAAAACTAGACTAGTTCTCCTTCATTAGACACTGCTGCTGTTACTGTTTGCTGTGGGAAGTGCAAAACCAACAAAAATCAAGGAAATAAGATTTGTAAACATCCCCCACCTAGTTTCTTGCTTGCAGAGACAAAATTCTCAAGTAGAATTAATTTGGCATGTTTCAATGACTATTGTTCTATTCACCATTCTCATTCAGATGCGCAGCATGGAGGAACTGCATGGATTTTATGGCTAACAAAGTAGAGAGACATTTTCCCGTTTTAAAATCATGCATTTGGAAATACTTTTATTTACCATCATACCCTCATATTCCTGTTTGCCAGTGATTCTAAGTCCTGCAGACAAGCCTGTGAAAAGGCTGAACCTCTGTTTGCAAGGAAGAAAAGTTTCAAAAGATTTTGTGCTGATGAATCTTTTTTTAGATCTTCTGTGGGGTTTTTTGTCCTGTAATGGGATTCTGCAGCAGAGGGTTTTTTCCCAATCTTAGAGGAAATGTAAATAAAAAATAGCTGATTTCTCCCATCCTGCTGTTGTGTTGTCTTGTTGTTTTACATGCATTCCTATGGACCAAATTCCATGTACTCTCACAGTGTATAACCCAGTTGTTCCCTAGGATGATGATTCTCCTAAGGTGTCTCTGACTCAGTATGCCTTAATTTTCATTACTGTGTCAGCTTTTTAAAATTGCTGCTGCCTGGTGTTTTCAGGTGGTGCTGTTCTCTTGCCCTCTGGTGTGGTGCTGTGCCTGTTAAATCAGCAGCTGTTTGCACCAATAGACGATGATCTGGAAATCAAACTGGTTTGTTAATGCGCTTGTGACTCCTTTCTCTGGCCTCATTAGGAACCCGGGGTCAGATCAGATTGTGGGGCACTGCTCCAGCCAAGGTGTCTGTCTTTGCTTTGGGTTCAGCATGCAGAGGTTGTGTCTGCTCAATGCAGACACTGGGGACCAATAGGGGAGCAAAGGGGGCTGAAGATCCAACTTGCACACTCTACACATTTTGAAAGGTTTTGAGTTCTCTTCAGCTTAGTTCTAGTGTGGTCTCATGGACTGAATGCCTGCTAGTGGTTGGAGCATGACAGATGTTCCAGGGGCATGTCTTCATTTGTAAGTGATCTAGTCTGTGTGTGTGTGGTCACTTCAAATGGACTGCTGGATTTGACCTGAAATATTAATGGAGATGTGCACCAAAGGTGGAAGCTGGAGTCAGGGACTTGTCTCTGAAAAGTAGTACAAGTTGTTCTCATGATCTTAAAGAGTACAAAATGGAGAAGGGGTGAGGTGTGCACTGCTATTGCTTTCTTATTCTTTATTGATGGGATAAAGGTAGAGAGTTGTGCAGCTATAATATCAGGAGGGGCATTCTTGAGTTCCTGTGTTGAAGACCAGCGGTTTTCCTTTGCCTTGTTCTCCTGTGAGCTATATATGAGATCCTGCTTTTAGTAGTAGTGGAGGGCTCTGGCTTTGAGGAAAACATGGCATGACAACAGAGGACCTGTCAGGCATTTTTCAGACTGTTTTTCTGCTTGTGCTTATGTACCATAAGGAGAAGACTCAGGTCTGCAGGAGCATCTGTCGGGGGCCTGACTTTGTTGTCTCATGTTTCTTCGTGGGTTGGAAGGCACCCTTGTGCTGGAGATAAGAGCAGGTCCTACTGTTTTATTTGATTTCCTCTCCTGAATTTGGGGTGGGATAGAAATACGAGGTCAGTCTGTCCTGTTCCATCCTTATATCATTGCATCCTAGGGATTGAAGGGAAACACATTTCACAAATAAAGGAACTTTTTTCACAACTTCACTGTTATTTATTTTAATTCACTTATGAATGATGCTTTGTTTTTTCATTACCCCAAGCAAATTTTGACTTCTGTTGGATTAAAAGATTAATTAGTAACTCATGCATTGTTATGTACAGCAGACTATGGAGGGTTGAGGAACAGAGCAAACAGATGAGCTGGAGATCAGCCAGGGAACATGTCCTACTGGCTGTCCTTGTGGGACTACATCAGAACCCTGAATTGACACCATGGGGAGAAATAAAATATTAGAATATGTAGCTTTGTACAAACAAAGCATTTCCTGCCAAGTACAGATTACACACATGCCTAAACTACCAAGACAGTGATGTGCATGTACCTAAAACCCAACCATACTTCCAAAATGAGAATGTGGACTTGGAGGAAAAAAATAGTTCCTCCTTTTAGATGTTAAAAGTATCAGAGTACCTGCAACTATTTAACACTAAAGGTTGAGGTGGGCAACTGCATTAGTGTTGCTGAGGAAAAATACTTTGCATCTGTAGAAAGCCTGGTGCTGAAGTATTTACAGGTGGTTTGTTTAGATCTTGCCTTGATGCAAGAGAGAAGCTGACAGTCAGCATATATTCCACAACTGACTGCTCACCTAAGGATTCAGAGCATGGCACTGGAGGATGCAGTGTTAGAGGATGAGACTCTTGATCCTCTGCTCAAGCACCTCTAGGAAATATTCCCTTCTGCTTTTAGCTAAAGATGGGATGAAGACAGAACTGGTCACTACCAGGTGTTTTTACATCTCTGTCAAACTTTCCTTAGCAGAAACCATTAAGTACTGAATGCTGTGGCAGTAGGTACAGCAGCAGGCATAGAAACCTGTGGTGGATAGGAAGGGTGTGTGCCTAGAGAGCCATATGTTTAGTTCTTCTTAACAGTGTAAAGTGAGGTTATATTCCATGGTCATTGCTCTGCTGCTTGAAGCAAAATTTGCTTTTCTTTGGGATATTGCACTGCTGCAACTTCAGAGACCTTATCTCTAAGTGTCCCAAAAACAAGAGCAGAAAACTGTATTTCAGACACTAAGCAGGAATCTTCTCTCAGACTACCTCTGTGCATCTCTAGTTGTAACCACAGAGCATTGTCTGTGTTTCTCATTCCCACTGCTGGTTATTGTTTTCTTGCCAAAGCCTCTCTGAAGATTGTATATCCGGAGATGTCCCTCCAGAATACTGATAACTTGGGGTTCATGTGCAGGGAGCATATGGAGTACAAACGAGAATTACAAAGTGTGTGCTTTGCATTGTCAGGATATGTGATTTGGGATTTATCCAAGCTATGCTTATGACAGCCACGTGTGCACCAGCAACAGATGCACGTAAAGGTGCTTTTCAAGGACAGCAAACAATGGCAGATAAAGCTTGTGTTGTTCTGTTTCAGTGCATGTCAGATCACAGCTACCCTGAGGAGCTGGAGCCTCAAAGAGATGAGAGGTGGGATAAGTGACTGGTGCCAGGTGATTGGCCAACATGTGGCATGCAAGGGTGCAAAGAGCTTGGCTGTGCTAGAGAATCAAGTAAAGTGGGAAGGGGCATGATTGGAAAAACAGTATAAAACTGGTTCAGTAAATTTCTTCCATCGACCTTCATGGGAGTGTGGCAAAAATGCAAAGTGATATGTTTCTAACTAACACTTCTTTATATTATGACCAACTTCTCTAAGAGTAGTGTCCACAAATGTGAGCTGAATTTCAATGGATTTCTTTTCATTTGAATTTTACTACTTTCATATGGAAAGGGGTTGATTTAGCATAATAATTGGCTTTTTGTTTATTTATTTTGTGTTGTTTTGTGTGTTTTTAAAGAAAAGCAAAGCATCTTATAAAGAGAGACTCAAATGACTGTTTATATATCTTGGCTTTTTTTTGAAGTAAATACAAATACTATAAAGCAAATATCCTTTCTGCAGTGACTGTTTTTTCACTCTACTACATTATGGTCCATTAATTTCAAAGTCAGCTAATATTAAAAGACAAGAGTACTAATGCTTGCTTTAAGGCAGAATTTATTCCCATCTCATGGTAATTGTATAGGCACAGAAGAAGGGACTTTAAAACTTTGCAAAGAGGTAATTTTGAGAAGTTTTTTTCCCCCCTTGAAGCTGAGCTCACACTTCATGACTTGTGTATGGCCAAGGCTATGTTTTTTTTTGAAGGTTTGTGTATTATTGGATTATACTGCTTATATTGCTTGTTATTCTTAGGCAGAAAGTTGCCTTGGATTTTTTTCCTATAACAAATGTAATGAAGTAGTGGAAAACTTTTGCACAAGTTAATATAAGTGTTAATGACAGGTCAGTGTTCATTTCATCCTGATGTGTGCCATCCCTTCACTGAAATGGTCCCAGAAAAGGGATGGGCCAACTGGTCTACTTTGACAGGAGTGCTGCTGGCTTTGAGTTTTGTTGTATCACCACTTACATCTATTTTTGCCTTTTTAATGAATGACAGTAAGGCTAGTACTATATGTAATGTAGGTGGAAAGTGATGAATGTGATTTTTTTTTTTATTTTTTTTTCATTCCTCTCTGTCAGGCAATAGCCTTCAGTAGTAGGAGGGAGAAGAATCCACTTCGAGAATGTCGTTCAGGCTGTTGGATTATTGTTCATACTTTAAGATTCGGTTGTACTCAGGTTTTTCTTTTGCTTTTAGCATACTGACCTCTTCTAAGGCTCCTTGGTGTGTGCATTGGAGAAATTCATGTGCACATTTTATCTCATCTGTCTTTGTAGAATTAAAAAGCTTGGAGTACTGTCTTTGTCAGTTTTGCTTGTGAAACTGTGAAAGTGGTTGCAGAATACATGAAGTAATGTGTTAGAGATATTGGTAATATAACAATTGATATGTTTTGAGTGGCCCAAAATAAGTGTGTCTATATGTATATATATATTTTTATATATATTTATATATAAAATAATCAAAAGTCTAAAGCCAGAGTTGTGAACAGTCATCCATGAACAATGTTACTATCAGCTTCTGGAAATGAGGTTATAATGAAATCCTTCTAAATTATGGCTGTTTTGGGATGATTTCAAAGAAACTATAAGGGGATGTAAACAGGAGAAAGGAAAAGGATGAAGCACCTAATAATTCTGCAAATAAGGAGCTATAGATGCAAAGATCTATATTGCTGCTTTTCCAGCCACAGCATTGTTCAGGAGGTAGTAGAGGAAGCAGCAGTCCAAAGTGCTCAGCCTGGGTTCAGGCTTCTTGGAGGACACACAGCAGAGTCCTTTGCATTGATCTACAGCACCAGCGAGTTCAATGAAGAAATAGTAACACTTTCAGCATTTTTTTTCTGCCAAAAGGCCTTAGGAAGCTGTAGCTGTTCCTGTTTAAACGCACTGGAATAAGGGAGACTTTGTACTTGCTTCTTGATATGACCCATCTGTTCAGCATCAGCCAAACTCTGGTTAAAATGTGTTCAAAAAAATAAAATAGCTCCTCAGGATTACTGGCATCGCAACCCAAGCTCTGCCTCTAAGGCGAAAATGGCATTACAAGCAGACTGTGCTGACTGTCATATCTCAAACACAGCATATGTGGTTTTAACATATGATAGGTCTAACCTAAGTTAGTGTAAACCATATCCCCAGACAAAGTCCTTAAACTGTTTTGTGTCCCACTAAGAGACTTTACCTTATTTACAAATTTTTCCTTCTAACTAATTAGTCAGCAGCCACTTTATTTGGGCAGGCTTTGGCACTGTAGATGCCTGAAGTGGAATTGGCCAGGTATGTAGTTGGTCAAAATTGAATGTAAAATTTTTTATTCCAAGATGCTACAACCTAGGACCTCATTTGTAATTTCTGACAATTATTGTAAATACTGAACAAAAATGCTAAAATCAAGATGGTGTTATTGTTATTGACTTCTTTTTCTGTCATAGTATGTGTAACTGTGCGTACAGAAATGATGTATATGATATGTAAAATGCACCTCAGCATGGGTAGTAAGATTGAGTTTTGTTCAGATACCTATTTTGACTTTCTGGCAGACTAGTTCATAGAGCATCAGAAGCAGAAAATGCCCTGTGGGTTTCTCACTGAAGACTCTAAAAGCACATTCTGTTGTTCATTCACATATTGATTCAGAAACATTTTACATAATTGCACTTTTTATCTCTTTTGGAATGCAAAGATTTTCTTGTGTTTTGTTGCTGTACTGCAGAACATTTATTTTGCTGTAGTCTTTTACCTTTTAAAAAAGAAAAATGCAGGCAAGAATTTGTGCTACTGAAAGCTAAATGTACTTACTATGCCTTGGCATTGTCTCTTTCCCAGGGAGTGCTATCCAATATCTCCTCCATCACCGACCTGGGAGGCTTTGATCCTGTTTGGCTCTTCCTAGTGGTGGGAGGAGTTATGTTCATTTTGGGATTTGCAGGATGCATTGGAGCTTTACGAGAAAATACTTTTCTCCTCAAATTTGTAAGTAGAGCCTTTGCAACTCCGGCATTCATCAGTTACATCGTGTGTCATGTTATCTGTTCTGTTTAACTGTGTACAGCTTTTAAGATATATTTTGGGGACAAAGGTGTTACCCTGTGTGGGAGTATCACAAGAACACTTAACTTATAACACTTTACAGCTCTTCAGTCTCCAGTGCTTACTGGTTGTGTTTTAAGGCTCAAAACTACTGGTTGAAAGAATCATATAATGGAATTACTGCTTTTCATATGGATATAGGCTAACATTTTCTCTTCCTGTCACAAAATGAGAGAAATTTCTGCAGAGAATCTGTGTTGAACTTGGAGTCCATAATAAGCTGCCTATGAAATACGAGGGATGTAGATACACCCCTGAATGTGACCTGTGTGGCTTCTGCTGTGGAAGTGCCCCCTGTGGTGCAGTGGAGATAAGGGTGTTAGGAGTGGTTGCTTGCTGATATACTCAGTTTGTGCCTTTGAAAAGGCTTCATTGCATACTTTCGGTGCTGGGGCCTGCGAAGGAGAAAGGAAGGAAAATGTGCCCAGGATGTGTAAAGAAAATGCAACTTGTCTTCTTGAACTCTGGGCTGGACTGTTGATTATGAAAGGAGTTGCAGATATGGGAGCGCACTCTCAGTGTGCGGATACTCCTCTAGCTAAGCAGCCTGGTTCTGTTTTTTGAAAGTCTGTGAGCTTTGAGAGTGAGGAGCAGTGTCATGTTCCATTTTAGATCAAATGAAGATTTATAATGTAAGATTCTTTCCTCCATCACTTCCACTTCCAGAGGTGGGCACAGCCTGGGAAATAGTTGTGTCTCCACAATCATTAACAGTTAATATATACATGAAAAGGCTTCTAGTGAAGTGACTGCCTCCAAGTGACACATTTCGCTCCCACAGACATGTTGTATAAGGGGAGGAGGCAATTCAGAGTTACAGTTCTTGAGGCATTTATAAAGCAGCTTGTAACACTTTTTTTTCTCTTCTTCCTTGCTTCTCTTAGCTTGCCTAAAATGAACCCATCTGCTGTACCAGAAATAGCTTCCCATACAGCAGCTGCAGGAGAAATTAAAAATGCATCTGAACACACACACAGAGCATATTAAAATGAAATTCAAAGGCGTAGTTGCAAAAAGGGATGGGCTTCCAGTATACCAGGACCCCCTGTGTGTTTTAAAACAGTGTAGACTCAGTGGAAATGCTTAGAGAAAGTGGCAGATTATTAGTAATGCCTTTGGCATCCATTGCATTTGCATTAATCATAGCAGCCTCATTTGGTTTTAATGTGGATGTGAGTCATTTCATAGACATTCCGCTCCGACTTAGTCATTAATTAAGTTCTGCTGTTACCAATTTTTGCTTTGTCTGCTTAAGCGAAGCTTTGCCAGTGAGAGTAGCTGAAGAAAAAGTCATGTAGAGAACATTTTACTGGCACTATTGGTTGCTTATACCTTTGAAAATATAAGTGCCTATGTAGAAATTTAAAATGGGTTTTCAAAGGCCCTACATGTGGTGACTTGCTGTTTCTTGAAACTTAGAGTGAAATCTCTTTGATATCTTTGACAATCCTAGTGAAATGTCCAAGGTTTGAATTTGTTGGCATTTTTATTATTTGTTAGAATAGAATTAAGATTTCAGTACTGCATCCCTAATAAAAAATGGTTTATTTTTAATTTAAAGTTTTCTGTGCGCTGGAATGGCTTGAACTTCCACTGAAACACATAAAGCCTTATCGCTGGATATAATTGTGAACCTTGAAAAACTTTTTGGTCACAAAGAAAAGTAATTTTAACCTTTTTTATTTTCTTCATAGTTTTCTGTATTTCTTGGGATTATTTTCTTCTTGGAGCTCACTGCTGGTGTTCTAGCATTTGTTTTCAAAGACTGGATAAAGGACCAGCTGTATTTCTTTATAAACAACAACATCAGAGCATACCGAGATGACATTGATTTGCAAAACCTCATAGACTTCACACAAGAATATGTAAGTTGGACTATATTTTTTTGTAAAGCTTACTTTAAAGAAATACCTAGTCTTTTTCACTTCCTATCTGTTTTGTTTCTTCAAGAAGCATTAGAAGTATCCTAGTATATAATAATTTTGAATATATATATACATATATGTGTCTTTGCAGAACTTCTATAAACACACAGCACCTGTGAAAAATGGCTTACTTGTTGATGTGTGACCAAGTAAAACAAGGTGGAGAATTGGGGTGACTTGTGCTTGAAGACTTGGAGATAGTGTGTCAAATGCACCAAGTTAAAGTATTTTATTGTTGGAGCCATCTCATCTGTTTAAAAAATTACTAATTTTCTAAGTTTAAATTGGTCCTAAAATGAATGTTGGTGTAATTTTAGCAAAATTGGAGGATCTACAGCACACTGCAGAGTGGCAGAGATACCAAATGAAAATAGAATGTTATTTCTTCTGAAGCAGACTTAATGAAATGGGGCCACTCATAAAGTTCTTGTGACTCTTTAAGTTTTCGAAGTGACACTATATCTGCACTTGGCAGAAAAGGTGAAGCCAGAGAAGCACCCCCTTGTGCCATTAAGCTCTGAGATGTATCAGTGTGTGCAAAGAGTCTCGCACTGATTTCTGCACACAGGTTATTCTGCCAGTACCTTGTCGCTCCAGCACTCGGTTCTGGCCTGGGTTGATGAACTACTCTTTGAGTTTGGCCCTGTGTAGATAAGATGGCCAAGTGTTGGTTGAATTCATGTTTACTAATTTTTGTACATTCTGCAATTAAAATAACTTCAACATTTGATTTGCTTCTGTACGCCTGGGGGAAACCCAGTGAGTAACAGGATGTGGATCCTTGTACTGGTTTGAATCTTGTTCAGCTGGGAGAAGGTGAGAGGTCACTGCAGTCGAAAAGCAGTGCTCCATTTGTATGCAACCCAAAGGCCATGGCCCAGCTCTGCAGTCACTACATAAAGCTTTCTCTTCTAACTGGATTAACACTCCCAGCAGATAAGCCAGAGACCGCATGAGTCTGGAGAGCAAGCTAATTTTTCAGCCAGTAGAGATAGTGCTTGAAGACAACATGTTCAGGTACTGCAAAGGGAACTGTGATATATCTGGAAAGAAAGAAGTGCTATTCCAATGCTTTTAAAAAGTGATTTGTTTGTGGAGTTTTACATTTAAAAATTTATTTTAAGTTGGCACAAATGAGTTCACTGGGCTAGCTTCTTAAATGCTGTAAACCATCAGTGCTCCACTGATCTCCAGTCCATTCTTTGTAGTTCAGCAGAACACACCAGTTCTTTGCGTATTCAACATGTTTTGCCAGAGACTAAGCCTGCCTTGTGGCAAACGTGCTCTTTCAGGGATTCAGCAAAGATGTTATTTGTGCAGTGTGTGATATTCAGGAAACAATGTGTCCATACAGTCTGATGTACAGGCGGGCAAAGTTCCCCCAAGCTGGCAAAAGGAGTAGCTGTATCACTGTAGCCGTCAGAGCTGTTTAACTGTTCAGAATCCAAGGCACATTGGATGGGACGGAGTGTCATGTGCTTGGCTCTGCTGCCCCTCGGACTTGAGCCTGTAGGCCTGTGCAGCTCTGCGGTGTTGTGTCGGCTTATCAGCTCACTCCATGGGTTTCTCTTCAGGTAACAGCATAGCAGGGTGTGAACATAACTTTAATCACATGATCACTTTAGAGCAACATACAGGTTTGGAGTGGTATTTAAAAAAACAAATCCAAAACAAAACAAAAAACAGAACCAACCAAAAAAAAGCCAGAGGCAGTCTGAAATTCTGTTTCAAAAGCTGAGGGAAACTGGCAACAGTGATGCATGTTACTAATGCTGAGATTTTTATTATGAAAATTAAGAAGCTCTCCTTTCTTTGTTCTAGTGGCAGTGTTGTGGGGCTTTTGGAGCTGATGACTGGAACCTTAATATTTACTTCAATTGCACAGATTCCAATGCAAGTCGAGAGCGATGTGGTGTGCCATTCTCTTGCTGTACTAAAGACCCTGCTGTAAGTGACAGTCAGGAGGGTAGGGTGGGTCTGGAAATCATGTGTAATCATTGCCTTCTCACCAACTTGTATTCTTTTTGTTCTTGCAGCTCAGCTTAACCACTAACTTTACTGCAGACAGCAAAAATCCAAAGAGCTATTTAAGTCTGCATTGTTTGATTACTGTTGCTTTTCATTAGAATAAGAGAACCATGGGCTTGGCTGAACATAAATATTAATTTTAGCAAGTATAAAAGTCAGATGTTCTTAATGAGTTGAAGGATATGAGCTTCCACTGAAAGTCATCTGAATAGCAACTCTTAAGATCAAACACTCTGAAAGAGGTATTATTCATCATTTAATACAGTGTCTTGAGGCTGCAGCCAGTTTGACCCAGTTTGTTACAGGTACAGCAATGAGTGTTGGTCTGTGCCCTGAAGAACGGACACGTTTACATTAGTCTGAAGCTGGGTATGGACCTCTTGACATGCTCTTTTTTCCCCTTTAAAATTACTGCCTGTCCTGCAGTCATCTGAAATCAGACTTGAAAAGTCAGAAATTGTTTGAGGGAGCAGCTTTTTGGTAAATTTTCATGTCTTTTAAAATATCTATAGTTCTGGATCATCAAGCAGAAAATGTTGGACCCATGCAGTGCTAGTATGGACATGACCAAGAAAGAAGAGTACCGTGTAGGGAAGCAGTTCACTAACAGAGAGTGGCTTGGAACAGGGATGAGTGTGTGAGAGACTGTTAGGTGCCTACACAGTATACATTTCTCTTTCATATACCTTGAAAGAAGCTGGCTTTGAGTGTTTGTATTATCTAGCAATTCAGCTGCGGCTTTTTCTCCAGCTGGAATGACTTAGAGTTCCTTGAATGTATGAGCCTAGCACTGGCTGAAGTTGGGCAAGCTGCCAAGGGGCACCTCAGGTGCTTCCTGCTTTGCCAATGCAATGCAGTGGCTGCTCCCAGCATCCAGTCACTGCTGCTGCTCTCCTCCTGCCCTGCTAAGGCATTGCCACTTGCACAAGCTGGTTCTGGTTCCTCTGCAGTGAATGTGTCTTTACAGTAATTTGAACCTTTCTCAAAAACAGGTGAAAATCTTTCAATAGGATATTAAAATAAAATGTAGTTTAGGCTCAAACATTATATTATGCTTTGGATTCCCTCTGCTGTTTGCCTGTCTGCCCACCCATCCACTCAGCGAGGTCATCACAGCCCAGTTTCAAAAACATAATTGTTACAAAACCAAACCAATGACACTGGTACAAGGTCATCCTATAAGTACACAATCCACCCTAAAGTTCTCTCTCTCTTTGTTGTGTATATGGCTGTGCAGTTTCTTAGGGCATGATGCAGCAACCAGAAATTTAAAGGTAAATCTCATTCATTGGAAGGAAGCAACACACTTAATTGCCTTTAAAATAAAGACTAAAAATATTAGAAGTCATGCATATAACAGATAAAATTGTAACCAATTGACTCGTTCCATTGCAGTGATAAATACAGGTTTATTCTGTGGGAAAGTGAATTTGCCTCTTTTGGAATTAGAATTCAGTGTTGGACTGAGGCAAACAGTTATGTGGATGCTTTATTGAACAGAACTTGCTTTTAGTTTAGCTTGAATCAGGAAGTGGTAAGTTTAAGGTAGACTAAAATAAGTCTCAACACAAATTTTGACTCCTCTAGTTCACTTTGCTATAGTTTAGCAGGTGAAAATGTTACAAATTCATGTAGAGGCAGGTGTGATAAAGTTTGTTTATTTCCATTGCATTCTTCCTACCTTCTTTGGTTAACAAATTCCAAGGCTAAAGGCTGAAGACATTAATGATGAAGCAAGTAGGCATTCAGGGAAGAAAGCTTAAAATCCCTCTGTTAGAATCTTAGGTACTTTTACAGCATTGAAGTGCTTGGCACTTGGATCCTGCAACCGAAGCATTCATCTCACTAAAAGATAAAAGTTGTTCAAATCTTAAAGGTCCATTAAGGGAATCCAATTTTGGCTCCTTACAGAATGCAACCTGTTGTTGTACTTCATGCAAAGTGAGGAAACAGGAACTTTCTGTGCTGATAGGAGATATTTTTTTTCCATATGGCTGCTTTTTAAAATCCATTTCTTCACTGCCTGCCTTTCTCACTTTCCATAATGTCATTATATTGTGGTGTTTAGTACACCTAACTAAGATTGGCTGATTTGCTCACTTTCTTGAGTAGTTCCTTCTTCTACTCATTGTTATTAGAATCATAGAATCAGCTGGGTTGAAAGAGACCTCCGAGACAACAAGTCCAACTCCTGAACCAACCCCACTTCGATTACTAGATCATGGCACTCAGTGCCACATCCAATCTCAGTTTAAAAACTTCAGGGGTGATGAGTCTACCCACCTCTTTGGGCAGGCCATTCAAATGCCTGACCACTCTCTCTGTAAAAAAATTTCTTTCTGATATCCAACCTAAACCTGCCCTGGCAGAGCTTAAGCCCATACCCTCTTGTTCCACTGTTGGTTGCCTGAGAGAAGAGACCAACCCCCACCTGGCTACAACATCCTTTCAGGTAGTTGCAGAGTGTGATAAGGTCTGCCCTGAGCCTCCTCTTCTCCAGGCTAAACAACCCCAGCTCCCTCAGCTTGTCCCCACAGGACTTGTGCTCCAGTCCCTTCACCAGCCTTGTTGCTCTTCTCTGGACCTGCTCCAGCACCTCAAGATCTTTCCTGAACTGAGGGACCCAGAACTGAACACAATACCAGCACTTCAGTACAGGGAAAGGATCACTTCCCTTGTCCTGCTGGCCACGCTATTCCTGATACAGGCCAAATTTATATATAAGCCAGTAACTTAATATTTTGCTGCCATTGAGGCTGATACCAGAACTACTTGCTTCATTTTATTGCCATGAAATAACTGTATATGAAGTAAAAATGCATCTTCAGCTGTCAATGAATAACACTTGTTCACTAGGGAAGGTCTGCCAGAGCCTATTTTATTACCTATGCTTTGGGAGTACTAAAGGAAAGGCAGTAGGAAAAAACCCCATCTTCTTTCCCATTGGTATCAAATGTCTGTAAGAATGAACAGGCAGTAAGAACACGTTACTCCATCTGTTCTTTTTTCTTTCTGGTTTTTGGAAAGGAAGGAGATACTGTATATATTTCTAGAGACATTCCCAGAAAGAATTTGCAACTTCTGCAAGAGAACTGCCCCTTGTCACCTCTTCATTCTGCACAGGCTGAATCCTGAAAATGTTAACAGTAGTCTTGGCAGATATATACTTTAGTATAGACAAAACCTTTTCAGCAGAAGGTTCATCCATTTAAAATAGATGTTCCCTAGTCCCTTTCCTTTGACTTCTGAATGCTTGTATCTGGAACATGAAGTTCACCAAGGTAGAGGGCTTGTTTTCCCAGCTTGCTGACTGCATTATGAAAACAATTTTTGACCATGTGCTTTTGTTTGTTGCAAATAATTAATAGCATTGAGTGGAAGAGGAGGGTTTTGTTTTAAAGCAATATCCTAATCACAGTTAGGGTGATTGTCTTATTTACATCAAGGACCAACTCCAGGGAGCTGGGAGAGGGTGTTTGGGAGACATTGCACTGATTGCTTCTCCTCTCTCTCTCTCCCTCCCCTCTAGGAAGATGTTATTAATACTCAGTGTGGCTACGATGCAAGGCAGAAACCAGTAAGCTTTTTTTCTCTTTTTAATGTGGTCTGTTAAGGATCTGAATCCCTGTTGAAAGAGCAGGTTATTCTACTGATGGGATAGTTGAATGTAATTATCTCTGTTTTCTTCCCTCTTCTCCTTGGCAGGAAGTTGATCAGCAGATTGTTATCTACACTAAAGGCTGTGTCCCTCAGTTTGAGAAATGGTTGCAGGACAACCTTACCATAGTTGCCGGTATATTCATTGGGATAGCATTGCTGCAGGTAAACATCATGCTCCCTGTAATGAGTCACACAGAGCAATAACTGATGAAGTGAATATGTATATGAGGTCTGGAAATGCAGTGTCAGTTGCCCTTAGAAATATAATGTCCTAGGTTTGATGAGGGGAACTAAATGTCTGAAGCTTTCTTTGTGTTAAGGAGTATTTAATTATTATCTGTAGCGATGCATTTTTTTTTATTTTCGCCTCTCTGTAGATCAAAACTAACACTTTTAGATAAAGCTTAGGTAGAGATTTTTAAGTCTGTACAGATCTACTGTTTCTGATAGTGCTTAAATGAACAGCAGAAAGCCTTTAGTGTTGATTTTGTTGAATCAAGACTAGAACCATTCAGTTTTCTGGAACCCAGTGGCACTATAAAAGGACTAGGGTTACAGGAGGTTGGTGATATTCTTCAGTCTTCCAATTTACTGTTAATTTGATTTCTAACTCTCTGTTGCTTGTTTTCATATCTAAGTTCTGTATAACCCGAGAAGTTGGACTTTATGAAGAGTTGTCCAGTGCTCCAAATGAATAAACTCTTGTCTCTTCCAGATATTTGGGATATGCTTAGCCCAGAATTTGGTTAGTGACATTGAGGCTGTCAGAGCCAGCTGGTAAAACTGCTGAAGTAACCACAACAAGACACTGGACAACTGAAACCCTCTGAAAACCTCCAGTGTGTCACTCCGACACCAAGCTGTATGGACATGGGTGACAGGGAAGTCTTCTCTCCACAGTAGTCTCAAGTCTAAGTTCCTGATATTGCAGTGAACTCGTGTTTTCTTTGGGGTGGGGGAGAGAAGAGTGGGCTACTGGAAATCTGCTGCTCACTGACAATTTTTTTTCTTTTAAACCACCACTTTGAAAGCTGTTGAGCCGTGAATCTCTACTGTATTCTTGATTTTGAGTAAGAAGTGGACACTTTTTTAAATTGGTGTATTCAGTGAGACAGAGTTGCATCATTGTAGTCTGTGGATATGCTGTGTTTATTCTTCATGTCATGAGCTCTTTGATAGCTGCCAAATATTCCTGAGATAGTCTATCTCCTCACCACTCTGTAAAAGAACAATCTTCTTGTTTTCACAGCTAAACATAGCTACAGGCATAAACCCATGAAGAAGGAAGCAACTTTCTATGCATCTATTGTACAGTAAAAGAAATTGTTTTTAAAACAAGGGAAATTTTTTTTATGCAAGCTTCCAACCATCTCCTTGTTGTACTTTGAGGTTGGAATCAGCAAGGTCACAGGGAGAATTGCCTGGTTTTATCAAGATCTTTCTTCCTTCTCCACCCTTGTATGAAGGGAAAGGAGTTTTATATTTGACAAAGAAGGGTTGCAGAGCCATTGGTTGCTGCCGTACCTTTGGACATCAGTTTTTTAAGGCAAGGATGGGATATAACTGTATAAATGTATGAAAGCAGTGTGGATGTTGGGTCCAAGTGAAGAGTAATATTCAAAGAATGATTTATATATTAACTTAAAAAAAATCAAAACGTATGTATCTGATATGGCAAAATCTTCTGTTTCTCTGAAATTTAGTGTAACCTGATGTATTTAGGGATCCTGCTAATATTAATACTTTGACATACTCCTGCAAAACTTCTTTTTCTGATCTGTTCCTACATGAAGCTTTGGTCCTTCTTTTTTTCTTTTTCTTTTCACTTGCATGAGCTGTGGAGTAAAAATCTGTGACACTCCAATGCTTTAAATACGTGCATATGTTTTAATACACTCTAATCCAAACTTATTTATTGGTAAATGCATGTGATTATGGAAAGATCATATCCCATTCTCTTGGAAGTTGGAGAGAAGAGTTTTTGCCAGAGTAAATGCTTACCTCCAATGAACAAATCCTTGCTATGGAGATGTCTCCCTTTCTTGCTGTAAAGGCAACAAAAAGCTTTCTTGGAGCAATGGAATAAAAATTTTAAAATAGAAGTGTTTATTAGAATCAGCCAAGACAGATTCTTTTGAATTGGACTAAAGAGAGCAGAATTTGGATTACTAAAGCACAAGTAGTGGAAGAAGACTTACATCAGTCTCCATCCAGCTTAGCATTTTTGATTTGTTCTTCTTCACTAATGATAGTGAACTTACAGACCTGACCATGGCTTGAGTAATTTTATTGCACTTTGTATAAATTTAACTTGTTATATGACCCTTCTCAGTATCTGCAGAACCAGTCCTGAAAGCTGTGAGTTCTCAACTCCTGCTTTGGTCAGACAGTAATGAAGGGTGTGGAGCACCTCGCTGGAAGAACTGAGCATCTTTCTGAGTTGAGTTTCTTTCCTAAAATATGAGGTATGTAGAGTAGAAGAGAGGAATGCAGTGCTTTCAAAGCTTCTCTGTTCTGGGGGATGGATAGAAGGCTGATCTGATGACCTGTTAAGGCCCTTTCTGTTCCTGTGACTCTTAAACACATTTTGCCTTTCTGTGCTTTAGTTGGCCATGGGTTTTTTCCCCTCTGAAGGCTGGTGGTAGACACAATGGCACGTCACAGGTGCTTCAGACAGACCTGTTGTCCTCCTGTCTTTGAGCATTACCTCATCCTCTTCTGGTTAACTCCCACTGACTGGCTCTGAATCAGGCAGCCTCCATATCCCTTGCTATCTGCTGTTAAAGGCCAGCCATGACTCAGAGTATTTTTTAAAGCCTTTGAAAGCAATTATAATTCACTGTCCTTAATAAAGTTGGTTCCACCTCACCACAGTGTTATGTTTTTCTTAGCCACTCCTCAGCTTGAGGAGTTACTGGTGTTTGTTTTCCCCCAAAGGGACACACCATTTTGCCTGATAGGGGCAGGACAGACAGACCAGCACTGGTATTGATGCACTGAGACAAAATGGTGCAGGGAGGAATCAGGGAAGTGGGGCTGAGGAAGTAACGCTTCCACCGAAGAGCCTTGATTGTGACCCAGGAAGATTTGAAGGGAAAAAAAAAAGCCTAATTACAGAAACATTCCTTGTTGCCACTGATCTTGAATACTGCTGTTGCTGCTCTGGGCTTCTGAAGACAACTTCGTTCTTCTACTTGAATTTCTGCAGTTGTACTGTATTGGCCTTCTGTCTTGTCATGTTGTTCTCTCAGTTCCAGTCTGCTGGATGTGCTGTTGACAGTGTCAGACTGATAGGAGGGTAAATGCTCTGAGGTGAGCAAACCTTGTTCTCACTACTTGCATGTGTACACACAGATGTGCAACACTTCTGCTGAATCCTGGAATGACTGACTGTTCTTACAAAAACCACTAAATAACTTATTTTTCTAGAGCTTGTCTTTATTGCTGCAGATGTTGATCCTCCTTCCTTCCCCACTCCCAACAGACACTTATTTTCCTCATTTTTGCAGCTGTTTGATGGATGTGTACTGAATGTTCAGGATTAGCTGTCTGTATTGTGTATTTAAATTCCACATTTTTTTGTCTACAGATCAGGTAAGATGTCCTAATAATGCCCCATCAGCAGCTGGGCTACTCAACAGCTTAGTTGTCCAGCTTGGATAGCTTGTGGGAGGCCTTGGAAATCAATGTATTATTGTCAGAGCCTGCCAAATACAAGCAAGGTTTCTTTCAGAAAACTTTGAAAAGTTCAGGTGAGCTGCAACTAAAGCACAACTGCTGGCTACGTGGGCTTGGTGTCTAACGCAGTAAGATATGGTAGGTGCTAGGACTCCTCGGCAATTTCTGGCCTGCCTGGTGTGGTGATGGGTTAGATGTGAGGTCACAGGTCAGTCTAATTGTCTATAATGTGCAGTAGTTGTTCAGAAATCTGTTGTCAGGCTTATGGCCCTTTTAGCATGTGAAACAGCTCTGTTTGCTGGGCAATTCCTGTGGGATGGTGGCATTGCTAAGGAGGAGTCTGGTAGCTTCAGCAGCAGCACTGGCTCTAAAGCTATTTTCATGTACCCCACTGAGCCCAGCCAAAGGGCATCGCAGTCCTTGCTCCTCTGCTTGCTAAATACTCTCTGTTCCCAGGCCTTTCTGTTGTTTGATTTTTTTTTTTTTAACTAAGCCTAATGGACAAATGTTTGATTCATCTCTGTGTGACTCTTTCAGTAGCAGTAGGATCTCTTTGCTTCAAAATATGTAATTTTGATTGTGCCCCTCAGAGTTTGAAGCTGTGGGGACACTTGCTCAAGTGTGCTCTGTCCTGAAAGCCTTCTTCTCTCCCCTTTGAGAGAGATGCTCATTGTAGTTCTGGTGTGTAAATAGTGTTTGAAATGTAAATAGTAGCATGCAGATTAAGTGATTCTTGCACATGACTGCTTTTCACCCTGAAAGTGTTTCTTGTGGATAGGAGAGGTGTCTACCATGAGAGTTTGCTGGTGAGTCCCCCGTGGTAGTCCGGGCTGTCCCTCACAGTGGTGGTGCGGCCGGAGCGCCTCAGCCGCCTGCCCTCACGTGTCTGCCCAGTGTGCGTGGCAGCACCTTGGGAAGGTGAAGCCCTGGCCATCCCTTCAGGCTCTGGGCAGTGGCAGGACCTCCCTTGCCTTCTCCCTTTGCTGCTTGGCATTAGAACAGCATTAGACTGTAAAGTGGAAGGTCGGTGTCAGCACCCCCTACCAGTTACAGGAGGTTGCCATCACTTTGTGGCAGGACTAAACATGGTGCTATAACAACTGTCCTGGACGTCAATCTGTGTTTTTACTACTTTAGAGATTCCCTTGGTAAAATTGGTTCTGATCAATATGATTGGTAACAAGAGAAACTATCATGTGAATTTTTGATTCTGTTTCCCTTCTTGCTGTGTGTGCCTTTTGGGTGCATTGCAATGGCAGTTCTGCAAAGACCTAGAAGGAAATTAGATCCCAAAGGGTGTCAAGCACTCCGGAAGGTTCCAATTCCTCCCTCTCGTTTTTGTTTTCTCTCTGAATCTTTTTCAGATACCTATAATAGGTGATGAAACAGTCTAAAACAGACAAAATAATACTACCCTCATCCATTACCTCCCAGATTTTGCCCCTAGAGGAAAAGAAATAAAAAATCAGTCTCCCTTAAGATACAGGATAAAAAGAAGTGTTGTGACTACTAGCGTGCACCAGGCAGCACTGCTGGCTGTCTTTTGTGTTTTGGCAATATACATGTGTTAATAAAAGGCTCTATCCATACATGTGTTCATGTTCACGCTGTGTACGTAGTAGAGATGGACCTGAATACTACCTTGAGCTCTGGGCAGATGGGGATTTGGGTTTTATGACTCAGACCCATTTCTGATATATATATTCCAGATTAGTTCCAGCTGCATCTCTCTCACTGGTTCATCCTAAGGTGTACAGCGAGGTGTCGATATCTACCCTTTGTGTATCATTCCTTTTTATACGAATGTATTCTCTTGTGTTCCTTTTTTTATCAGTTGTAAAATTGATTGTAAAAGCCAACTACACTTACCGATTGAAAGTATTGCTATAACAGAACTGCATGCCCAGTAGAGTTTGACTTGAGCTTTAGTTTTCTGATTTTGGATTGGTTCCCTTCAGTCTAGGAGAAAAGCATAGATCAGGTGCATAATGTATTACTTGTCATCTTTAGCATTAGACTGTGGTATTGTATCACATGCGGATCTCAATGGATGTAACTGGAGTCTACTTAGGGAGTTAATGCAACTTCCTGGTAATTCATTTTAAGCTATTGAAAGTGGTCTTGGTCATGCTTGTGTTCTTGGGTTTTTGTTTTTTAATAGAGGCATTTTTTAGGAATGTTTTAATACACTTATGATGGACAATACAATAGTTTTAATAGTCGTGCAGTATTCTGTATTTACTTGAAGTAAATCATTTTATATGCAATTTGTTAGATAATTACAATTTTATAAATAAAACTGTGTGAAATATGGTGTTGTGAATGTGTACTCTTGATGTAGCACTTAACAATACAAAAATGCATTTGTGCAAAATTCCTCCAGGAAAAGACCCTTATTGCCCTTCCTTCAAACTAACAGGGGAAATAAATCCCCAAGTCTTTGATCTATAGTGTAGAATACTGTGTTCTAATTAAGTCAAAAAACACATTATCACACCACCAGTGGCTGTCCTTAAATTAATAATAAGCTAGTATGTGAAGAACATGTCCCCACATGAAGAGATCCCTTATGTGCTGTCAGCTGTTGTTGAAGTCCCTGGCTAATGAACATGCTCTGCTTCTTTCCAGCAGGTTGTTGGTGTTCCTCAGGCTGTGGTGGCTGCTCTCTTCCCAGAATCATTTTGGTGACCCTGAAGTATTGATAAGTTGCTGCTTTGCAGGAAGCGGTACAAAGGGGATGTGTCATGACTTAATTAAACTTTGAAAAGGATATGGGAATTTTATTTGTCTAAGTGCACCAGGTCCTTAAAAAGAAGTAGTGAGAGCTGGCTTCTTTAGTGAGAGCTGGCAAAGAGACAATGTAAACATGGATGTCTTGGGGTGGTGGGGACAGATGACACACAGGAATAACCAAGTCAACCAAAAACCCAGAAAAGCGAAGGGCATTGCCTAAAAGGTGTGACACACTTGGATAAGCCATGATGGACAGGGAGACTAGGAGGGGCTACCTGCCATCTGTCAGACTCTTCACAGACTTGCACACTGTGTTTCTTGAAGTTGAGGCTAGTTACCACTTTTAGGACTTTTGAAACAAATTGCCTTTTCTGGGTCTCATGGTCTCGTTTGACCAGAGAATGCTCTGCATTCAAGGATCCATATTGTTGGGATTTGTGCCATACCCAAAGTGAAACTTTTCATTGTAATAGGGACACTGTGAAATGTAATAACATACAGATGTTTTTTATCTTCCCAACTTGTGTGATGCTAGGTCCTGCAGAATTCATACAGATGCAGACAGATATAACACATGAGGGAGGTACTGCCTGCCCTGTGTCGTGTGGCCACAGGGAACGTTTTGGAAAGGGGCCAATGTCCAGCATCACCATCCTATAAAAAGTCTGAGCAGCAGATGTCGAGCTTTGCTGAGATGTAATCTATCTAGTAAACAACTAATTGGAATTGTCAGCAGTTTCACTTCAGTTGCCTCCAGTCGAGTAGTGAAATACATGTGATAGTAACATCCTAGGATCCCATTTCTGTTTTTAAAGGTGCTCAGAGGATAAATGATTTACCAGCTACATAGAGAGGACCTGCAGGCTGCAGCATGCCTGAGGACAGCACAGCATTTGTGTGGCTAGATACAGTCTCTTTAATCACCCATCTTTGCCCTTATGCATATGCAGGCTTTCCTTTTTAGTCTTAGCACAGATTTTATCTAGGAATATAAGTAATTTGATAATCCATCCAGGGAAACCACCTGAAAGTAGGGTATCACCGTTGGCCTGTGTTTGTGCTTGCTCTGACAGTGGTATCCCTGATAAACGTTTGGTGATGAGAATATGGCTAATGCTTAACTGCAGCTCAAGTCAGAAAGCCAGGCTGATGGGAATTTCATCAGTGTCACAACTTTGTCCACTACAACCAGCTTGAGTTAGTACTTTCAGCTCATGCCAATGTCAAAAGGAATAGTCTCTTTCTAGAGCCAGGTAGGTCATTGATAACTGGCCTTTCAAATATATTTTGGGATCTGTTTAAGTCAATTTCTGTGCCTGAGAGAACTTGGGCTTGTGAGGGCCTGAGCTGTGATTTTAAACATGCTGGTTACGTTCAGCAGCAGTGCAGAGAGTCTGTGTTATTTGGAGCCTGATGTCACAGGGTCCTGGTCTCTGTTCACAGCTCTGGACTGTCATTGGCTTTGTTGCACTATTGCTAGCAAATGCTTTTTTGAATATGTGGGTTTGGAGTTTTTTGTTGTTGTTGTACAGCTTGGTATTAGAGGGTTTTTTTGGATGTTTCTGGCAGTGGATTAAATGATAATGGATGTGAAATCTCTGCAGTGTGAAAACTTCTGTAGCATCCGCTGCGTTTTTCCAGTTACCTGGCATGGGATCTCCTGGGTTCTTGAACTTTGGATTTGCTGCCTCTGCTGATAAAAAGGGAGCCTGAAACTTCTGAGGCTGGCACTTCAAGTGCGCTCAAAATGCTGAATTCGCTTTAAAACATTACAGCTTTTATGACCTTCGTGAATGGTGGGCTTGATGGAGGTAGGCAATGGTTATCACACAGTCCAAAGTAACATCTGCTGGCTTGCTGGAAACTACTATCCCACCTGCTCCTTGTTTTGCCAAAGTGTTTGCTGGTTTGCTCACAGGCACATTACAAACCTACAACAGAGCAGCTGTGAGCTATGATGCTCAAACTGGCCATTTTCCATCTCCCTTACCTAGGAAAGGAGAAAAAGGAAGTCTCTTGCATCCTCCATTTCTCACTTGATGCGCTTCTGTTGAAAAGCTGCTGCAAGATATGCCCTTAAAATTCCATCTACAAAAACCCACTAGTAAAGAAGCAAGCCCAAGAGCACTCGTATGCACATGGCTTTATAGGATAAGGATTGTATCATGCACTGCTGCTAAAGCACATGATTGCTACGCCACACAGTGCCTCTGTGTGAGCACACACAGTGAAAGTGGCTGGAATAGTTTCCTTTTTATCTGCTCAGCTGAAGGGCAGTGATTGTGTTGGGCAAGAGCCAGGAAAAAAACAACAACTCACCAGTGCACAGCAGTGCAGTCACGGCTTCTGCATGTGATTACAAAAGAGGACAAACCACAGGGTAAAGTGAGAGCACTGAAATTTTTATTTGTTACCTCTAGGTACCACGAGTTTGACATTAATAGGCAAGACCAGTGAATGAGCAGCAGTACATTGCATTCAGACCTGAATCTCCAAAGCACCAAAATTTGAGCTAGATTTACTTCTTAATCCTATAGTCAGCACACTAGTCTGGACTTGCTGCATCTCGTATTGTCCCTAATTTAGTAGTACACTGTTATGCAGTTAGGGGGCATGAGGAAAGAGTCAGTTGTGTAGTACCACTTCTACATCATCATAGGACTACAACATGCACATTCTACTATGTGGCCCAAGCAACAAGAATACAAGTAGAACAGTTACGGGTGGAGACAAATTCATGTTAACACCACCTATGAATTTGTAGAAACCTTTTTGGACGGGTACCTACAGCAGTTCATCAATTTGTGTGGGAACGTTACACGCATGCACGAGTGATACAGTGGAAAACATAGCAGGAGCGGCAGCAGGACAGAGGACAAAGGTGAAATCTGTGATGGGATGCACTGGAAACAAGACCTTCCTCAGCTTTCTACAGCAAGTCTCTGCTCTGTTAGAGAGGCCTGCTGGGCAACAGTTTTGTTCTCATGGCTGCGGAGTTTTGATATGACTTCTAGAAACGCCATGCTCTGCACTTCTTTTTGAAGAGGCTCTGAAAAAGGAAATATTAAACAGTGCTTTGTATGAGACAGGCAGAACAACAGAAAACTGTGAGAAACTTTTCTACTGAACCCTGTACACATATAAACACACAACTCTGTGTGTACACATAATCTGGTTATTTACTTTTTTTAATTGCTTTTGAGGAGGGAGAGAAAACTCTTCAGGGCCTGAGGCACACACAAACTCCATGGATTTCAGGTATGGATGAATGATGAAACTGCTGCAGAGCAATTAAGAATTTCCACCTGGATTGCTGTCTAAAACAGAGGCTGTGGAAATAGTTTTAGTGCTAACAATTTTTTGCTTTATTCTTTAAACCAGCCTGAGCAAGTGAGCTGGCCTTGGCAGACTCTGCATCATTTGTGGGTACTAGCTCTTACTGGTTGTGTGGGGATGGATGTCTTTAATGGATGTGTCACCACCTGGTCACTGCTGTCCATTCACAGCTCAGCTCTGAAGTTAATGTGAACACAACGCACAGAGCATTGCCCAGTGCTCTGCATATGGAAACAGCACTTACGTTTTACTCAAAACTAATGACTGATCCTGGATTGCATGGTACTTTATATATTAATAAGGAGAGGTTGGGAGACACTCATAAAATTAAGCAATTTTTTAAGAAATTGAATTTTTCTCAAAGCCCTTTACTCAAAAAATCTCACACTTTTGATCCAAAGAAGTTGGTTTTGTTTCATGCCCGATTCAGGCAACTCTAGTGAAATCCCACTCAAACAAATACCTACAACATATACCTACAACAAATACCTACAACAAATACCTACATATATTTTTGCTTTCCATGTGCTGCTTTGGGCCTGATCCCTGAATTTCCAGTAGAAAACCTAACCACCAGTTTCAGATAGCTATGCTGTATGCTATGCTATTTAGGTTTTTTTTTCAACAGGCAACTTTGACATTTGTTTCCATCCCTACCTACTTTCTTGTTCACAAATTTTCAGTTTTTCATGCAGTTTAAGCCCTACTGTGTAAGAACTGGGAACTCTCATAGTGCTGTGCACCTGGGAACCTGTATGTACACAGTGATGTCAGGGAAGCTGTTGGGGTGGTTATGCTTTGTAAGCACTTTCTTCTTTCTTCTGAGATATCAACATGTTTAAGCAGGCATTTTACTGGGCTTTACAGTGGCTGATAACATCCAGGTTCCCAGAGACTCTGGTGCACAGAAGAGACTGTGCTAGCTGTGACTGCTTTGCTTTTTTTGATAATTCTTCCATTTTCCATTGTCCTCATTTTCTCTGTCCATTCACTCAGTTGCAAGAGAAACTTCCCAGATGGCAAGAATCACATATAAATAGATAGCTATTTACTGCTTAACAGTGTCTAAAGTTCAGCAAAGGCAAATGCAGGGTCCTGCATCAGCACAGACTGGAGGCTGCCCTGCTGGAAAGCAGCTCTGTGGAAAAGAACCTGGGAGTCCTGATGGGCAATAGGCTGTGTACTTTAGTATTTTTCCACGTAAATAACATTTGGCTCCTTGGTTAAAATAGTAAAAAAACAAAAAAAACCAACCCCAAACACCCCCCCCACTCCCCCCAAACAAACAAAAAAACTAAGTTAATGCCAGGGTTGCTCAGTTGTTATTCTTGTGTCCTCACTGATTTTACACAGGTCTGTTCATTAGGAAGCAGGGCAGAACACTGGGTCAGTCAAGTGCAGGGCCTAAATTTCACAGCTGCATAGTGCAGTAAAGTGCTGTCTGTTCTCTGGGAGCAGGGTAAGGAGCAGCCTCAGGTCTAGGCAGAGCTTGTAGTGTGGGGGCAGACTCTGATGGTCAGATAACTCTAAAGAACCTTCCCTAATGTAAGATTTGCCTGTATTCTGGTGGACTAGAGAGACAGGTATTTGACTTTAAATAACCCTGTCAGTCTTGCAGGTGAAAAGACTCAAGGAAGGGAAAATGCAACTGTCAGGCAGAATTTCTGAAGATGAGTATTTCAGCTGGAAGCAGACAGGAATACACACAAGAATATCACAGTGATGCTGAAATCAGGAACCTTTAGCAAAGAATTCTGCTCTAAAATGGATAGATAATTCCAACCCTGAAATGGCTTTAGAAAATTGTGAGTAACAACTAAATTTACATATCTTAACGTTAAAGTGAATGCTTACTGGGAGTTTGTCTTGTTAGCAAATTTTGAGCACAATCTTTGCACACTCAGGTGTGTATACTCTCTAAAGCTAAGTATTTGTTTCTGTAAGATGGCTGTAATAGAGCATTCACGTGCATGGTCACAGGTTACCAGAATTACACTTGCAGTAGGAATGGTGAACTCTGTTTAAGAAAAAAAAGCATCTCTGTTTACAGAGACAGCACATGCTTAGCTATGGTAGCTTCTAATGAACTAAATTGCATAGCTGTAAACTCATCTCTGGAGAACCTTCAGTTATTTCACACTTGGCAAGTCAGGTGCAGACAGGCTCTGATTTCCACCTTTCTGTACTTAATCCAGTTCTTTGTCATCTTAGTTGTCTGTAAATGCCTGAAGCCTTAATGGAATGAAATGTGTTCTCCTTCTATGCAAGGGCTACCAAGGGAAAGACACTTCCTAGTGAGGATCCTTCCCAAAGCACCATCACACATCAATTGCAGGGAACTTGTAGCTAAAGATGAAAATAAAGTTCTTGTTATCTGCATAATTGCAAAGACAACCTGATATTGTACAGTTTTAAATGCCTTTCATTTTGTTTCCTATCAAAGTTTGAGCTAGCTGCATCCTGCAGAAGCCAGAGTCCAATTTCTGCAGTTAATATCCAAAACTGATTTAACAGCCTCTTTCTTGACACTATAAATAAACAGTATCAAGGAAGTGTCATAGTAAATGGAACCTTTCTGTGTACATTTTCTTGTGAACAGAAGACCAGTCTCAGTGTTTGTGCTTGCTGTATGTTCAGGCTGTAGGAGCAAACTAAGTTTGCAGCCTCTCCTGAATACTCACCAGATCCTATAAGAGCACAGATCAGCACCATGGAGTTGTATTTTATTTCTGGAGCACTCCTGTCGTCTGAGAGCAGTCTGTGTAGAATCTGAACAAGCTGAGCATTTTCAAGATCCTTCTCAGCAGTAACTGAAATAAAGTGAAAATTTTTAAGTCTGTAAGTGCCACTTGCTTTGATGCTTCCTCCCTGTGTTAGCTGTTTATTGAAACACTGATCTCTCACTGGAGTAAAAGTGGTGCTGTGGTACATAACTCATTGGTATAAAACTGAAGTACATATTTGATGGTATGATGACAGGAATCACAGCTCTTGCTATAAAAATATAAAGCTGCCTAACTGCTTGCTTGAAAGGACAGTTAGATTTTAATGACAAAATCCAGTCTTAAATGTGTAGTGAGCTAATGGAAAAGCCACCAGGCTTTCTACTTATTTAGGCTGACACCTGAATAGTTTAGTTTTCAAGACTTATAGTGCTAGAATTTGCTTTTGGAAGTCCTGTCTGAGTAAATATATGATTGTGTAGTTTTTGATTCCATGGTAGAGAGAGCTCAGGGTCCATTATAAAGGCTGTGAAAAACTTTTCAAGATCACAGTGTGTGTTATTAACTCTGTAGTTTTCAAAGAGCATTAGGTATTGAATTCAGGCTTAGCCTTTAAATGCCTGAAAACAAGACAAAGAGATTTAGATGATTCACGTGAAAAGGAACATCATTCCTTTTATTTAAAACAATTCCCTGATGTATTGGCAGTGATTTGGAAGCTGAACAGAGCATTCCTGCACTACATGAACGGTGGCAAGAGATGAAAAGGGCAAAAGTAAGTAATATTGTTTAGTTCCTTATCTTAGTTAATAAGCAAGGATAAACAAAACCTCTGGTAGGCATTTACCCTTCTGTTTGGAAAGCTGAGGTACTACAAGTACAGGTCAAGCCATGTAATCATCTCTGCCTTCATATGGCAACTCTTGCATCTGTTTCTGTGGAACTTAATGAAGACATTTTGGAGACATTTTCCACCTCTGTGTGTTCTCTGGCCCTTACTAATTACGTAAGCGAAAGCTTTATTTTCATTAGCTCAGCTAGTTAGAGCATGGTAGTGATAATGCAAAGGTTGTTTTCAATCCCTGCATGGGCCATTCACTTAAGAGTTGGACTTGATCCTTGTGGGTTCCTTCTAGCTCAGAATATTCTGTGATTCTGTGACCATTCCAGTGTAGGAATGTAGTCAGCTCATATATTCTCCATTGTAAAGTCTGCTCATCTTCTTCTGGGTTTTACCGAAAATCTGAAAGTTAAGTTGAAGGGCCTTTGCAGCTCATGTCATCGCCTCCCAGAATGATGGAGCAGATACTGTGCAACCACCAGTCTCCAGTTTTCTGCACAACACGATGGCCTGCCTGTGTCTGCGTGATCTGCCATGTATTGCTGTGCTACCCAAAGGCAGGTGGAAGGAGGAGGCTGTTCCACATTGCCAGAGAAACGTGCACAACTTTCCTATGGCTTCTCTCGGGCACAGACTGGACAGGACACAGGTGGATTGAACTGCTGGGATACTCACCTAACTCTAACGCTGCTATTAATGCCAATGCAACAAGAGCTTCATTCTGCATTATTACATGTTCGCTGGTCGCCATGGTTACTAAATGCTTGATGCCACCACTCTGTACAATGGTCCTAATTACATCCTAAAATAAACAACACAAAGATAAAAAAACATTCTGCATTGCATACAAACTGTATCACATAAATTGTCACGGAGGCTGTGTTATCTTTGGGTAGGGATACTCATTGGCTTTATGCACATAGAATCACTTTATACATAAATGTGCACAAATGTTGGCCTACAAATTATCTGTTACTACTCTGCAGTTGTAAGATACAATGTGTTAAACCAAGCCAGGTAACCCCATGACTAAGTTAAGACACATGTAACTAACTTTTCCAGGTTACACAGTGTAACTCAACTTCTCATGATGTGCCATCAAACACCAAGCACTGAGGTGTTCAAAGGCCCCAGTGAACCACATATTTGGGATAAAGAAACACAGGAATGTAGTTTTAATAAAGTTATTAAATCCTTCATCTCTCTCCATGAATTTTCAGAGTTTCTTCAAAATGTTCAGAGAGGTGAGATCACAACTATTACACCTTACTATGTGACAGAAATTATGTACTTTAAAAGATATATTTAAAAAATGAGCAGGATAATGAGCAGCAGACTCTTAAATATTGGGGAATTTTCCTTCAAATACAAAGCAGGTAAGGAAGGGTAGGTATGGGATACCAATGTGCTGGTTTCTGTTCTAAAGCAGCCATTAAAATGAATTGTTGTCCAGTACTGCTGCCCGGTAGGAAATTAAAATGTTAACTGGGCTAAATGTCCCTAAGGCGGTTCAAAAATATACAGCTGGGATTCTGTTTTCAAGTCTGAAATTTGATCCAGCTTACTTATGTGACAAAGGATGAAGAAAGATTTCTGGTCTCTGCAGATACTTGTTAGTTATAATTTAAAAAGTGATTTTGCACCTAATGTTTTTAGCATTTTATGTCCTAAAAATACTTGCAAAATGTTTGCATGAAAAATCAGGTAACTTGGCATGCTGAAAGGGAACTGTTCAAGGAAATATGGTTTGGGTTTTATTATTTTTTATTTGTTCTGTGGGTGCACAAAGTTTTGAAATAGCATTCAACAAGAATGTGATTTAAATATTTAATTCATGTGTTGAATTTCCATTTAAAGCACACATCCCTTTCTAACTCCATCCACAAGCCAAAACTGAATAACATGGTACTTGTGTTGAGACTGAATTATGTTCCAGTGCTTGCACAGGCTTTGCAGTGGCATTGTTTGTGCAAGGAAACAGACACAATGAAGTCATAACCCTTGAAAACTGAAATATTTTTAGATAATCACACTGAAGATGCTTGTGGCACAAGTTACAGCCTAGTAACTCAAGAGTATCATATTTAACCCATTTTTTTCCTTCCTGAATGACATAATGTATGCATTTAAGTATTTTTATATTTTTCTGTACTTGCAATTATGTGTTTTATTATTTGTTATTTTCTGGTGGAACCCCAAAGTAGTTTAGAGACTTTTAGGACAATCTAGGAACTGCTAAGTTCTGTTTGAATTGGTGTGGAATTTTGGCTGTATAAGCCTTAAGAACCAATCAGCACCTTTGACACAAATTTTTTTTATTTTGTAGGGGAACATTGCCATTTAAAAGGCAAAACAGATGACAGCCAACAGGTTTGGTGCTAGTGTGGCTGTAAGTACCTGCAAGTACCACAAGTACGACAACTACCTACTCCATTTTTTAGAATGGCTAAAACTAAAATGCTAAATTTCTGTTGCCTTTCTAAATATTACCACAAATCCTTTAAAGATAAAAGGCAGGTTCAAGTCTGACATGTTGTAAAGAACCATACACAGTTGTACTCACATTCAAACCTAGAGGGCAGCAAAAGCTTAAAAAAACCACTCCCTCAGCTCGGTTTTCCTCTTCCCCTTAAGTTTTGTCTATGAGTACATAAATGACACACAAATCAATTCACCTGTTGGAATTCTGTTACCTTCTGTATTATTACTGATGCCCTTAGTAGTGTCTCTGTATTTAGAAATGAATTGTGTTTTCCTGTAGAGAGTATTGATAAAATCTTGCATCTGTGGTGGCATTTGCCATCCATACATATTGGGGATTGCTGGTGGGGGTGTGCAGAAAAGAATGACGGCTCAGAGAAATGAAACCTGATCAGTTTTAGAGGCTGAACATAAAATGGAGAATGGGAATTAGACAGAGACAGTAATATTAGAGACCAGAAAAGATTTAAATCCCCGTAAAGCCTGTTGATTTGTTCTTGGAGAGGCTCAGTATAGATCAGGCCCACACTGTTTTTCGCTCTGTAAATGCCATGGATGAGTGAAGAGGTCACTGCTGCAGTCGGAGTTCTCCAAATCACACCTGCTATTTAAGCTCAGTAATGCAGCCCGTGTTTGTGTCAGCGAACAGGCTAAAGGAAGTCTGAGCCTGAAATAGCTGTCTCCAGGGCAGATGCATTTGTCCCTTCTGAAGCTATGTTTTGCCTAATAACTCTTCTGAACAAGGACTTAGACTGCGTAGGTAAAGATATTTGATTGAAAGGTATTGAAAGTGATAGGATGAACAGACAAGTTTCTCTTAGTATCATACCTTTTGCCATGTACAAACAAGCTGTTGTTAGAATTTGGGATAAATTATCATTTCTAATGATCCATCAGAATCTTAGGACTCTGAAATATGCTACATGAAGAGCAGGGGGACAGACTATTTCTGGATCTCATTTTTAGATAAATATATAGCAAATTCATAGCAACTGAGCTCAATTATTCTTCATATATAACATCACTAAAACATGGAAAATATGCCATGCTGAACTTCTGCAAGATCCATTCAAGATAAAAATAAGTCAAGACTTGGGCAGAAATGTAACATGCCAATACCCAGCCTGGCTCTCTAGAAGGAAGGACTACATGCTGAAGGATCAGCTACTGACAGCAAGTGCAGAGGTAACTTACTTATTACAAGCTGAACTTTGCCACCACTAACTTACTTTTGATTTGCTGTGTCGTATAAGTGCAGAAAGTAGTCTGTTGGACTCTCCCATCACACCTGCGTGATCCTTGGCTTCACACCACTCCACCAGCCGTTCCACCAGTTTTACATTTTTGCCCAGCTGTTCAGCTGCTTCTGCTACACGATGCCGGAGCCAACAACACAACAAAAAAGTTGTCACTTTTTTTAAGCAAGTGCTAGAAAAACAAGCTGAAAGTTACTAACTGGAAGGCGTTAGTAGAACTTCACTAGCTTGCACTAAAACAGTGGGAGAAGTCTAGAATTGTGCTGAAGCAAGTAAAACCAGTAAAAATGGAAACAAAATACACAGGACATTCATAATCCAGTTTTTGAAAACACTCTATCAGCCCAGTTAATGAGGCTTGTGCATTGACTAAGAGCAGGGAAAATACAGGCAATGTTACCCCACTAGGTGAGCTGTGAGGTAGCTCAAAAATTTAAAACCATGAGGGACCTCTACCAGAAGGGAACTCTGTGGTCAGTTAGATTAGGTTTGATGGACTAAGTCATGTAAGTATCTGCAATGAATTTCTGTTTCACATCTAATTGCTTTGCTAGAACTAGAGTGGATCTCAAGAAAAAATCTGCAGGACTGGGTCAAAAATAAACACGCAGCTAATTTACCATGTTAACTACTAGTGGTTTTTAGCAGACTGCTGATTTTATAAATCCTCATCCTGGAACAAGGTGTCAACTAAAAGGTGCTGGTTCTTTTTGAAATTACAGTCTATCAATTAACAGAGTATTAGCCTGTTCCAAGGAGTGAGGTACAGGCAGGAAGTGCGGTAAGTGAACAGCAGAACAGGAGTGTTAAAACACTCACACCTCACTACATATTTGTAACGTGACAGTGTAAAGAAGTTCAAAAGTATATAAGCATGTGACACCTATTTGGAGGGTCCCTAGTAGTCAGTTTAGGAGTTCTGAAAAAAAAAAAATCAACCCACATTCCTCTCCCTCTGCATATGCATCAGATTTATTCCAAGACTTCAGGAATAAAATTTAAAAAAACTCTCTGCTTCTCTCTTTTAAGAATCTTGGCAACATATCACAGACTGAACCAAAGAGAATCACTTAACATAGAGAACAGTTTATTTTTACCTTGTGCATCTATTAACATTCTTAATGTTCCCAGCAGCTTGAACTGAACAGGGGGCATCTCCGATCTGAGAAATTTCAATACAGCTTCTGCAACGCCAGCTGATAGCATCTTAGCCTTATTTACAACTGCATGAATAAAGAACAGGGATTGATCTCAAGAACATTTCTGGAGATGCAGTTTATTTCCAAGATGGTCTTGAAGGAAATTTTCAGACATGGTTTGAAAAATAGGTTGTGAGCACAGACTTCACGAACATGAGTGTGTGCTGGTGATAATGTGTTAAGGGAAAATGTCACAGTTCCTAAGGTACAGCTGTGAAATTAAGTGCTTTTTCCTACCATGCATGTCTGATTTTTAGTGTTCAGCCTGAACACAGACTCAGGCCTAGACTTCTCCACCTGGTCTAGAAAAGGCATCTTCCACAAAATGCATCAGGTAGAAGCCCATGCTAATACTTGTACCCCAAATTATAAAGAAGCTTCCGTGAGTCCCAACAACACTCTTCTGTTTCTCATAGGCAAAGGAACTAAAGCATCTAATTAGCAGAATAACCTCTTAGCCAGTTCTAATACTTCATAAAAACAACACTGGCCTGACAGGTCTGGAGTCCTTTTATTGCCCTCTATCCTCCTCAACCTCTCTTTTATCCCCTCCCACTAGTCTACGTTCTGCACTTTCACAGAGCTCTCTGAAACATATTTAAGGCACAAACCTTGCCCAGTAGTGTACTTAGAAAAAAGTACTTATTTGATATTCAAAGCAGTGTTTCAACAAGCAGCTCATCACTGAGGTCAGTTATTACTTGCTCATTTTCCTGTAACATTGTACAGGGAAGCTTATGTTGGTGTCTGGCAGACACCCTGGAGCACAGGCCACAGGGAAGCTGCTGGCTGATGGAGGTGAGAACAATGACTCACCTGAGAAAGGCAAGCAAACTGCATACCACTAAAGCTGAGTGGGTTTAGTTATGTATGCATGATCATTTCTAAAAAGTTATGGTTTCTCAAAACAGAAAATAGTAAAATAAGCTTAAATGGATGAAAGACTTATTTTTGGGTTGGCACAAGAAAGTGTACACAAGTATTACAGATTTGCTCTGGGTTTTATGTGTGTGTGCTCTACCTTTTATGCTTGGCTAATCAAAAGTCATACCAATTAAGCTATTAAAAATGACAAAATTAGCATTCAGTTCAGTGCCTACAAACAGTAACTAATTGCAATAGGCTGGCTATTCTAACAGTTTACCTCCAACTCTAATTTGGCCATTTTCAAAGCCTGGTGAAGTTACAGTGAGATGTATTGTTTCAACAAAGTGGGCACTGTTCCCTGGTGGGGACCCTCAGCTGTGAGACAGATCCCCAAATGAAGCAACCAAAAAAACCCATAATGCACTGCTCTGGACAAAAAGGATTGAGAAATCATATCCAAGGCCTCCTCACCTCCTTGCCTTTTATAAAGCTGCCCTTTCCTTGGTGGGGGATACTCTGGGATCAAAGTGGCAAAGGACAGTCACTAGGCCTGTGATGTATTTTGAACTGCTTGTCACAACTGCTGTGCAACAGACACAAAAGCAAGGATAGGCCAGAATGAAAAGCAGCACTCTGACCTGCCTCTGGGACTCAGTCAGTTCTCACACCCTCATTCCCCAGGGGTGCCATGGGAGACCAGAATTTCCCCTTTGGGTAGTTAGCAATGTGCAGAGAGGCTCACCAGGAATAGCCAGGTTTCTGAGTGCGCTCAGAGCAGCGTGCTGCACCGTTACATTGCCATCCTCCACATGTCTGTCTAGCAGATCCATCAGCTTCTGAACTATGCCATTATCCACCATATGGATGCAGTTTCCGTCTGCACAAGATGAGACAAGTCACTTGTGAATGGAAGATTATTACTGAGATTTTTATGATAGTCTCTTACGAATGGAAGGGTTATTTCCTTGCTCCTTTCTAGATTTCAACCTTTAGAATTTGGCCACCATCATCAATGGGAGTTGCAGGGCTCATGAAAAACTTAGAAGAGTGACAGAAGAAATACTGAAGAAGGCAGAAATCCCCTATGTGTCTACAAATGCAAAACAGCATTTTTGAAGTAGGCTTAATGCTTTTCAGGATTGTAAAGTATAAAACTACTGATGTTGCTGTATAAACACCAGCTTTACTGTGACACAGTTTTTGTTTGTAGCTGGGCAGACAGAGCATGATAGAAGGGCACACATAAATTTACACAAGCTATTATGGCATGTTCTTACCATTTCTGGCAAAATTTGCAATAGCCAGTGCTCCTGCAAGCTGTAGCTGATGACTGTTGGAAGGAATCCATGAAAGCACTCTTTGGAACACACTGCCTTTTCCTCCTTCAAATAACTTCTGCATGGATTCATCTGGGGTAAAAAGCACAGACAGTCATCAAACCAAAAAAGTGTTAGGGAGACTTCTCTTTATATTTGTATAGCTCTTGTGGTTCCACTACAATTAGTCCAGTCCTGCAGTGGGATGAGGGACAAAATATGACCTCTTAATTGCTTGCCTGGTGGGTAGCAGGTCCTTTAGGTTATTTAGGAAGTTAATAAATAGTGAAATTCAGCAGCCAAACAGCATTACAAGTATGTGCTGTTGCTTTGCAGAAGACAGTGACATTCCATGCTTACCTCCAAGCAATAACAGAACCATAAGATCAGAAGCTGTTTTAAGCTCTGCAATATCATCCTCTTTGTCACTGTCCACAGTCTTCTGGACGATCTCTAGTAGGCACTCCACCAAGCCTGCTTCAACCAGCTGCAGTTTAATGACATCTGAACAACAGGAGTCAGAATCAGGATTTTAATTACATCTATCGCACACACACGCAGGACAGACTGTGAGCAGAAGTCACGATGTCAATGGTTTCACTGACAGTTTGTGTACCTAAAACAGCAGCTTTTTTATTTGAAATTCTTAGGGCCAACTTCTGTTATTACTCCCCCAACAGGTGCTCCCTGGACTGCCCTTAGAGCACAACCATACACTGAAGCTGTCTGGAGCTCTTCGCTTCTCAAAAACGAGGGTATTTCCCTACAGCAAACTTCTGGTATCTCAGTCATGACACAGCAGATTCATAAAGACTGCACTGTGTTCGTGCTTTCCAAAGACTTTGGGCTGTGCTGCAGAACAAACTTAGGGTTTCTTACTCTATTTCATGTATACAAGTGCTACTGACTTCACTAAGACAAACAAGTATAAAATATGGAACTTTTTGATGAAATCTTAGAGCAAGCAATTTCTTTCAGCTGAGACGTTTCTGCCATTCATTGAAAGGGCTGCAGGAGGAGTACAGTAAGGCCAGATCCAAAAGGCTGGGAGGGAAGTTTGTTGTGATTGAAAAAATCATGGAAATTGATGAGGCAAACTCATTTCTTCGTTTTTATTGGAAACAAGGCTCAAGAAGGTAGTAAATATGTTTTTCAGGTGGTAACACAGAACTGGGAAAAATATTTTTTCTCTTGTTTCTATAACAACAAAATCTTTAACAGATACTTCCCTGTGAACTTGGAGCTGAGAATCTCCTTTACATGCCTAAACTCTCTTTCTGTTAAGAGGGAATGGCAGGTTGTCTGATGCTGTTGTTAGGTCTTTTTATACATGAAAATGATTCTGGTAGTTTTTACATGCTGGTTTTGGAAAACACAGTCACAAAGCTCTGCAGAAGCGTGCAAAGAAATGGATTTCTCTCAGCTTTCTACATGAAATGGTGTTTTAACAATAAGCTATTTAACCCAAGTTAAAATATTTGTAAAGGCCAAAGCTTTGGAAATATTTTTTTCATATAGTTTACAAGCCACAGATGGGAGAGGAAGTGTGTTCTACCTCTGGTGAAGGATGTGCCTGACTCTCAGTTTCCTGGTGTCACTCGGCTTCTTGCCTGAGTAAAAGTCATTGTTCCTCTAAGAACAGATGACCTTCTCATGAACTTTGTTAAGGAATGCAAAATATCAAGTTGGGATTTTTTTTTAGATAGGCACTTTTGCACTGAGGTACTTTAAAAAATAGAGAATTCCCTTAGTTCCAGAATACTGGGTTGTAGATTATTTGAAATTGCAATTGCCACACCAGTGTGCTTTATCAACAGCTAAATAAAAAAAGCATTTAAATCACCCAGAGAACCAAAATCCAGACTCAGAAAATACTTAATTTAGTTGGTTTTCCCTTCTGATCCATTGCTAATTATCTACAACCAAAAGCACCTAAATAATACCAGCACAGCGAACTCATTTAAGTATGCCTTGAATTCACAGTGGAAATGTTCAGCTGAGGACCTCTTAACATGAAGCACTTGAGTTATGGGCAGCAGCAGTGAAGTTCTCAAATCTTACTGCAACTAAAAAACATAGTCTAAGAAAAATTAAGCATTTGAACTGAAATATGTCAAACACAAAAAAAGTTCAACCCTATTCCATGTCAGTCTCTGTGGAATATCTCAGAGCAACTTGCTAGTTATTATATAATAAATGAATATATTTTGGAAAAAATGTGTGGTTTTAGAACTGAAAAAAGGAATTTATTTCCCATACCACTTAAAATAAAAGTCAAAATAACTTTTGAAATTAAAAGTTTATCTTAATTTATACAATGTAAAACAGATACACATTGAGTATGTATGCACAACAGAACAGAATGAAAACTAAATCTTTAGAGTTTGCAATTCTACCTAATAATTTATTCACTTCAAACAAGCTTTAATGCTGAGGTGGTTAAAACAAGGTTACAGAACCATCAAATACTGTGATATCTTCCTTACTCAGACCTGTTTCGCACTTCAGTCCAGCTCCACCTGTTCACTCATTTCTTTATTTCCACTGAGGGCAAATGATAGATTGTACAAACCACCCTTGTGTGATTCTTTGTTCCTTTGGGAGAAGCATCCCAGAGGGGTTACCAGACGTACATGACTTCCTGCTCTGGCTTAAGCAGTGAACCAAACTCCTGGGGCTGCCATAATATGTGCCACCAAACACCCAAATTAAATTCCTATGGTCTCTGAATGAACAGTAAAGGGAGAGTTTCCAGCTCTTAGCTCTGCAATTAACACCCCTAGCAAAAATAATGTCCATAGGAAATGGAACTGCCAGTGGCTCTGTGATTCCAAGAAATGATGTCCTGGTGCTGCAATTGTCTGTGAACACTTGAGCCAGTGTTTGCAGACAAATGTTGTAAAGCCCTCTAAAAAGCAGCTTTTGATATTCCCACTGTGGGCACAGAGAAATAAAATACATCATAAGCGTATACAGAGTGAATCAGAGACAGAATTAGCATCAGCAATTTGTTATCTCCTGTCATATGTTTGACAATTAAGACCTATTCACTTTGCACAAAAATACCATCACAAGGATCAGCCATGGTGGCTTCTGAACAAAGCAGCCAGTTACTCTGCATTTAGTCCTTAAAAAGACACTGATACACCAAAACACACAAAAGGGAATGAGTACAAATAGTGTAAGTAAAAAAATATTCTCACCGTTTTCTGCCAGGGGAGCCAGAACTTCAAAAATCATCTCTTTTTTATCATGTTCTATTTGCTTCTTGAACAGTTTCACAAGCTCTTCAGCAATGTTTGTGTAGGCAAACTGCTCCTTACTTGACTCTGTGAAGCAAAAAGAAAAATTCAGTATGAAGTAAATAAACCACATCAAAAGGTAGGACTATTTCTTTTCTTTTTGTTACCAGGTTTATTCAGCAAGATGACTAATGGTGCTCTTCACAGGCAAGAACAATAGACTCGTGCTTGCCACAAAATGAAAAGATAAATGTCTAACACTTTAAGATAAATGTGCTGACCTGAATTTATTATGATTAAGGCTGTTAAAACTGTATAAATACATGATCAAGGCTGCTGGGGCCAGTTTTGCCCAACAAAATGTAAAGGTAGTTATAGAAACAGTAACACTACAAAAATATAAATTAAGTCTTGGATTTCCCTCATCTTAACAGGAAGCCGAGCAGGTTATATTCTGCATTTTCTATGGGAGAGATGAAGATTCACACTGAATGTTTTCACATTTACAGGGTGTCACGATGGTGGCATTTCCTTTGAAACCTGTGTGTGGCTGTTGCTGGGCCATCTCAGACAGCACAGAGAGCATAAAGCAGCTTTACAGATGGGCAAACTTCCTACCAGGAGATTAGCCAGCAGATCTTCAAATGTACATGCAATAAAAGCACCTCTTATTCCATTGCCTGTATCATAATTCTCCTCACTGGCAGCATTACAAGGGATACAGGTGGTAGGGCTGGTGTTCTGCAGTCTCCAGTTGCCACCTCCTGAGGGCCATCTGTAGTTAGAAAACGTTCCAGCACCTTTGCTCTGGCAGATGGTTGGGGGTTATTTTAATGCAGAATTGACCCCAAGGACTTGAGAAAAGCATGAACTGCAGACCTAGGCCCTTTTGTGCACATGCCATTATTGTTTTCTCTCACTATGTGCAGTTACACAGCATATTCTAAATGGATTTTTTATATTTCTAGTATTTTTAAAAGCAGATTCATCACTTGCTTTATTGGTTTGTGCCCTGCTTTGACACAGAATAAGAGACAGATAATGCTTTTCAAGGCAACTGGACAATGCAGATGTCTCCTAAGTGATGAAAAATCACAACTCCACCAAAAAATTCCCTGAAGTTACAAGGCAAAAATAAAATAACACAGTTACAGTGAGATTGACTAAGCTATTGCCTAAGGGAGATTATAGTATTAGAAATTACATTAATTTTATGCCAGTCTTAAAGAACAAGCAACTTTTCAGCATATCCAAACAGGAAGAGAAGCAGCTGCTTCTTTCCTATGGCTCCTGTTACTCAACAGGACAGAGCTGGGTCTTTCCAAAGAGGGAAAGGAAATGTAGTTCTCAGTGAGGATACCATTTATTATATTAAATATCCTTGTGGGTTTAGTTGCATTTAAGCACTAGAATTTTCAGTGTATGGCTCTTATACCTTCTGCTTGCAGACACAGTACATAGTGTCAATCTTGAAGACCTCTGATCTATTAAGTTATTTAGTGCTACTCTGATGCTCTGTGTAGTTGAGTTGTTAGGAAGACTTGCCTGCTGTAAGTGAATTTATTATGTGTACGATCAGACTACATGAGACAACATGATATTCTGTCTGGCCTTGAAATCTATGAACTCAGGCCACTAAATACTACAAACTTGGAAATATATTTTTCATGTTTCGAACTGCTGAATATTTTTAGAAATACAGGATGATATAACTGCTAAATTATTGCATTCCAGTGCAAAAAGCCCCCAACTCATAACACTAAAATTTCACCAAATAGGTTAGCAAAAGAACAGCCATTTAAACCACAAGTGATATTAAAACACAGGCCATTAACAACCTGTTGATTTACACTTGGTTAAATTCCAGTGAAAACTAATCCACTTGCAGAGTAATTTGATCCAATGATCAAAGCAGGGCTACAAACTTCAATTTAAATGACGTTGTAACTAAAATTGCTACAAATAATCTCTATTCATGATTTATACATGGAAATATTTAGACTAAAACATGTTAAAACTCTGCACCTAAAAGAATATTGTATAGGCAGATGTGCCTATCTCAGTTTCAGAGATTTTCATGAGCCAAATTTAATGCTGAAAAATCTTAGTGGACCTACCAGGATACAATATTTGTATTATTAATAAATAATTCACAGTAAGTAGCAGTGCTATAGAAATACTGTTTAGATGACTTAAAATGTGCTTAGTTGCACTGAAGAACATTAACATAAAACATAAGATTGTAATAAATACCCAAATAAATTTCAGTTACTGAAGGGAAAAAAAAAGACAACTATAGATTCTACAGAAAATAGGCAGAAATTACTTGTCTGTTATTGCAGAATGTACCAAAAGGAATGGAACAAGTATCAGTGCAAGGCTTTTGTTAGCCTTTAACTCATTAAGATTTAACTTTACTGGATGTAAATTTGAGATTAATATCATGGACTTACCGAGTTCTGCTAAATTGCCAAATGCAACAAGGCACATTTCTGTCAGAGCTGCATTTTGGCAATGAATACCCAACAATTTCACTAATGTAGGAATAACACCCATATTGATAAGCTGTGACTGCAACGTATCTACATAAAAAGAAAGTACAACAGTGAGTTAGCATTTCTGTTCATAGCACCACTCTTTTAACCAAAAAGCATTTTTCACACAAAGCAACATCTAGGCTAAGCAGCATTAAAATGCCTGTCTCCTCTACCCTGCTACACTACCATCAGGTCCAGACTTGAGATAGGGACTCATAATTCTCCTTGTCCCTGGCAATGGGATGTATTACCACAAATATTCCTTCCTGATCTGGCCATAGAATATAGCAAGTTATGCAACTACTGACAATTTTGTGGTTATCAGGTTCCTAACACATGTCAGGTTTGATTCTGGGCTCACTGAGACTAGCCAACTGAAATCAGCCTAAACTAGGTCAGTGAAATAAGTATTTATCTGAGAGCTTTTTCTACATACTCTTTTATTATTAAAGATCAAAACTGGAAAATTAAAATTAGAATGAATATAAAACTGGCACTGAAATAAACACGAAAACTTTTATAAACACAGGAAATCACAATGTAGATTATGAGGAGCTTGAGAAAAAAGAAAGTTTAATAAAGACAAAAAATGGAAGGTTTAAGAAAAGTCCTTAGAAGCCATTCTGATAATTTCTTGCATAGGATGAAAGTTTATAAGTATTTACAAGGAAGAAAGTTATTGTTCCTAGATGTCTGCAAAGAGAAAGATGCTTTCATGGTTAGGCAGAAACATGATTGTTTTAAAAGATTATTTATAATGATATTTTCTCTTACACATTTTACCTATAACATAGCAAAGAAGAAAAACATTGTTTCACAGTTGAATAGAATGAAGCAGACATAAATAAACACACCAGATGTTGTTTAGTAATTTTCCTAAGCATCTTTTTTCCTTTGTTTCTAAGCACTTTGACTATGTTTAAATGTTACAGACTGAAAATGACAAGGATCCAAAGCCCAGTGAAGTCAAGAGAATTGTATTACTTCATTTAGCTTTGGATCAAGCACTACAGGGGAATTCTGGGGTTTTGTTGTTGTTTTTTTTAAAGAATTCATTCTAGGCAACTGAGATCAGTTGGAGTTTTTATATCTGTGAGATCAGTCATATAAAATTCAAGATTTTCAGAGGGAGATAAAAACATATTACATCTTAAGTTTAGCAAATTTAGTACAACTCAAGTTCTCGAAAAACTCTTTGCCCTCGAAATTCTGCCAAGTGTGATTGAAATTTTCATATAATAAAAATAATTAAAAGATTCCAGAACGTTTAGCTCATTTTTATTCAGTGTAAAATGCTTTCATAAAAATTATCAATTTGGCACACTAAATAAGTAAATGCCATGGTTATTACAGGTTATTGGGGATGAGCAGGAATTCTTATGGCTTGATATCTTTAATAATATTGTATTACTTACCAGTAACTGAATTTCCTTTTTTGGGGGGGAGGGATTACCTCTTCCACAGATTCATGGTCTTTAGTGAAATTTATGAGAACGCCATGTCAGACACCAAAGAGCTGTTGAAGTTGTCAAATTTCAGGTAAGTACAAATTGTACTAGCGCATGCATTGAATGCCATTTTACCTCTGGCAGATGTGTGAGTCACTACTACACCCTCCTACTTCAGTCCAAAGTGGCTGTAAAATTCTGTCTCTGAATAGGAAAATTGGGGCGGGAGGAGATGGAATGGTTCTGTGGAGAAAATTATTGTGTAGGAGAACTCAAGTTACTGGTAAATAATCTGTTTTTGTCCTTGTTTTGCGATTGTCCCCTGCAGACACTTAAAAACTGGTAGTCATGGAGAGTGGGAGAACAAAGACACAAACCACAAATGCCATAGAAAATTATGTGGAAAGAAATTGCTTTGTTACTAGGCTATACCTTTAGTCACTCTAAAAATCACTTTATCCAACTGTAATGGACAAAGAGACAATCTCTATGGACTTCATTCTGACATCAGAAGCATAAACTCTCCATTTTTGAGCAGGGTTTTTTTTAGTGCTGTCTCTTTCTTAGTACAAAATATATAAAAAGGCCTGGAGGAGAAAATGAGTGGAAAAGGGGAAACCATATCCATCTTTGAAAGGAAACTGGAGTCTTTAGAGCCAAATAGAAAGCTATATTGGTTGTTCAAGAGAGCATGGAGTCCACTGACTAAAGAGTGTCTAGAATTTCCAGCTAAGAAAAAGGAAAAAACTCCATATACTAAGAAAGAACAATTGTACTGGGTCAAAAGTCAGATATTATACCAGATTCCAGACCAGTCTCATTTCCCTGCAGTAGAAGGATGGAACCTGAGTACAGGAATTGTTTCCAGTGGTAAGAATGGCATTACAAGAATTGTCAATAAGGTAACCATTGCCTTAACAGCAGTAAGTAAAAGGATAATTTTTCTCCTTTGACATAGACAGGACAACCCTGTGAGTCACAAAGCTGCATAGGAGGCGAGATCTTTGAAAATAAAAGGCTGCCAGCAGCTATTTGCTATGTTTGTACTTAAGCCTGGGCTTGCCATGCAAATTCTGGACTTGACATTTACATCTGTCATTAGCACCAACAGGAGGCTCTTTCTCTAGCAAAGTCTATTATGCAGTTTAAGAGAAAAGTATTAGGCATCTTGCTGGTATGGAAACCTACAGCACTTTTTAGTTCAGAGAAATTAAAAAAATCTCAGTGTTTCAGTCTTAGCTGAAGGGACTGTCAGCAGTTCTCTGTTCTAGGAAAGATCTCAGACTGGGTAGCTTGGACTGTGTATCTTGGCCTTTCACTGCAGGAGGTGTTAATGCCCTACTGGAGCAGGAGACAAATTCAGGGGCCACATGCATCCATCCTACAAGCAGTTGCCTGACACAGGACTAAAGCGAGCCATGAAGCCAGGCAACATCGTGTGTCAGGATGAAACAGCACTTCCATCAGCTTCCTAAGCAGCACTTTATGCACAGTGAGCAGGAAGCATGAAAAACTGAATGCCTCTTCTGAACTTATGACTTAAAGCCACATTTTGCACTGCTATCACATGTTGCACTAGTAAAATGCCTGTGTTCTTTTGGGGTGAAAAGCACTGACAGTGATGCTGTACAGATGCATATACAGGTAGATAAAAGGCAATCAATACATGCGCCAGCACAAAGAATTACCTACCTAAAACTTGAATTTCAATGGCTCCATGTCCTTCGGTGACACACATGGAAACTCCAAAGAGTAAGATCTGGGGAGAATATCCCAAATTGAGAACTTTATTGGGGGGCATTTTAGTTAAAAACACTGAATTAGGCTAGTTCATGAATTTGAAAAGAATTTCAGAAAACAACTCATCATTTGTGTCCCATAAATAACTGTGATTATAATGCTGAAGGAAAATTAGTTTTGTACAAATTGGTGTCATCATTTTGTACCGTAGAGAAACCTGCTTGCAATCCCCACAGCTATGTTAAATCATTACATAACATAAAAGTGACTGTATTGATTATCTCACTATTGTAAGGAACATACTTTTTATCTGCTTTTACATACTTTACTTTGCAATAAAGTATATTTAGGTCTTGAAAGCACGCTAGACATCTTTAGCTGTGATGTAAATGACACAAAAACCATGGCAAGCATGAAAATTAGCAAAGGTGAATCTTAGGAGGAAGCATTACTGAAATATTGCTGTTAGACCACAATAATGATGCCATGAATCTCCCTTTCATTTCTTGTGTCTTTACATAGCTTATGCAGATGGCCAACAGTGCACATCAGTCCCCAATGTTCATTCCAGTTGCTAAGAGCATTGTGAGAATAACAAAGGCTTGGCAGTTGTATGAATTAACATCAGGGTATCACATTTTACAAAGTAACTGAAGGAAAGACAAGCTTGACAGACTGAAGTTTAATATGAAATGAAATTATGAAGGAATTTATAAACATAATATATGCCCATATATAAATGTATGTATACTTTCACACATGCATACTGTATCCAGCTAACTTCTGATCTCCAATTTGACTACCTAGTTAGCCAATTGGCCTAGTTCTTGCATGACTTCTGCATTTCTTTAAAAAGGTTTTCATGGTTTGTTTTAGAGATCTCAAGAGACAATTAGTTACCTTACAGACTGATTCCATTAACTTGCAAATAGCCTTGGCTCACAGGATTATGTGATCGGCAGAATAACTACTCATGTTTCTAACTCTCTTACTTGAGTGTTTGCACATGATTATTAGTTTTATTAGCTTAGTTATTAGCTTTTCCCTCTTTATCCAAGCCTCCTTTGCTTCTTGCTCTTAAGCAGATTCATAGCTACACAGAGACTAATAATGGAAAACAGGAATGAGCTATTTGTGTCTGATTGAATTTGGGTAGTAAAATACATTTATGACAAGAGGGTCAAGATAACCTCGGCTGAAGGCAAAAGGATATTTTCCATCAGAAAAAACCCTCTGATTTCTAGCAATGCATTTAAATATCAACGCTTTTTTTAGAGCTTGAAAGAACTGCAAGAGATGCCAAAGCTGAGTTTGTTCTCTTAACATCATAGTTACTAATGAAATGACAAGATACCAAGAAAGCAAAGAAAGAATTGAGAGACAGTAGGCAAAAGTAATTCCTGAACACAACCAGATGACTCAAGAACTTTGTAAAAGGAATCTTAGTTTTAAAGTTTGGACAACAGTGTTATGAATGGAGGTACAACTGCAAGCTGAGTGTCCAGAATTGGGATGAGATACAAGAATGCTCCATTAATTTCCTGGTTAGGAACAAAAATCTTACTTGTAGATGCTCTTTTTAGTTGTCTGTTTTGTAAAATTCATGTGTGATATATCCCTTAAAGTACTCAAGAATGAGGCCCTCATTAAAAAAAAAATGAGATAATTGATAGTTACTACTAATAAAGTAGCAGCTACTGGAAAAAGAGGGCAATTAGTTGACTGGGAATGACAAACTGTATAGAATCAAATAAAACAATTTATATACTCTTTGGTCCTAAAATGCTAATAATTAGAAAACATTAGGGTGTTCACAGATAATTAGATGCAACTAAGAACAAACTTTGCTATAATGGTCCTTATCTGTATATCCAGTGCAACTTAAAAGAGTGCAAGTCGTTAAGAGCAGTGAAGAAATCTTCAAAGTTCCCACTTTGAGTTTTGTAACATAGCACGGTAAACTGGAAAAGATTACAGAAACATGCAAAGAGAAGGTAGAAGAGCTATTGCAAAGACTGAAACATCTTCTCCTAATATGTTTTCTTTTATTTTTGTCCAATTGGTTTCCATAACTACAAAGAATGTCTGTGCCTCTAGGCTGCAATCCCATACTGCTCATCCTTCAACAAAACCAATGTAGTGTTTATCTTCTTTGTAAGTAACTGGGATCAGACCTTTGCAAGTAAATCCCAAAAACGATATTTGCTAATCTGCGAGCACAGTTAACTGTTAGGGCAATCTCAGTTTTGTTGTTTAACAGGTCAGCAAAGAACTGTATTTAGTCAGTATATTATCCACTTGATGCTGCAATGCATGGAAGTGAATGGTTGTCTCAGGCTCCTGCCTGACACTGACTGCTGTCCTGAAAATTTATGATGGTCCACAGGTGATGTTTTTTGATCAGTTCACAACTATGGTCCAGTTGTACTTGTGGCTCTCAAAACAAAACTGGCAAGACAGATCAACTATGCATTTCTCCATAGTTATGGTCACTGAGTGTTCTTCTAAAAATTGAGTCCTCTAAATATTTTTTTTCTTTTTCTTTTAAATATTGATTTGGTATACTATTTAGGGTTTAATTCAATGGTTGCCCCAGTCAGTGAGCTAAGTCACAATGGAACTAGAGGACATAAATTTTACACAGCATGCCCATGGGTGCTGGGCCAAACATGACCTGGGTTCCTACCAAAAGGGACCCTTCCTTACAGATGTCGAGTAAGGTGAAGTAAGCATTCCTTCCTGATATGGTGGTAGAACAGGGTGGTGGTGTGCACTCTGATCCAGGAGCTGGGAATACTCCTGCATTTCTCCCTTCTGACATTGCTTCAGCAGCTCCTGTGACTATCGTGTCAGTGTGTGAGATGAAAGATGTCCTTTAGCAGAGAGGAGAGCAGCTACTGAATCCTCGTAGGTGTCACTGAACTACACAACTGCTTTACTGATTGCATCAGAATAAGCTATCTTACTAGATGGAATGAGTCATTTATTCAACGTTCATAACAGTTAAGCTGTTCAGAAGCTGCTTGTCTGTGAGACTTATTTCCTAGCCAGTTTTCCTAGGGAAGATCTGCTGGGAGCTTGGTCACTGAAGCAGAACTGGTATCTCTACACATCACTTTTGCACTTGTTTGTCTTGAGCTACCAAGTATACTGTATGCTCATCAGTCTTAGCACAGAGCATTCTGGTAGCTTAGAAGTGAGAATATCTATTTGCTCCAAACACAGAGAAAATACAGAGTTAACACTATGAAATGTAATAAATGTGACAGTCACAGAGATATCATGCAAAAATAGTTCCTGCAGACTATATGAAATAAAGGAACTAGAAAGCTGCTACTTGGAGAAGATGGAAGCAGTACTGGAAACAAGAATTCTTAGATAATACAAAGAAGAGAGGGGGGAAAAAAAGGAATGTAAGAACAAGATAAAGAGATGAGACACATACAACAGTTGTATTGGAGCTGGGTAACACCAAGAGATGAGACCTCCACAGAGATGGCACAGAAAACACACATGGAAACTATGCTGGAAGAGATGATAATGCAGATTAAGAATGTACACAGTAAAGCCTATGGACCACTCTGAACAGCAGAAGAGTTTTGGGGACACGGGATTGAAAAATGAGTTACAGCAAGTTACAGCAAGTGATATCCTTCAGGAAGTGGTGAGTAGCAAATAAAGAAGATATTTCCTCCTAAGGTAAAACACTGCAATTCAGGAAATGGGCATGATTGAACAAAAGTGATTACTAACTACATTTGCAATTTGTGCCATGGCAAGTCAGGAGAACAGCCTCTATCTAGCCTTCCTCATTTATCCTAAATTTCTTCAAATTTTGAAAGCTTGAAACTGTGTGAACACTGTAAATATACTCTGGCATATTAACACACTTGTGTGCAGAAGCAAACTAGGCACTAGTTTGTACAACTAATGTAGAACACTGTTTTGTTACTCTCAGTGGTCAAGGGTTTCTTACTTAAGATACTATCTTGGTTTTTGTCCCAACCCCGTAACATCTCCTATTAATGGGATAAAGAACATAAACTTCTAATTTTTAGACAGAACAGTGTTGAACACACCCATAAATGATTCTGCAATTATCTTAGAAGAACATATTGTTTTATATACATTTCACAAAGAGAAAAATTATTAACTATTTGGCATACATATCCCAAAATCATTAACAACACTGCATGTCTGCAACAAATTAGTCTTATGATGTTATTTGATACTAAATGAAAAAGAGAGGACAATGTAGCCTTCTAATTAACTTCTGTAAATCTGTTTTTTTTCCTAAGGTGTATGATACATCTTCATGCATTGCTTCTAGACAAAGAGTAAATTCCAGATGTTAATCTTAAAACTTTATACAATATGCCACATGCAATTGTGTCAGGAATATATCTAGTATTTTTGGGAACATAATTTTGCTGAAACAGAAAATTGTAGATGTGAACTGAGGACCCTAATCTTTTCAGAGTAGCTTAGTGTTAGTATCCACAATGTAAACCTACAGATGACTTTAACTTTTTATCTTTTTTGTTGGAGTTGTTCTCCTGGTAGACATAAAGCAAATTTTTGGTGTTGTTTACCATTCTCATTGCTATAGTTCATCAGCATGCCACAAAAGACAGTCAAGAGCTTCTCACTGGCTGGATCTGTTTTACTGCACAGTGACCTTAAATGGTCTACTACAATATGTGCACCACCTGCATGGTCAACTGCGTTCCTGCCCTCATCTGTAAAACAAAGAGTTACATTAAAAAAAAATGAAACCAAAACCCACCTTCGAATCCCAAACATAACAGTAATCATACAAAATGAAGTTTTTAAACAGAGTGAAGTCATTCCTCCAGTGCTGTCAGATTCACCTAGAGAGATGCTTGAGGGCCAGCTTTTAGTGCAACAGAGATAGGAAAGTGAAAACACCTACAACAAAAGGGATTAACCACCTGGCACTAATACCTTTGTAAAGAAGTTCAGTGTTTGAGGCAGCAATGCTGGAGCTGACAAATAAAATTCTGAAGATACATTCAGTTTTGCCAGAGGGAGGTTCTGAGTGCTTTACAAAGCCTAGTTCATACACAGGTAAATTACTCTTCTCATTATGCAACTTAAGAAATTGAAATACAGGAAATAAATTGCTTGGGTCACATAAAAACAAAATGAGGAATAAAAGGGACAAAGCAGACAGAAGTACTAGTTTCCAGTGACAAACTCTTTTCATGCACTCACTCTGCCACACAGCATGTACTTTGTGCTTCTGTAGCTGAAATTTAATACTACTATCATATTCTTGTATGGCTAAAAGAAAAACTTGCTCTGCATCTCTAAAAGGCTACAATGTTCTGAGGTGTTGTAAATAACACATCACAGTGTTCATACAGAACTCTTCCTATATAAAAAAATCAGAATTTGATGCAACAGTGTAGGAATAAAGGAAAAAATTGCCTTTTATTACATTAATCATCAGTACTGCTTTCTTTCCCAGCAGGCAATCAGCAATAGACAACGCTCAATAACCTAAATGCCAGGGCTTCCAAAAGGAGAGATCTCCACGTGAGCTACAGTTGGAATCAACTGGAAAATCTCAATGAAAACAAAAACTTTTGGGAGAAAAGCACTAAAGCACAAGTTTTGCAAAGTAAGGAAAAAAAAACACCCTCTCCTCAATTTCTTAATGGCCCCAAAGCAAATCTCCTTTTTCCCTTGTTTTTCACCACTCTACTATCACTTCTCCCTCTCCCCATCATATGTGGAGGTCAAGCAACCAAATTTTCATCATTCTGCAATGTATTCAGCATGAAAACTAAGGTTGCACATGTTCATAATATGATCTTCCACTATAAAGTGTTCCAGAACTCTGCAAAAAGAAGTTTCTAAATCTTCCAGTTCCTGTTAATACTATTTTTGAGGAATGTATACCCCTTACATGAGACATAAAACCCAGGATTATTAAGTATTCTATATAGAGACTTTAGATAACTTGCTGAGTGGAGTTGAAGGAAGAGTAATTGTTGGTGAATTAAGCTATTAAATTATTACCAAAGTAGTGTTCTGCAGAATAACTGAGATAAATGCAACAGAGGAAAATCATCACTGCCATGGCTGTTTCCACCTTGGACAGGATCAGGGAATCAGAAGATTGTGTTTTGCTGCAGGCACATATATTCTATTTTGAAAAAGGAGAAATTGTAATCTATATACAGTCAAACAAATTTAAGGTAAGATTCTGTGTCAAGAAAGGACCACAAAAAAAAAAGGATAAATACAAGAGAAATCGCTCACATATTTGATGTCATAACAAATGTAGCCATAATGCTGAAATGAAGTCCTACATGAAAATATAGTGAAACAGTACAGTCAGGTGTTCAGATTCAGTGCTTACATTTACCAAAAGAGCAGAGAATAAAATCAATTTTGGTTGGAATATTCCAGCATTATGCTTTACGTATCCTCTTCTGGTATTTTTTATTACAAAAGTTATGCAAATACATGATTTTGTATTTGACTCATCTGTTTTGTGAGTCAAAACAAGAGTGCAAATGAAACTGAATCACTGATTCTGGATCAGATGGACTGAATGTGGTCTTCATATTACTATAATGCAATTAAAATCAACAAACTAAAACAATAATGAAGTTAAGCTTTAGATAAGAATCACATGTCAAGCTTGTTCCTGTGTTATGATATGGAACTACATGTAAAATGTGCAAGCAGAGAATAATGTAGAGGTAGAGTCAGGTGAGAGTTTGGAAGCAAGGGTTAAAAAACCAAAAAAAGGTTACAAGCCAAGTTCCTTACCTGGATGGAATTTGGCAGAACTCCACTGAAAATAATTGTGTAGTAATATTTTAGAACTACTAAAAATCTAAGTCATATATCCTTTAACTTCCATTTTCTCTGGTTTGTGAAAGAAGTTATATGTTAAAAACTGCTGTTTAGTCTCTCAATTCAAATACATGACAAATTCTTATCAGCACAGTATTTTTGTCAGGTAAATAGATATAATCAGCTTCCACTGTATAGTCAGCAAAAGTAAAGCAGAAAGATACAGAAACAAATCTCACTCCAAGAAATGTTTCTGTCCCTACAGTGTATACTCAAAAAGTTAGGTACAAATGAACTTCCCAAGAAGGTGGCAGGCTGTAAGTGCCAGACTTTGACAGGACTAGATAGGCTAGTAGATTTGTAAGAGATTCCTCTTTCCCATGCTGGAGCTCACCCTGTGTGGCTGCCTCTCTGCCCCAGGCAGCTGAGAGAACAGACCTGGGCTAGTGCTATAATTAGGGTCTCCTGGTGCTTGCCTCCTGTGCCCAAGAGGATTAACTCAGCTCACTAAAGCAGGGCCACAAAGAATCCTGTACCAGATGTGGGAGGAAAATTCTGAAGGTGCTGAGTACCTACTGCAAGCACTGCTATGACACCCCACTGCATCCAGAGGCAAAAAGCTGCTTCTGACTCAGTGTTCATGCACACATTACCAACTCACTTCTCACTACTCCGTCGCTAAGGAACAGATCTTGCACACAAGGATACTCATCAAAGTCCAAATCATTTACAGTCAAAACAAGCCCACAGCATGTTGCTGTGTCTTGTTCTCAAGCCAACTATTACCTTGCAGTTCAGCAGCTCTATGAACTCCCACTCTTAACGTGCTTCCAGCCTCCCAGAAGCTGTGTTGAATTTTTTTCCTGTGACCTTTTTAAATAAACATTTGCTATTCCTAACAGAACAGTGATTGAACAGTCTAATGAGAGCATTCACATTTCTGCTTAAAAATTGTTCACTACAGCTCACAAGGGGCAATGCTTTGTATAGCTTTTTTTTAAAGTACATGTAATACTGCCTTAAAGATGCCAGAATGACAACCCAAGAGACCAGAGGGATTTTTTTCCCTGTAAAATGTACAGTAAGATTTATTACAGAATGAGTTATTACTTCCACAATGTTCTTTGGACCAATTCAACACAATGTGTCTAAGAATTAGTAGTCTTTTTCTATCTTGAGTTGCTCAAAGGAGTTTTACGCAAAAAGGGGTTTTAATTTGAATTATCAAATTACTGTGACTGCTCACATTCCCTCTATGAACAGTCTTGTCAAATTTTCCCATAGCTCAGCCATGCCTGCTCCAATGGATGCCCAAGTCAAAAACCAAACTAAGCGTGCATGATTGTTAGATCTTTAAAATGCAGCACTTAAAAGTAGTTGTGATTTGTTTTTCCAAGATGTGTTTGCAGGATTTTCTCTTGAGTTTTTGCTCCTAGTTCACTAAGCCCTAAAACAAATCACTAAGTCATAAAACCTTAACAAGAAAAAAAGAATTAAAGTGACAGCTTGAAGAACGAAAATAATGTAATGCATAAGCTATGTACAGCCAGCGAATTATTTCTAAACCACATGCACCAATCCTTTGATTTCTGCCACCACTGAAAGACTATTATTTCTGGAAATACAGCTAAATCAGGGGAAAGGGCTGTGCCAAAGTATGAGCATAGATCAGAAAATATTTAGGCTTAATAAAACATATGCATTTCTCAGATAATCAGCTAGGAAACCATTTGACGGCATTTCTTAAAAATGATCTTTTGGTCTTTAAGATTGTATTTTGAAATGTTCTGGTTTTGTCTTGCAACTGGAAACCTGAATTCTCCTTTCCCCGAGTCATGTTCTGCAAAAGCTTATTGGTGTAGATAACTGTGCTGGTATAAATGGTGCCAGTCAGTGAGGGAAAGGATGATTTGTTATGATCAAGGTCCCTGATCTGTATAAACCAAGCTGCCAAGACAGAGAGTTTCGATAACATGGAAAAAATACAGTATTTATTTTACAATTCTTTTTACTCTGCAATTGGGTCATCATTTAAGTGACATACTGCCATTTTACTTTAATTACTTCATATTTATTGCATTTGGCTACAATCCTGCATTTTTTTGACCAAAATACTACTTAGTCCTGTAGTAAGTTCATCTTAAAGCACTGGCAGTTATCCATAATCCTAAGGGTAAGTCTCATAAGTTATTCCTTTAGAATAATTGCTAAAATAATAAATATGTAAACAGTAAAATAGAAATGCTAGCAGAATGTTGTCTTTTTATACAGTTTCTTCAAGGACTGAAAATAGGTGGCATTGATCTTCCTGGATAAAACTGTTGCCAGCAGTTTTGTTGGCTAGTGACAACTGATGCAGCAGCATACAGGCCCTCTTATGCAACCAGTTTATTCTAATAATCAAATACAATTTTTAAATGTTGTATCCAAACAGAGATCTAAGGGTGTTGTTGGTAGACTCCTCATACTATGTTTAATGGGTGGACCACAAGACATCAATGCCAACAAGCCTTAACCTCTTTCATGATTTCTTTTGTCTCCAGAGTCAGGAGTTTGGCAGAACATTCCGAGGGAAAGGTAAATGTGCCAGTATCACAATCTCCCTAATGTTATGCTGAGGCAGCAGCCAAATGCAAGCCAGATTCAACCCCACATTTTAATTTCAGTAAAATTTGCTTGTTTGTCATATTCATACTAAGTCAGATTAAAAAAAAAATCAAGTCTTTCTGATTTCAGATAAAAGAACAGTGATGAGTTTACTGTTCAAGACTTCAATACTTCACTTTCAGTCAAATTCTCCTGGCGGACCTGAGATTTCAATATAGCAGCAGAAATGTTTTGGTCAACAATGAGACATACAATACTGCTAGTCTCAGTATTGGCAACTCATTTGTTCTGAATTCCAAGGATACTTCAGAGTGTAATTAAAATGTAGTAATTACTGCTATTGAATTCTATTTGAAATTAAAGAAGCCAACTAGTATGGGAATGTTCTACTTAGATAAAAACAGAGGTAAACTCAGGTAAAGGCCCTCAGTCCTGAATGCAGCATTTCCCTTTGCCTTCCTTTTCATGCGCAATGTGCTCACAGCAGACTCTTCAGTTGATTTTATAACTCTATGAAACTCCTTAGTAATTCCATTGCAGTCAAACAAATCACTCCAGGTTTATGAGAGCATAAGTTAGAGCTGAAGCCAGCCTAAGTCAGAGTCAGCCTATGCTTATTATTTCAAACATCATGAAATAAATCATGGAATCCAATTATACACTAAAACAGCAGGCAGTTTTTCTATACTGGTAAATAGGCATTTATAGCATTTCATGGTATTAACAGAATAAACCCTTACACTGCAATTAATGTGGAATTCTTACTCCCAGGCCTGCAGTGCAGTGTTGTGTTTCAGCTTCACTCTCCAAGAACAAGGGTGTGACGTGATCGTGGCATGGTCACAGTCTGCTGCAGAACGGGTAGGCTGCTAACTGCTGTGAAAGGAGCTGGGCAGGAGGCTTAGTTTGGTACTGTGTGACTGTGGTGCTGCTCTCTGGAGGAGGTAAAATGAACTATGGGTCTCCACCAAAGCAGCCAAAAGAGCAGTTGCAGAAAGTATCTAATCCATGGGGATTTGGAGTAGGTTGGGAAAAGCCCAAGAAGGAAAAAGCAAAATAAAACCAAAAGAATCAACCATAAAGCGTACCTGTGGATCCTACTAGGCCCTGGGAAGAAATAAATTATTCAAAGTGAAAAAGTAATAAATGGACCTGGGATCTAGGAAAAAGTGGGGCAAGTCTTGCATTTGGAGTCGGTGCTATTTGCCCCAAATCATGAAGCCTTGGAGCAGTGAGAAGACCTGGCCTTACAAAACAACTCCAGGCAGCAGCATGTGGACTGGTGCTTCTTAGTGTGCAGCCTGCACAAAGAGGCTCACGTGTAGAAGATTCTGGTATCCAAAAGGCTGTAGGATATAGCCTGAGAAACACCAGCAAAATGTATTGTTTTAGGAAGCCTTTTACTTCCTGAGCAAAGGCAACCCGCGGATTTGACTGGAGGGCAACTGGTGATGCTCTGTGACTGCAGAACAGCCTGAGCTTAGAAGACCAAAGGTATTAAATAGGGTGGATAAAGTGGACACTGTCTTAGGTAAGTTCTCTTAAGGGGAACAGGAATGCTCTCGTAGACAGGGTATTCAAGGCATCTACCCTGACTCCTCAGACAATCCTGCTGGCTGGACAACTAACCAAACTTACAGCAGTCTTAGGATCAAGAAGGCTTAAAGACCAACTTTGCTCATACACATTGACACCTCATGTGTTCCTAATGCCAACCACCCTGCCAGTACGTGTAGTGTTAACCAATTCTTTCCTCACCATTTTTTGCCAAATGCAACTTCTCTGGTGGGCACTGTCTCTTGATTATACTACTGTACAAACAGTATTATTAGAATCCTCTAACTAAACAGAGTCCTGGTCCCCTGGCTGAGGCATTTAAGACCTCCACTGCATTGAGAGATAGATTTTACTAATACAGTTCTACCACAATGTCCAGTTTCTGCTTCTGAGAGTTACACGGTATTCCTTAGATAGGAACACAACAAATGTAACTGCATTTAAGTGGTCTGCAAGTATTATGTTATCTCTATACTGTTATTACACCGTATGAAATGCAGTGTGAAACCAGATGTCTGTGTAGCTATCATTGAACAATGAAAAGGCTTGGCCAATGCAATATATGCATGGTGCACAGTGCCACAAAAACCTGCAGAAGTGGATCTGAGAGTACAACAAAATTATATTCTCCAGCATTATTTACAAAGCTTTCCTTACATAATTAGCCTGTATTAAAACACAAAGTTAAAAGGAGAAGAATGATGGCTGCAAGCTTTCAAAAAAACCCCCAAAACAACAACAAACCCCCCACACACTTACTTTGCCATATATAAGAAATGCTTAGCAAGATACAGATTCTTTCTTCTGTTTTCCACAGTAATTCAGTTGTTTTCTACCACTGCTGATTCAGTAACAGTTGATATTTCTAGTCACATAGTGCCTGCTTTTCTAAATAAGGCAGAGTAAGCTACACATTTTGCCCTTTGCCCATGTCGAGACTCTCAGCTAACAAGATTTGTTTTCTGAGGGGTTTGAAATCAACAAGCAGTTACCTAAAAATATGAAAAATGTCAAGTATCTTAAAAGACAAAGTGAAAATTAACATGAAAAGTGATGTTAAATTGAAAGGAGAAAAGGGAGTTATCCATCTTGTTTTTAAATTACAGTTACTGAAACTCTAAATGCTTTTCTTCTCGCTAAGAGATTTTTTTTTGTCATCATAAACACTAGGGGAACTCCAAGTTTTTGCTTTCCTACTTTGTTTAGCTTTGAAGCATGAAGAAATAGCTCAATCTTTAACCAAAGTTTGAATCTTAAATTTGCTTTTAAGGTGGCAGCAAGATCTAGCAAATAAAACAGGATTTCTTTTCAAGTCTGCTCATGACCTTCTTTAACACTCTGGAAACACCTTCCATGTTTTTTTTTCTTGTTGTCTGTGGCTTCTGTGTTGACTGTTAATTAAGCAGGTGCCTCTGGTCTTGTTGTAATATGAGCAATACACAAACTTTACAGACTATGGATTAAATGCTGTAGGGGTAGAAAGTAAGGAATCAGAAAAAAATCTGCTTTGTTTGCAAGACATTATTTTCTTTGTAGCTGTACTGCCAGAACTGCTATCTACTTATCCTACTTATTCAAATAATCTTCCTGGAAAAAATAGGAAAAGTATTTGCC
>JAWWLZ010000139.1:22070300-22081274 GCA_035041345.1 Poliocrania exsul | reverse complement strand
TGTACTGCCAGAACTGCTATCTACTTATCCTACTTATTCAAATAATCTTCCTGGAAAAAATAGGAAAAGTATTTGCCCGGCAGAAAATACACAGGATCTATAATACTTATGCACTTTAAAACAGACAGAAAATAAGACCTCATACCTTCATCTCAAAAAAAAAAAGGAAAAGTTGCAAATCTGTTGTAATTTGGGTTGAGTTCTGAAACACACACACACACACACACACACACACACACACACACACACACTCTCCAGGCTTCTGTTAAGTTTTGGCCTAAGTCATGAGAATTTTGCCACTTGTTTCGGTATAGTTAATATTTAGAGTATAAATTTTAAAAATAATAATAGCCTGAGAATGAGAATTCATGAGTTTTTTATCACCTCTCAAATGGCTTTTTTCTGATGTCCTAAGAAGATTTCCTCATTCTGATTCCACTTAGGTCAGCTATAAAATAAGCAAATGAGAATAATATTGTTTAATAGCTATTAAGAACATTCATGATTAATTGCTGCTAAGTACTGAATATTAATGAGAAAGTATGTGTTGGCATACATATGGTATGTGTAGTTTCTAGCTGATGCAATACTTGTGTGCAGAGTCTTGGAAAAAATACTGCGCTATTAAGGACTTCTAACCTAAATATGCTGATATTTTCTAAGACTGACATCTCTCAGAGAAGACAGATCTAAAGGTAAAACACTATTACTGTAAAATCAAAACCTAGAAATTTAATTCTCTACAAGCAAAACACTCCGTTTTCAAGCAACAATTAAAGGACTCTGGTCTCAATTTTATGGTGTTTCTTGGGAAACAGCTTAGTAGGTGGCATTGCATTTAGTAGGATCTAATACAACAGTAAGTGAAAAATCATGGTAAGATGCTGCCTAGTTGCATGAATCAGGGTGACCTTCATAAAAATGATTAGCCAGTAATGTGTCTTTATCAACACCAGTTGTGTTCTAGGATTATGCTGGTTTTCCATATGGTAATGAAAAAGGTTATGCCATTTTCTAAAGAAAACGGAGTTTGACTTCTTTCCAGTAAACTTAATTTCTTAAGTGATTGCTTTAGATCCTGAAATTAATCCCATCTCCTGAGAGGAGATGGACATAACTGTGCAATTGAGTGGTTTCTTATTTTTGTACTTAGCCTTCCTCACCAGATCTCTGCAAGAGGTCTGTACATCCTCATAAGATGGGCAGCTGAGTTTATAGAATTTATAGCATGTGCAAGATGATTTTAACAAGAAGTGATATAATGTTCATGTTCTGGTGTCAAGATGAAGAGAAACCTGGTTTTATGTGAAAGGCCACATGACCCTGAGATTAGCTCAGTTAGTTAAAAAACACTTGGTTGTAATAATGCCAAGGGCATGGGTTCAATCCCCTATGTGGGCCATTGACTTAAGAGTTGGACTCGATGATCTTTGTGGGTCCCTTCCAACTCAGAATAGTCTGTGATAGCTGAAAGTCAGCTAGGAGTCTTGCCATCAACAGAATTAAGACTGCACAGACAACTAAGAAATACACAGCTTGGGAAATGAGATCCAGTAAATTCCCTGCCGAGAAAGGTAGGCACGCAATGTCAGAGAAGAGCCTTCATAGAATGAGTTGGCGTTTCTAGCTGCTTCCCAATTCTACAGCTGTTTATACCATGAAGTATGGCTGCTGAGAACATGTACCCAGGCTGGTGGTTTCATGAAGAAACAAGGTGATGGAGCAAAACCAAATAGCTTTGAGAGTCCCCAAGGAGGTCTCTATGCCCTACCATGAATATGAGTACTACGGAAGGGCAGAATGGGAAATTTCTCACTTCCATTACAAGATAAAGGGAGATCCTACTTCCCTTTGACAGCTTTCAGAATAGGTATATACTCTAAACAGCAAGAACAACTTATTTTGTAATGGGTAAGAATTTAATCTAATCTCAACTGAAGCCAATCAGAATGACTCCCTGTAGTCTGTAAGGCTACTGAATCAGGCTCTAAATATCCCAGCCTTTCACTGCCTCTTAGAATTATCACTTTTACAGTATAATTATGGTAGCCTCTATCATGTGCGCAAGACACAGGGAAGCAGTTTGTCAATCAGTTCAGAACTGAGCCATGTGTAACAAACTACCTGTGGAAAGATCACTGAGATTAAGATAGCACATTCACCACAAACTTAATGATAAAAAAATATTGTGATGCTACTACTAGCTAAGAAAATAGTATTAATTGAATATAGCATCATCTTCCATTAAAATTCTTGATAAAATGCATTTGGTTGGCCTGATCTTTTATCTATACAAACTGCACTGGTGTGGGGGGTGTCAGAGTAGCACTGAGACCTGGCTACAGACAGGTTTTTTCTTTTTCTCACATTGTCATGTCAGTCTTGCAAGAAAGCAGGTCTGACTTGAACTCTGTGTCTCAGTCTCCCTGTCCCCAGGCACTCAATCAACCACATGAGTCAAGTCAGCAGAGAAAGAAGCCAACAGAGATACCCGAGGCATGTACTCGCCACTGGGTTGTTCATTAAGCGATCACAAGGTGCAATTTGGATAATGTTTTTCTTTAATTTAATAGCCCAACTACCAGAGCTGCTGGTAGCAAATAATTTTAGGCTTTATCTACAGCAGAATTAGTCATTCTGCTCTGACTTAAGACATTGCTTTGTGTAGCAAGAACCATGTTATGTTAAACATAACCTTCTCCAAACAACGTAGATGAGATCTTTATGTTGCATGTGGAGCTGAGCTGCAGGGAGAACTCAGAAGAGTTTGGGAGGTACCCCTTATTTGTAATATTTGTACATCTGTAACAGCCCTTAATGAACACACTTACTAAAGAAACAGCACTGTGAAGAACAGGAAGGGTTGGAAAGACATACAGTAGGAAGGCAGCTATAGTTTGATCACAGATAAAGAGTGGTGAAGCACTTAGAAGGACAGCTCTTATTCTCTGACTGGACAATGCCTAAGAATTTTGCTTTGATTATAAGCAAATAAACATAACGGGTGGTTAAAAGGAAAGAGTAGGCTAGGAGCTTTGTATCTAGTAATATAGTTCAGATCCAATTCTGCCCTTGAGTGAGGCTGAGGAATTGGTTGTTTGGGGATACAGAAGTACAGGAGCTGTACTTGGTACAGGCTGTAGATACAGTGTGGGAGAAAGAAGGGAGAGACAGAGAGATCATGTCTCCACTTCTTTACTTTGCCCTTTCTGTTTAGATGGAAATTTGGGGGCTGAGGTGTATGTGGCATTTACTAGATAAAGCATGTAAAACAATTACAGGCTGTGCAAGAACATGCAGTTTAATGTATCTGTTCTTAAATTGTAGGACTGCACTGAACAGTCTGCGTACTGTTGCTTCTGACAGTCTGTAATTCATTCCTGCTGACTTGAAACCTTTTTATCTGCCTCAATTGTTTCTTTCATCTCTGCATACAAGAAGAAGGCTGGGTGACTAGAAGATTCATCAGTACTAAAAACCTTCCTTCTGCTCTGCTTTGCAGTTTTATTTGCCTGTATTCTTGATGTTCAGACATTCACATAATGCAGATTTCTTCACAAAATAAATACTTTTAAAAGGATGTTCTCAATGCCATTTGGTATAAATTTGACCTATTTTTTCTTCTTTAACTGTTTATGAAATGCATTTAATTCTCTTTATTTTCTTCCATGCTTAAATAGGTGATTCAGTGTTATTTTAGAAGACTAACAATGATGAGGACCCAGACAATAACACTGTGCATGTGTACCTCAAACATAATAGAGCAGAAAATCTGTCAGGAAGTCAACAGGATTTCATTTCATGTTTTCTGTGAGAAGATGAATCTGTTCAGTGAGGTCTTTGGCCAGCAAGTGAGTAATTCCCCTTTTACCTTGTCTTTCAGTGTTGGGATTTAGTAATGAAGTACCTTTCCACAGCAGCTGTGCTGCAGGAGCAGCCCCTCCTGATCTTATGTGGAAATAGTTGTGATTGCATGCCAGCAACTCTGGGATCTGTGAACACTGAGAAACCACTGCTATTTTCCTTTCATCAAGAAAAAAAATTTCAGGCAATCCTTCTCTTCAAGGCCACTTTTAAGGCGCCTTCCCTGCAGAAAAAGCCATTTATCCCACAACTTTCATCCTGCACCACACAAACTTCCCTCCAAAACAGAGACCAAACTAACTAATTTTTGCACAAACTGTCACTAAGCAAAGTGATGTATGCTTGCTGGGATGAAATACAGGACAACTGGGGTTTTCAGTAAATAGAAATGTTGCTATGAGACATCCAATATGGGTTTATTTCATAGTTTCAGCCTAACATGGATTTAGGACTTAGAGACATTCCTCATTACTGCATGTAATAATTACTGGAGCAGTGTAAGTGAAAAAATGCTCAGATACATGGTAAAATATAGTTACTGATGTATTTGAGGTTCTTATATGACTACCAATTACCAGAAGGGTAATGCTGCATTTGTCTCAATTGAAAATAAAAAATAATATCAACACATAACATTTTTAATTAGAACGGCTAGCCTCCACAACTTGTCTTTGTTATACTTTATAGCTCCTTTTTAGGGAAAAAAATAGTAATAAATTGAAATAAATTAAAGTTTCTAGTAATAAGCATAGTGAAACTATTTGTCCTAAATAAGAATTTAGGATAAGGTACTACTAGGGTATTACTATGCAATATTAAGCTTAATCTAAACATTAAGCTAACATACAAAATAAAGTCAGATAGGGTGGATGTGATAACTAAGCACTGTAAATAGCCTCTTTCACTCAAATCCAATATGCTAATCTTGATTTTTGTGGCATTTTATTACATTTTATTCATTAATCTTATTCAAATACACAGAGAAGGCAGTGATTATCCTCCCTCAGGAGCACAGCAACACATGACACACAGAACACACCACTGCCTACTGCAGATATTATCAGTGCCAGCTCTGCTCCACACAAGGGCAACACAAAGCAAGCAACACAGCTTTTCAGCACAGGATAAATCCTCCACTGTAAAAGTCAGCAACACCTGATACTACACAACCATTTTTGTGTGTCCTTTCTGTACTTCCAGAAAAGATTCATGTTGAACAGCGACATGAATAGTTACACAGATTTTACTTATATGAAACAAACCAGTGCACCTGAGAGTGACCTTTATGTCACACGTGATCCTGAAATAAAATATGGTAAGTAAATTGTGTTATAGAAAGCTCAACAGCTTCTACTTGAAGTTTCCATGGGGAAGCAGCTGCTCAATGATTGGTCACCTTAAAGAAAATCCTAAATGAAAGAATTATATATTAACATCCTCAAGAGTAGTTGTCTGTAAATAGAAATGTCAGCATGGAAAAAATGATTAACTTCCCTGAGGTCAAAGGCAAGGCAATTTGAAACAATATAAAATGTAAATTTTCAAAATTGCATGAAGAAAAGGACCTAGGAGAAAAGCTACAAATAATTAGTTTTTTGTTCAAAAGACAATATTCAGTACAGCAAATTTTTTAGTAACTACGACATAGTACACAGAAAAATACTTGCCATGTGAAATAAGGCACTAAATCTCAAGATGCCAAAATGCTTTTACAATGTCATCTCACTTCCCATCTGCAGACATCCATAGGCTTCTAAATCCTTCATGTGCATGAAAAGATGTTCTTGGTGTTTCAGCTTCTGCACCATAATTACTGTGCACTGGCTTTTATCAAAATATTTAAAGTAAGGGATAATGAGGCCACATTTTCAAAACACTGCAACCACTCATTTGGTTTTCCAGATGACATATCCATGCATGTAATCAGCATGTGGAGTCTCAGCTGAATTTCAAAACTCAATTGCTTCTCAGTGTAAAAATGTATTGTGCCCATTAAAAACTAAAAACCCTCACCAACCTCCCCTTTCCATCAGCCAAAAATTACCCAAAATACCAATATGTAATCTTGGAGCAATTGGTTGGCCACACAAGAATACTGAGAAGCAGCAACACAGCTCAAGCATCCTTTCAGCCACATATGCACTCTGCACAGCTTTAAGACTGGCAGAATATGAATATTCCCTTCTGAATCTGGTCCCTTTCAAGACCTTCTGTTCAAGGGAAAATTAACTGTTCAGGCCTCTGCATATGTAGCACCTGCTCCTGGAAAACCTAGTTCACCATGTTTAAAAAACTCAAACCCAGGATCATAAATCCTTTCTATTCTTATATCCAGCTGTATCACAATACCAAAATGGGTTTTTTTATCTCTCTGTCACAAAAGCATAATGCAAGTGTGACATTCAATTTTCCCATACAATCAGAAGAGTCATGTGGTAAATAAAAAATCGAGAAAAGAGGAAAATGATGCCCCAGAACACACCAAAACACTCCCCTCTCTTCTGCAAGAGCATCTACAGAATATGGCGTATTGCAACACTCACGGCTATCGTAGCATATATTGCCCAGGGCACGTCCTGTCTGAAGCAATACTTCCTGGTCCTTGCAGTTTAACAGCTGCACCAAAGGAGGGATCAACCCAGCATCCACACATGGGTTCCGCATAAATTCTGCAAGGAACACAAAGCCTGTTAAAGCAGCCCTGGGGTGTTTGCAGTTCCATCAGTTCTAGACACACTGGCATGGCAACTGGGCCTTTTGTGTGACTATGAACACGTGCGTAGACAAATAATGCAAGTACCCATGCAAGTTTCTAGACAATAAGCCCAAGTCAGTACTTGGGCTTAGTTCTTTCCATTATTTGCAGATTTAGAAGGAATTAAAGAGTATTTAATTGACCTCCATGGAAACTAATTTAACATAGTTCAGACTGAGAATATTTGTAGCATCACAAAGAAGTGCTGAAAAGAACAGTGAATTCACAACAAATTCTACATAAATTAGAATCATTAAATAACACATGACTTAAAACTAGTATTCTAAAGCAACATTTTTTCTCTCTATTCCCTTACTCAGAATTCCTGAAAAGCTTTAGCTTTAAAAGAATTTTTTTAAAAGATTATGCTCAGTAACAGGCTCTTTATTTGGAAAGAAAGGAACAGAAAACAAAAGAATGAGCAATGTAAGTGAGCCCCAAGGGCTACACCTTTCCACAATCCAACTGATGCCCACCATGGGAGGAAAGGTAGAGGACCCATCCCTTGGGAAGTGATCTCTCCCCTTCTGTCCTTTCTTCCAGATGTGTCACAGAGAACCAAAGTATTATTTCACATCCATACAAGTCACAGAGAACGATCCTGCTGTCAGAGAGATAAAGGGCTGGTCTCCAGAAGGAGCTATAATTAGGCAGGCACTGTGCTACACATTTTAAAAAGGAAGTTTATAGGAGGAACCACCTCACACCAGTAAGTGTTACTTCATAGATTACCACAGAGCACCCTTTAGAGATGTAGTATTGTAACAGGCAAATGGTCAATATGCTTTGGAATTGTTGTGAATTGCAAATTATCATAGAATCACAGAAGGGTTAAGGCTACAAGGGACCACAGTGCATCATCTGGTCCAACATCCCTGCTCAAACAGGGTCATCCTAGAGCACCTGGCACAGGAATGAATCTGAAGAGTTCTTGACCATCTCCAGTGAGGGAGACTCCACAACCTCTCTGAGCAGCCTGTTCCAGTGCTCAGTCAAGTTCTTCCTCATAGATTTGTGAGGTCCCCTCTTAGTCATCTCTTCTCAAGGCTGCACATGCCCAGCTCCTTCAGCCTTTCTTTGTAAGAGGGATGCTCCAGTCCCTTCAGCATATTCATAGCCCTCTGCTGGACCCGCTCCAGAAGCTCCACATCTCTCTTGTACTGAGGAGTCCAGAACTGGACACAGTAATCAAGATGCAACCTCACCAGGGCTGAGCACAGGGGCAAATTATGTCTCTTCTTGATCCTAGACAATATTGGATCTTGCCATATCAGCTTGCCTTTGTGTTACTTAGTAATTTATAAGACAGAACAAAACACGGTATTGTGCACAATCCCCTTAAAAACAGATGAGAAAGTTTTTCCAATTCTGGATCAACAGAATTCCTCATGCCAATAATTCAGAGATTTCATACAGTGCTTGAAGTACAACCACATCTTCTTAAATATTCCCTTATTGCACCCATTACAATGTTCTTTGAATGTAGCTATAAAACCTAGTCTCTTTTATAGTTGATCTTGAAGTGTTAGTTCAGCTAAAGAACTATCACACAGATAAAAATCCTTATGTGATGATAAACTTTGATATATCAACAAGTAGATGAAAAAGAATTGGCAATATCTATACACTTGCACGGGTACAACAGAAGATAGTTGTGAGCACAATTAACATGCCTTCCTAAGGTACTGTAACATTTTAAAACTGTGGCCAGACAGTATAGGGTGATAAATGGTGATGGTGTCCATTGTAATGAATGTAACAAATATCAGACATATCTGTTCTTTAAAATTGGTCTTGACATGTCTTTGTAATGTTCAATCTTTTTTCTTTATCACCCACTTTCATCTTCATTGCAATGTTTATTTACTAAATGTATTAAGTTTCTTCCTGTCTCCTGTCCCCTCAGCCTCTTCCTCTCAATTGCCTGTAAAAGCTTTTCTCTGTTCCTCAGCTATCCCTGAAGCACTTTCTTTTACACTCACTAATTTATCATAGTCTCTACATCATCAAAGTCAGATTTTTTTTTTCTTCTAGTCTGTAACAGGAAATGAAAATTGTTCTCTCCTAAAAGACTGAGAGGTCTCAGTCTGTTCTGCTGTTGGTTTATATTCTTCCTCACACGGTGAAAAGCAGTAAGAAACCCTTCTACTCTCCCTCCATTTGGAGGGAGCAGAAGCTTTCAGTCTCCCATTCAGCAACAAAATAACTGGGCAACACGCAGAACAAACTTGTATTTATCACGGTCATGTAAGGGCAAGAAGTAAAAGAAATGGTGCTATATATAGCAAAATAGATCTGTGAAACAGAAACAAAAGTGAGTTGACTGCAATTACATTTGCAGTTGATACTACACAAAAGCAAAAGAAGAAAGAGCAAGTAGTTGAGAACAGAGTAATTTAGAAGGTTTCCATTAATATGGCAGGGAAATCAAGCAGATCCTGTGAAGCAAACAGCAAAGAGTTGTTTAAGAAGTTAGGAGGAGAACCACTGAGGACAGAGTACCACAAACCAAAGGAGGACAAGATTTTGAAAAAGAAATGATTGTGTTCCAGTATTACAGACTGAAGATGATGTTCTCATTCTTACACCTGGCAAAGAAGATGAGACTAAAGACCTTGGAAGAGGGTTTAAAAGGTCCACGGTGGAGAGAGAAGCTCCATGTAACAAGTGCATCTTATCCTTCAGTATGCTCACCATTCAAAGGAAAATACCCAGAGATGGAGAGACAAGAGTGACTAAAGGGAGTTTTGTGTGTTTGGATATTCAGAATAGGAGAGACTAACAGGAGAAAGAAGAGTAATGTGAGCTGAAGAGAAGAAACAGAGCAAGAGCACAAAGAGATGAAAAGGAAGAGATGAAACTTAACAAAATCATTAAGGCAAGTAGAAGAATTTGATGTGACCAGATGTGTCTGTGTGTGTTTATGATCAGATGAGGGGAATGCAAAAGTAAAACAAGAAGTGAGCAAGGAAAAGATGCTCTTTTATCAGAAACACCCAACATCAGAGGCTCTACTCGCAGTTCTGGCAGTGTTACATGGTGTGACCACAGGGAAACGAGCTTAAGAGCCTGGGTTTAATGCCTATTATCTGTAGGATGTTGAGAATACAAATTTCTCAAAGTGCCCTGAAGCTTGTTGAAAACAGGTGCAATATAAGTGTTGAACTCTTGTGTTTTAATGCAATAAAACAAAGAAAACAACTGAATTCAAATGAGGTATTCCTTGCTTTCCTCCTTAAGCAACGATTTCAACAGAGCTAGAATCCAATGAGAAATACTCAGATGATCCCCATTTTAAAAGCTTCAGCTACCTTAAATAGTTTCTGAATACCTTCACTTTAACCTTGGCTGACAGAGGTCTCCATTACACCTGCTAATGACTCTAAGAGAAGACAATTAATATTTTGCATGATGAACCAAATAAAATGCCAGCTTTTCTGAAAAGCGTCCATATAACATCAGCTTAAAAGCTGTCAGGAAAAAGGATACATTAGAAACTATTCAGACACTTCATATTTATTTTAGATTTGAAAGATAGGGGCTAAAATGCTCTGTAAGAGAATTTTTCATGAAACAATACATAGAAATAAGTTTAACTATTGTGAACATTGATTTTATTTTTAACATTCCTCAGGTAGGAGCTACAAGGGCTAACTGTGAAGATACACAGCTGACTGTGATACTCTAAATACGCTTATTATGAATTCATTAATTACAGAAAAAACATGTGATAATTGTTTCATAAATCTCTGTCATTCTGAAACATTTCTAAGCTTAAATTTCTATGTTTACATTTTTACTGGCTATTTATCTAAACAATTTTAACAATTGAAAACGAAACATATATCTCTCATTTTCTTGTTGTTTCTGAATGTCCATATATAGCATTGTCTTAAAATCAGTGAATTGGGTGGAGAAGGTCACCCAGGGGCTATTAGTAAGAAGCTGTAGTATTGTGATTTCAAAGAAAAGGTGTAAATGGAATGCGAAAGTAGTCAGCAATAATACAGCCCTTTCTCTGAAGAGGCATCAGCATGAGAGTTTACAAATGGAGAGAGATAAGGTTCCCAGGATAGCAGATAAGAAGCATCTTATCTACTTTTCTCTGCCTGGCCTCACGGGAAGGAAAGTGCAAAATGTGTCTGTGCCTCTTTGGCTGGGACAGTAGCAAGTCCAGGAGTGTGAAAAGTCAGCCACAAACTTCCTTTACTCTCATCACAGGGTCCGCCCATTGTGCCTGCCTGCAGATATGAGGCCATTCTTCTGAGCTCAAGGTAGGCATGGTATTGGGTGAGTTTTATGATAATTCTTTCTAAAGAAAAGTTTAAATAGTTTTTTTATTATCTCCTACATTT
>JAWWLZ010000139.1:22010202-22067856 GCA_035041345.1 Poliocrania exsul | reverse complement strand
GAGAGTTTAGATGATCCTGGTCTCAGCTCCTCTGACATTCAGCCTTCTCTCATCCTCCGCCCTTTCCCTGCTCTCAGGGTTGCAATTGATTTTTAACTGGTGGTAGTCCCAGGACCATCCTGCTGCATCCTAGCATGGGATAGATCCACTCAAGCTGACCCCAAACAGAAGCCAGTACAAGCCTGGCAGAGGTGACTCAACATGGGTTTTGTGGTTCACATAGAGAACGTACATGCTTCAGTGGCTGGGAGCTGGTTTTGTGTAGATAACAGAGAAAACAGACTAAAAAGAGAGAACTTCAAGCCTGGATTGCAGTTCTACCTCCTATTTTTGCATTCAATTCAAACTTGGGATGTGGGTGTTTGGCTAGAACCATTCATCTACAATATGTCATTGATGTCATCTGATTATAAACAGATGAGGTACCAATAAAGATTAATTTCAACATCTCATGCATAATATAAGTGCTAATTATTATTGACCTGTTTGCAATTCACTTAACTGCAATTTTTGAAATACACTGAGAAAGCCTATCAAGAGATAGAATGTAAAAGAGTTTATGGCTTATTTGGCAGCTTTTATAAATTCTGACATATAGCTCTATTCTCCTGTGGATATACACAGATGAAAAAAAAAATTGAATTAAGAAAAAATCATATCAGGACTAAAGACAGGTTCAGACATCTTAGCTGTCCATTAAGGAAGAATTCCTCCTCTCCCTTAAGTTCAAAACTCAAAGTAGAGAATTCAAAATGTAGATATCTGTGAACTCCTATTAGTAGGTAGGAGACATTACTGCATTTTCTCCTGTCATGCTGCTGAAATATACAGTATCCGTCTTATTTTTATAATCTGCAGTTTGATAGACTCATTACTGTGCAAAGGATAAATTGCATAAGTGGAACTAAATATATCCTGCACGAAGTGGGAAAATAAAATTAAATGCTTCTCCAGGCAAGTTGCATTTAGCAGATGCACCTAGAGATTTATTTTCTTAAGATAAGCAAGTGAGCACCAATAAAAGCACAGACCTAACAAGCCTGTCAGAAACTGGGAGATCAACTAGCTGGGATCACATACATGGAAACAGAGCAGTGAATTTTTTCTTAAAGCAGTAGAGGAGGCACACCTGCATATACTCTTCCCTTCAAACCATATCCTAGTGTTTCTTGTTACCTAAGTTGAGTACAAATGTCAAACTTTCGCTAGTCATAAAAGAGGGAAGACTGATTAATTTGACCAGCAGTGAGTGTACCTGGCACTGGGCAGGGACACTCCTACCTCTGCTCTACGCTGGGTGTGTGCTCAAGCATAATTATTTTGGGAACAAGCACATTACTCTGGCATCAGGCAGAAGAATTGCTACTAACCATGAAGCCCACAGTGCTCTCTGAGGCGTTTTTGCCAGTAACTGCCTTAGGTGTTAAAAATGCCACAGGGCACTCCAGCTTGCCTACCTAAGCCTTGTTCTTCCTCTACAGAACACACACAACTTACACTTGGTGTAATATACAAATTAATCCAGTTTCAAAACAGAGATACAACAGTATCACATTAAATCTTTGCAAGTAGTTTGTAGTAGAACCTCCATAAAAGGCATCCTAAGGGAATGTGCCAAGAAAATTACTGTTACATCCTCATGCACATTACTCTGGTTTGTATCTGCAGAAGATCCTTTTTTCCCCCAGGGATTCTGTGTTCATCACATGAAATTTCTATTAAAGAAAGTGGAAAAAAACCTGACTGTGCTGAAATATACAAATTAATTTCTTATGTCACACATAATTAGCAGATACTTTAGTCACAATAAACCAATCTTTCTAGAGTTTTGAAATGCTTACACAAGGAAGGGTATTTTAACTGCAACAAGATGTCTTGTATATAACCTTGTTAAATTTTTGTTTAAATTGTTAATTGCCCAGTTAAATATAGCATTTTTGCTTCATATTTTTTCTATTCTTTTAAAGAAGGAAGACAACAGGCAAATGATGCATAGGACATCCTTGTGAAGTCCAGACAAAGATCTTAAAACACTCTTCAACTGAGGAGTCAACTGTACACACAGTTCAGGTACTAAGCGTTAAAATGCTTGTCTGTACGAGAAAATACCAAGTTGGGGGTCTTGAGGATGACTTCAGCACAGCTGTAGGTATATAAGCATTTCTTAGAAGTGCCCAAACAGGACAGGTACTTCATGGCTACTTGCAAAACATGAGCTAACAGCCCTGTGTGTGACTCTGTGCACATTCAGGTATGCAGTTCTCAGCTCTGTTCTGTGGGATACACTGAAGGCATAGCTAGAAGGGGACTTGCAGACAGCACAGCAAAGCAAATAACTTCAAATAAAGCCTTTCTGCTCCACTGGGGGTTTTTCCACTTGCAGCTAGAGAGTGGCATAGTTCTTAACACAGGGACTGCCCACCCATTGAGGCCCATGCACATCTGCCTCCTTTTTGCTCAGCTTCATATAACACGAGTCCTGTATAAATACATAAAACGAAAAGGGACATAAACAGGGGTACAAATGAAGCAAAGTGTGTGTGGTGTTATTCTTTGCAGTGAGATAACGAAGGGTCGTGTTTATATAGCAAAATTTTCACTGTGATTGTAAAAATCATGAGTTAGTGTTTCTTCTGCAGAACCTGAGACTGAAAGACCACACACCAATGCTGCCAAAGCCCATACACAGCCTGGCCCTAGCAGAAATACTGTAGGGTTTGCTGAGAATTAGAAATTGCTAGTGGCTTTAGCATAGGCAACCCTCAATTCTTGCCTTTAATAGTTCTCTTCAGAGGCTGGAGAAGGTCTGCCTGGCTCCCTCTGTGTGTGTGTATGCACGAAAGAGGGATTATTTATTAAGGATATGAATCTTGTGCACACTATCTTCCTTCTGGGATCCTAGTAAATTATTCGAGGCTAAATTATTTTGAAAACTTATTTCAGTTGTCATCTTTTGAATTGCTATTTCAATATATTGTCCACTGTAGTTGGAGCAAGTAAAACCAAAAAATTTCTCTAGGAGCAAGAATTATCTAGGCAAAATTCTCCTGCTGTGCTTTCTATGCTGGGAAATTATAGCCAACATTCCTTTGGCAGAATTGCATCCCTTTTCAAATCTGTTAAATTTGTGTCTGAAAGAAACGTAGCAATCTGGGTAGCCTGACATTAGGGTGCTACACCTCAAAATCCTTTTGCTATATGTGATGTCCAGATTTCAAACGTGCTCTTTTAAAGCCTGATTTTCTGTCTGCTTGCACCAGCCCACCTGCAGAGCACCCACTGTGCCCTATCTTACAGCAAAGAAATTGTACAATTGTAATAATGTTGCTTTAGAAACAGCCCTTTTGCACACAATATAATAGTGATGTGCTACAGCAGCGTAATTGGGGGAAAAACCCTCTAAGGTTAAACCTGCAGCCTTTATATTACTAGATATCAAGACAAAGGGTATATTAGATCACATAGTGTCAAAATCTTATTAATGTCATAGCTGAGTGATTAAAATGTCAATATCCTTGCTTTTTGTGGTTTTTGCAGTGCCTGGAGTCAGAATAATAAAGCGTGTGGGCAGGAAATTGTTTAATGCCATAGATCAGAGTAGGAGAGCTGAGCACCATGGCTATCAAACTGCTTAATTAAGTAGCAGAAATCACTCTAGAAAAAGAATCCATTGAGTGTCCCAAATTAAATTCTACACTTTCTTCCCTTTCAGCTCTATTTTCTCTGAAATTTCACTTCCCTCTATTTACTCTTTTCTCCTCTTTGTATTATTTTGTCCAACTGCAAGTGAAAGAAGAGGCAGAAATAGGGAACAGAAAGGCCAGGCATATCTGTCAAAAGTACTATTACTTTGCCCTTGCTAGCAGAAGAAAGCTATAGGTTTACCATTCCTACTCACTATAAACATTAAGTTTAAGTTACACTATTGTTAGTAACCCAACAGTACTGACAGCTAGCACTGCAATAATTCCCATGTTGTGGAGCTTCACATCACAAATGAGGCATGCCAAAGAATTGCAAATAAACAGCTTCCTGAGTGTCCTCTTCATTATGCAAACCATGTTGGCCACGTACTCTTTTGAAAAATGTGTCTTTCTAGTTGCAAAGATGTTTTATAAACCTCCTGAAACGACTGCAGAAAATTACCTTGACTTTATAATGTTCCTCCTACATGTGCTCTCATCAGAAAGAGAAACATGAAACATGAATAAATTATGAGCCACATACATCATGAAAGGAACCTTCCATCTGCACTTTCAGGAGGCAGAAGGGAATGAAGGGAATAAGGGGAATAAGGGCCATCTTCTAATTGGCACATCCTCCTAACCACCAGTGGCCATAGATGGCCTCCCTCAAGAAACATTGTCTCTCTCTCACAGCCTCCTACTGTATTTTTCAAACCACAAAATGAAGATTTTAGTCTGACTACAAGAGCACTAAGAGTGAGATGTAAAGAACCTCAGCAAAAGAAATTATGTGCTCTCATGCAACAAAGAACGCACCACTGATAAGGAGGGTTTTGCTTAGCATATCTTAGGCAAAAAGACCATTCCGGTTATCAAGAGTAAGTTTGACAGGAAAAACCAAGTCCTTTAATAACAATTTATATATAAAACCAACTGTATAAATTTAACTTCTTTTTGGCACACTCCTCCTCACATGGGGAAATCCCCAAAATGACAATTGCTTGCTCACTTATCCTTCGTATTAGACACCTATGAGGCAGTGAGGAAGGATTCTCCTTTAGCTGGGCAAATGTTTCCATCATGGTGTTTGCTCTGCTCTGTCTCTGACAGCAGCTACAGGCCAACTTCAATTCCTATTTTTAATGAAGAGACAGAGACAGTACACAGATGTTTGTAATTAATATCTCAGTTCTAACACAGAAGGAAGGGCAGATGGAGAGACAGATTCATCAATCAGCTAACTGCAGGATTCCCACTGCTTAAAGTCTCCAAAAGCTACATCCAAAGTAGAAAAGTGAATTTCAGGATGAAATTCCACCCCTTGAATAGCCTGTTGCAGGTACCAAAGAATTAATTTAATAAATATACACACCATCTTTGTCTTCAGTGAGGATATATACATATCAATACTTCCATGAATGCCTTACAGTGCAAGGCAGAATATTAAAGTCAGGCATCTTGGAACCCCTGAGTTCCTGAACTGGGTCCAGTTTAGAGCCCTGACACATAGTTTGGTGGATTTATCCAAGCTGTTCTCCTGCTCGCCCTTTCTGACTCACCCTCTCCAGGATGTAACCATTTCAGTAGCAAAGTTGCTGGAACAGTTTGACATTACTGTCTCGGCACCTTCATGTTTTATATATTCAGCCTGTGTGGACATTTTCACCTGCCTCCTCTCTTACTTGTACTAACTGGACTTGTTACAGGATCCAGGGTAAAGGGCATCATCATGCTTTAGTTTTACAAACTCTGTAACAAAAATACTGGGCCTATAGTGTGAAATCCTTTTTCCAAGTTCGATTTAGTTTAAATATCAAATCAAACTTGATAGCTGAGCATTATATATGTAGGAACTATTTCATGGTCCTTTCAAGCAATCTCTTAAGAGTGCTCTTAAGTGTGCTGAAATGCTTGCTGTAAAATTCTACCTCTTTGCATATTAAAAATGTACATCTATATAGAAAGCAATTTTTTAGCTACTGATATTTTCAGTAGGTTCTGCTATCAAAGAAGCTGAAGGAAAGCCTAATCTAAAAAAGATCACATTTATAAGTGGCTGGGGAAAAACTAAGAATGGAATTTCAGACCTGAAATTGTTAATTACATGATGTCTAAATATAACTTTTTTTTAGTAAAAAGTAGGAGGTTTCCTTTGCCTCTGTATTGCATTTTCAAAAGGTAGGCCTTTTCCTTTGCTTCTGTGTTGCATTTCAAAAATGCAATCTAAAAAAAAGATGTGTCAATTCTATTATCTGGAACTGCTATTCACTGATGCCTTTTGCAAAGAAAACATACATAATAGTTAATCTTTATTTGGCACATTGTGTATTTAATGAATAGCACTTGGAATTTATCACTTGGATAAACATTTAACTATCTGGCACTAACTAAATACATCACTATTAAAGGGAATTTATGTAAAGTATAATCCCACTAAGTGGTGATGATTACCATTCAGTATCATTAATGTAAGCCAGTTTACTGGGAGACAGTCCAACAAAAAGCAGTCACCTTGATTTAGTATAGTTATAGTGTAATAATATACTATATACAGAACTTAGGATGAAACAATTCTGGGTTGTGTGTATACAGTACCATGACAAGGCAACAGCTCCAGGAGCTAAGTTGCAACAAATACCCTTCTTCAGCAAAAAGAAGGAACACAGTACTTGAGCCAAAACTCCCTCTTACAAAATTTCCATCAGGATCCCCAAATTTTAGCAGGGCATTTGGCTAAGAATATTCTTAGGTAAGCTTAATGACATGCAATGAGCTTGATTGACTGAGCTGGCCCAATTCAGTTTGAACCTCTGGCTCTGCTACAAGAGATTATCTGCATCAGAGGCAGACTAGAAATTCTTGCTTGTATGAATACACTGGCCTAAGATGTGGGGTTTGGTTTGATGGCTTCCTACCAGCAAACCCTTACTGATGACACAGCCATACTGCCAAACTCCACAAAAATAATAGAAGTCTGTTTTGTTGATAATGTTCTTTCTGAGAGACGTGGCGTAAGGTACTATGGCAAAGCAGTATTTTAGCCTGTAGAAACTGCCAATGTACTAAGACAGTTCCTATTCTTGCTAGTGCAAAAATAGGGCTAAGCCTTCCCTAGTAGCAGAATATAAACCCTCCATCAGGGTTTTATGTACTATCTTTGTTTTCTCACAAAAAATCTCAGTGTAAGCAGCTGTTGTAAAAGGCAGTGGGAATTATGGAGAGATGGCATCCATCACCACTTAGATACCCCCATCCAGCTTGTTTTTTTCTTTCAAAAATGTAATCTTTAAATATGTTTCTCCCTTTTCCCATTTCTCTCATTCCTCTAAGAAAAAAGCAATCTGACACACTACTGTGTTCCTTGTTACTCAGCCCCTTAGTTTCATTTCTTTCTTTCTCATTTCTATTCCCTCTCCTCCCTTGGTTTGAATAGACATTAAATGCATTAGCCCCGCGCCACTGAAGTCCATTTCATGTCTCCAATACACAAAGAAAACAAATTGTACAAGGTACTATGGGTAGCTCAGTGCTGCTCTTAATATTTTAGCAGTTTACAAGACAAACCAGGAACAATAAAGTAGTAAAATCTTTGTCATGGGTTAAGGCCACCATCTTCCTAAAGAGTATTTTAATCTCAGCAGGTAACTATAAATTTCAGCAGACAGTTAACAATAGTACTGGGTTTTTTTTATCTTTTTGGAGGAGGATCTTCTAGCTTTCATCTGCATATTTCCTTTTTGTGGATATACACCATAAGTGTTGGCTGTCTCTTTGAATGCTCGAGCTGGGATGCTCAGGTGTCAGGACTAACATGCAGGCACGAGTCTGCTGTGTCTGAGGATACACCCATGGGTGGCCTCCTTCTCCTTCTAAGATCACAGGTGGGTGACATATAACCAGGGATCACTGGAGAGCAGACCTAAGGATGATCAGAAAGTCCATCTAGAAGAGGGACTACTCTTGAGAACAAAGGGAGATGCTGAAGCTCAAAGAGGAATGAGAAAACAGGGAAATGCTACTTGGCAATGAATTTAATTCTACTAGCTATCAGTTGTTTTAATAGGCAACTAATCTAATTAGTACCACTGTCTACCCACTTGCTTGTGCTAAGCCATCTCCATGTGCTTCTGCACTGGCTTGTGTTGTCAGAGCTCACGTGTTAGTAAAGTATTAAAGCTGTGAGGGTACTGAAACTTTGTTTTTTATTTATAAGAAACAACTGTAGCCAAGTTAATCCTACAGGTGAGGGTCAGAATAGAACCTGAGACAGTTCTTGTTTTACGCAATAATGCTATACAAACATTCACAATCATGAAAGGACTTTTCCTTGGCCACAGTCTCAGTCAAATTATGATCACCTCATTTTACTCTTATTCTGCTCAAATGGTCTCTTCAAAACAGAGAAAGGTTCATTTGGTGATGTTTAAGGATACGTTTGCTTGAGCAAGCTGTGAAATATGGTGTTTTTCTCCATGCTCCACTCCATGGCAGGGAATGGAGAAAGCTTAAAACACCTAGCCAAAAGCTAAAAATGAGAGTGATTTCAGGAGTGCTTGTGCCTCAGAATAACTCTGTTAAGACAAAAGTTTCTACAACTTAATTTTTCCTATTTTCAGGGTAGGAGAAAGCATGTCTTTTACTTTCATGCCAATGTGTGAGAGAATTGTGGAAATAAGAGATGAAGTGACTTGTGCTTAACCCTGTGTGTACCAAAGATGTACACGGTTTCATTGAAATCAGATGGTGCTTTTGTGCTACAAGTTAAGCAGACAGCTTCAATTAAAAGATAAGAACTACCACAAATGTTCAAAAAGGAAATAGATAAAAATAGGTAAAGCTTGCTTTTTTCTTTTACAAATCAAAGGCACTAAAATTGACAATAATTTCTTTTTTTTTTTTTTGTTAGTTGAGCTCCAAATTAAAGAATTACAAAACATTATCCCTAAATTCTTAATGATTTTTTATGCTCCAGTAGAGGAGTTGCTCCATCTTGCAATCATCTTTACTGGCCATAGAAGATCACAGAATTTTGTAATTCTGTGATCTTCTATGGCCGATGAAGATCAGAAAAAAGAATATCAAGTATAGAAAGCACATGAGTACTAACTAAATTCAACAACATATGGAAGCCACAGCCATAATGAACAGAATAAAATGAAGAATTTCCAACTCAAATACAACCTTAGTGTTAACATATGGTTGTGAGAACTGGAAATCCAGCAAAACATTAAAGAAAGGAAACTAGATGTCTTTCAAAGCTGGTGCCTACAGAGGACTCGGGGCATTGGATGTAAAATTTCATCAGTGATGAAGGAATGTGAGAAATATGCAGTCTCTGCAGAAATCCAACATTTCCTTAAGGACTCCAGATGCTAACACATCCTCCTCTGTGATATCATCAAATAGGAACAAATGCATCTCTGAAAACCCACTGGTAACTTTCAAGAGAAAACCTGAACAAGAAGGTTAAGGTGCGAGGGCTGAGCCTGTGATCCCAACACCATAAAGCTGGAATAGCAAGAAGTGATGGCAAAGGCTTACAGCAGTTACTCAGGGAGTTTGTAACAATTTTATTTCCTCTAATATAACACCATGAGTATACTCAAAATACAATGTGGCTGGAGTATATAGCCAGAATACATTTTGGGGCAAGACAAAATACCACTAAGAAACTGTTCATTATGGGGACAAAAATGTCATACTAAAGTAGCCTTTGAATAATGCTGAGATTTCCAGTTTCAAACATAGATTTAAAATTTTCATGTGTCATGTGATGGTTCCTTGAGCCATCACAGGTACCAGCACAGCTCAAGAAGTAGAAAATGGGGCATCTTAGCCAACCACATCTTTAAGGTAGTGTATTATTTCAAAGCATTCCAACATTTCTAAATCCCCCTCAAAACTGGGGCCCTGCCCTTGCACTTAAGCTTATCTTTATTGGTGTGATTTTGCTTAACCATTTTTACACACAACATGCAAACTCGTGCTCTTAGTCTCCCAAAAAGTGTAAGTAAAAAAATGTTTCAAATGAATGTGCCAGCCTTTGCACTTCAATTGATGTCAGACATTTTCAGAGCCAGGTGCTGAAGGCTGAGATTAGTGGGCATTTTCAGCCTCTTACACTGAGTACATCAGAGCCAAAAATAACATTCTCAGCAGATTTTTCAGATTTCTCATTTATCAAAACTGGGTTATTTATGTCTGCTATAACTTCTTGTATTTGAAACACAGCATGTCTGGACTAGCAATAACTTTTTTTTTTTTTTTAACTGCAATAATAATGTCCCAGAGAGTCTGTGGTTTAATAAACCTCTATTTCCTTTTTATTTCCCTGTTCTCAGGCAGTCCTTTCTTGTAGGCCTCTACTTGAGGATCTTAGGATAACTGCATTTTTTTGATAAACACAGTATTTATGAAATGACTCTTAATAGGTATAAATTTTTATATATATTTGTTGATATAAAATGATGGCCAATATTGTTTTCTGTTGTATTTCCTTATACAAGACAATTAACCAATTGTTCCCAATATCCAATAGTACATACCCCTATTTTTCTTTGGGTGTGAGATACAAAATAAAGCATTTACATCACTCTACAGTCCGTATCACTGTAAACAGTCTGCTCCAGATCAGCAGAATTCTTTCACTGCAATAACACATCAAACCATGTCTATAGAGAGAAAAATCCAGATTCTGTGGAGCAGACAAGGGAGTAATTTATTTCAATATACAGGTGTTAAAAGAAAGCACATGCAATAAATTAATTTCACCTCTTGATTCAGTAGAAGCCAGTATTTCATTCAGTGCATGCTTGACTGGTTTTTTGCTGCTTATATTGCTTATGGGTCATGTACCAAGCCTTCTCTTGAAAATCTGAATTATGCAAAGTTTAGCAATCTAGAGACAGTGAGCACTAGCAGATGGAGAGAGATCAGGCATTCCTGTTTTCCTTTCAGAAGCAAGGCAGACAGCATTTTCATTTTATGTGAATGAGACAGATCCACAGAGGTGAAAGGAGCTGTGCCAGCTTACACTACCTGGGAATCTGGACTAGTGTTACTGCAGCCTTATGGCTGCAAAGTCAGTGGAAAGGCCAGGTGACTCAACTGTGAATGCTGAAAGAACTTTGCACAAAATGAGGTATGTCCTTATTATTCTAAAGTATTTCTAATGCATGTTTATCTCTTATTCTGTCATTGTTGCCCACTTTCATCCTGAACTCCTCAGTGCTCCAAGCTAGGCCACATATGACCAGCCTCAGCCAGAAGAGCTGCTGACAGGTAAGAATTAAAATATCTGCATAAATGGGAATATACATATTTCCAAACAACGTCTCCTAAGGAAAACATCTGTGCATGTTTTTCAGACCCAGGCCTCAGATGTGAAGGGCTATAAAACTATCTCCCTAGACAAATAGTAGCTAAAAGAATTTGAATTTGGCTTGTCCAGTTTTACCAAGAGCTATCACATTCAGCTTGTGTACACCTTAATTTGATTAGTGTGACAAATAGCATAATAGCTTGTAAAGTCAGACAGGAGGGACTCTGTTCCAGGGCACTACAACTGTCCAGGATTATCAGAATATCCGCTTTCAGAAGAAGTATGAAAAACAAAAGGAAAAGCAGCAGATTACATAGAAAGAAATCAAAAGTTATAATGTTTATCATAACTTTGCCATCTCTTTCTATGCAGTAGACAATATGAGAAGAAAGTAACCTTTTAACATAATAAAAATTTAAAAGACTGTAAATGGAACTATAATTGTATTGTTAGAGACTAGGGAACTGAACTTTGGTTTCTGCAGCAATCACAACCCTATGCTGCAGGCATAGACACAGCAGTTAAAAGCAGGTTAATGGTCACTGAAATGTTCATATGCACACATTATATGCCAGAACTGAAGTTGTGGAAATGATTCTTTCCTTTGCTGAAAATCTCAGTTTTGTGTTAACACTGGGTTTAACTGCTGATCCTGGCTGGCAGTAGAGGGGAGTGAGTTGTATTAGTGTATTAGTAATGTTCTAAATTCTATGTAACATAATACTTTCATCTCCAAGTCTTAATGAAGTGAATAAAACTAACTTCAGTGACTTACAATACCACCATGAAGGCCCAATGAAATCACAGTCCTACCAAATTTTCTTGAAATAAACTCTATTCCTTGCATGGCTTATTTCTCTAGTGATACTCTAATATGATGATTTCCTGAACTATAATTAGAATGTATACTTCATTAATATAATCATACACATGGAAATATACTAAAAGACAGCAGAATAACTATTTGATAAATCTTATTTAATTATTTCTGCATTACAATTAACATACTTTTATATAAAAATTTCATTTCTAATTATTATTGTATAATAATTTATATACAGATGCAAAGGTTATATATATGGTAATAAGGACTGTAACCAAAAATCAATCAATCAAATCCATATTTAAGATGTTAACTGGATAGATAAGAACTATAAGAAAGCATTTAGAAAGCTGATTCTGTATCCATTTGTTGAACCAACCTATTAGATACATGCAATTTACCTCACAGCCTATGAAGTCTTTTGAATGTCCTGCTGTCCTCACAAAATTATCCCAAACTAGAAGTTTGTCTTCCATGAGGATTATTTTTTCCTCCAAGTCATCAGACTATCCTGAGAATTAAAGCCTGTCCAAAGAGACTCTGCAAAGATTATGTATTGAAGTGTCCTGTTCTCTTGAACGGGCATGGATATACTGGTTCCTAAATTACCAGCAAGTTGTTGGAACAACTGTCCTACGTAACACATTTAGTTTTCAGAGTGAGTTATTTCAGTTGCCCTCAGTCTTGGGCAACTGAAAACATGTGGAGATGTGTATTATCTGGCAGCTCAGCAGGGTTATGTTCACGTTACTCACTTATATGCAAAGAGCCTGGTACATGATGGAGGGATTAAATTTTATAAAACTACTCAAAAGAGAGACATAAAAATCCTAATAATCTGTTTATTTGATCTGGAAGCTACAAGACTAGAAGGGAAAAGATTCTGGAAGGAAGAACAAAGCCCTAGACTGATAGGGAAGAGAGTCATCTTGTTGCTAGGAAGCATCAGTAAGTTTTCCATACATTAGTCAAAATTATTTTGCATCTGCCAAACTTGTTCTGTGACACATCTATGTGACCTTCATGGGCAAAATGGGAAATTCTGCTATTTACATAAGTATATTGTCACTTTTCACACCATCTTCTTTTTAGTACTTGTTGTTTAAGTATTAGACTTAAAATTACTGGAAATGCCAAATTCAGCTGGAGGCTGGATTCAAAGATTGGATATACCTTATAAATAAATGCATAGGAAAAATGATTCAGCATCTTCAAAAATGGGTTGATCTAAACCCCAAATATTTTATTACTTCGTGGCTGACATCTCCTTCCAAAATAATCAGAATGAAAAACTGACTATTATTAAACGCAAGGTAGTTATAATCCATTTTTTACTTGGTAAGGACGGTGCTTATATTCAGTTGTGAAAAACCTCAAGAAGTGTTTTACACCAACTACTAAAAGGCTGTGATTTGTAGAATACCATCATGGAGAAAAACCCAAGACTTATTAATAGTATGTACTTTTGAGTGTGTTGGTATTTCCAAAGGACTAACTTTTTTTAAATAAAGAATTTTTAGTCATGACTTGTATCTATCCTGGGAAGTTTTTCAACCTGAAATTGTACACACATATTTTTCTTCTGCCACAATCTGAAGCACTAAGAAAGTTAAACTCAGAAAAGTCTTATAAACTGTCATCTTCATCTACCTTACCTTTCAGTCTACTGGGAGTGGGGACATGCATTCTATAGTTTTAGGTGAAAAAGACATCTTGTTCCATTCTGATGTTATTTTTGTTATAGTACTACAGTATATCAAATTTGGACCATCTCTGGATATCCAGCCTAGTTCTGCTAACTGAAACTCCTGGAAACAAGAAATCTGTGATGAGAAGTATGAGGAAGAATACATTACAAATAGGAAGGTATGCTCTTCCAACCAGAACTAGCAAGCAGCTCCCTTATCCCTCCCTCATCTTACCAGGCTTATTTCTCCATCTCTGTTGTTTTTTGGGTTTTTTTTGAACAATCAATTAGAAAATGAATTGTGCTACTTCATCATATTGGAAAAAGGACTGGACTAAGCTGTTCCAAATATTCAGGTATTTACCTGTCACTGCCTTCGTTGCTACTGGAATATTACAGATACATGGGTTAAAAAAAACCTCCTCAGAACAGCCAATCCAGCAGCTCACTGCCCACTGCTTGAGTCAGTCCTTCTGCCACATTTTAATACCTCCATTTTAACTCAGTGGTCTCATGAGATTCAAAATTTGAAAGGTCCATACAACTTACTGTTTTGTGCCAGAGCTTGAAGCAGACAGTCCAAGCATCCCTCCAGGCTATCTGCTGTGCTGTCAGTGGTTGTGATCTTCAGCTTTTTCAGGGCATCACTTAAATTATCTGCTTGGTAAACACAACGGAAAGAGAAATCAGTGTCCTCATCAATTTGGTAATAGCACTATAACCTTGAATGTGAATAGTGTAAAATAAACAATTCCTGTTCCTAGGATACAAAAAGGCAGAAGTGAAAGGTTATAGATGAAATTGAACTTGCCAAATTTATGTATATATATTTATCATTCTGCATCTGAGAAAAGGATGTCAGCAGGCACTTTATGAAATGCCACCAAACAGCAATTTAGGCATTAGGATTTTCTCAGCCTAGTTGGTGCAGAAAACCAGCAGCCACTCCTTTGCTTCTATCTTTGTGTGTAGGAATAAAATTGAACGAAAATAAGCATATATTTGCTTTTTCATCAATAAAGGGAAAGTAATCAACAATGCCCATTTCTGCATGCTGTGTAGGCTTCCATCTTGGCTATACATTCACAGACGCCTAATATTAAGCTTACAGCTTTTTAAGTATTACACCATTTCTCACCACAATGTTATGAGTATCATTGTTTATATTTGTATGTGTTTTGTTGTGTTAACTCTTTAAATTGAACTGAACCATAGAAACAGATGGAACTTTTTTGAAATAAGAAAGTCCTGTTGTGGACTTCAGATAATTAACTTTTGCCTCTTTAAAAAAACACCACTGAAATGCAAATGATATTGTATCATTCTCAAAAGATGCACATTTTTCCCCATAAAGGTTGGGGTAGGAGGACTATTACCATTTTGACTATTCTGTCTATTCATGAGCAAGGTTTAAGTGCTGGCAGCTGCAGCTTGAGTCTCTCTGGTAAGCCTGCTGATGACTAACCTCACTCTGAATGGACTATTCTTTTAAAAATGGGTGCTGATTCAGTTTCCATGCCAACTGTGACAGTAAGCAGAAAGTGTTACTCAAAACAAATAATGTTAAATAGTGTCTAGCTGCCTCTTGTTCCCCAGTGGCTAATCCAAGAGCCTTGACCCAAACCCAACAGAACCACAGGTGCAGTTTCAATGCATCACTGGTATCTTCTGAGCCTGAATGGCAGCCAGTGCTGCCTTCGAGCTTCACACCAATGTAGGAAGCCCCTTCACAGGTTGGCACCTGCTGTGCTTTGCCTCTTCTTCACTTGCCTACGTATGGGATGGCGCAAAGGAAAGGAATGGAAACACAGCAGGCATCCTGTGAAGAGGTGGAATCTCAGTCCTGGTGCTGCTCTGCTTCTCAGCCAAAGCTGTGGCTTTTGTTCCACCTCCATTTTTAATTAGCACATGCTTTTCTAGTTCAATATCCTATACAGATAAATGTAAGGGACTTAAATTTTGAAGTACTCAGTATTTATATATGAAATTGTTATATGTTTCTATGATCAGGCAGCTAGATTGTCTATTCTGTAATGAACATGTTCTTAGCAATGCTATAGCCAAGACTCCCATTACTCCTAAATGCAGAGAGCCAGCAGCGTGCTGGCAACTCTATAAAAGCCTTTGGGGCAACCACACTTCATTGTGCTCTTCGAGATCTGAAACCTGCCTCCCTACCCCTCTCCTCGCTACGCTGAACTCCCACCTCCTGGAACAAGCTAGCAGGGAAAAACTCCTAAATTTCATTTTCCTTTGTATTCACTTATGTTACTCTCTAACTGGCTTCCTGCAGCACTTTTCTTGAATGACATTTAACCAACAGTGAAGTTGAACATGCACTGAAAAGTCTCAGTGGTTAAATACGTTATTCAGGAAATAACACGAATTTGTCAAGAGACACAAGTTTAGAGTACTCAATGACCAGCCCCAGTACTACAATGTAACATTGTACACTCCACCTCCTCTTATACTTTCTTCATCTGCCTCTAACTCATTTCTTCTTTTCAGTTTTCTGCTAATACAGCACTAATTCTCTTCCCTTCTTACAAGCATCTCATCCCCCTGTATATTCACACACATAACTTTGAAACTGTAGCAACATTTACAGTAAGAGGACTAAATTTATTATATATAAAAACCAGGGGCTCTTACAATCTGGGGAAGAAGAAAATGCATAGGTAAGAAATCCACCTGCATACCAGATTTTGCAGACTATGAAGAGAGGCTATTGTAATCAGACAGCACACCCAGAATTTATTTTTCTCTTACAGCCTCTATCTCACACACTCAATAAATAACAAGATCCCACTTATTATTTCATTTTTCTGTGCAGAGAGGAGTGTTTTATCTCAAATAATTTTTTTCCACTCCATGCCACATAGAACCTGCAATAGAGTTAGGAAAGTCTCCCCAGTCTTTTTTCCTATCTCCCCTTCCTGAGCTCAGAGCCATGTTAAGCTTCTCTGGGTGAAGTCCACTATTGTAATACTATACAATTCTAAGATACATGGAATGATGCATTTGGGGCAAAATTGTCAAATGTGACTATCCAAATATTTAATTCCCTAGGACAAACAACACAATTTTTCATGGTACCAAGCAAGTGCACATCCTACTGACATACACAAACATTTAACTGCAAATTAAGATACATTTCACATACAATGAACACTTGTGGCAATGATATGCCACATTACTTTTAACATATCTTATGAAACCACGTTGCACTATGTGCCAAATTGCCATTTCACCAAGTATACTTGGATAAGTTCTTTAAAAATAATAATAAAAATTTAGAAACCATGTGCATAAAGCGTGTTTCTAAAATAAATTAAAATAATCCTTGATTTTTTAATAAGCCTATGACTCTAAACTTCTTGCAGCTTGAGACTTACTCTGTGCTAAAGAAGAAAAAGTTAAGTGGGAATACGGGAGAAACAACAAATCTTTTGATACAGTGTCAGAAGGCTAAGAGCACAGAGGGGAAAAACCCCCCATCCTTCAAGAAAGAATTTAATTGGCTCACTTTGACTCTTTCTGTCATAGCCAGTCTCCTTTCTAAAGAGTCAATACCTTGAAAGACACAGTTACTTTCAAAACCTGAGAATCTTGGACATAAGCAAATACACCTTTAAAAGATTCAGAGGTTTTGTTATTATTTAATTTTTGTTTCTGTTGTTGTTCTGAAAAGAACAAACCCCTACAGTCTGAGATGACACTGACAGAGAAAGGGCTGTCATGTTCCAGAGTTCTCACCATATAATCACACAAATCTGCCTGAGTTCTGCAGTTTCACAATTGCCCTAAACCTGTCATTTGGGGAAGAAGCTGCAGATGCTTGTCTTCCAGGTACAAAATCCCTGTTGTTTGCTTGTGATCATCTCCTGCTTACTTCAGTGTCTCTTCCTCTCCTTCTATAGAGGCTGTTCCCAGTAGGCTTGTTACTGCATGGGCTGATCAGATTCTCAGCAATAAAACCACGTTGGAGAAAAACAATATTAAGAATCTTTTTGGCTGAGTATCAGAGAAATGTGAATAAGTAGATTTTGTCAATATGTAAGATCATGTGAAAGCTTACATTAGTTAGGAAAATCTAAGGGGGCAGGATTAGGATGGTAAAGGTAAAAATAGGCTAGTAATGTTCCCTGTGGCACAGCTGCTCAATAATCTGGTATCAGATTGTGAGTTTGTGAGGCAGGAAGTCTGAAGATTAACAGAACTATCAACTATTTTGTTGATGACCCCAAGCACAGGAGTCTCTCAGACTTACATCTGGCTTACTGTATTGCTCTCAGAAGAAACAGTTATCTTATCTGGACAAAAAGCTCAGAATCCGACAAACCTTAATCCGATATATCCTAATGATACAAACTGATAAGTGAGGAAGTGGAGTCTGTCAAGAGCTGTCAGACCTTTCTGGCCCATTCCACCTACTGTTGCATTTCCCCCCCGCCCCCGATAACTACTCGTGCACAAACATCCATAAAAAATGAGATGGCTTAAATACTATGCTTGCCCACATTGCTTTTGGTGTCTTAGTATTACTACTATTACTACTGTCTCTTCCAAACTATTGCTATCTCTTGTGCAGGTGTTTTTACAGAAAAAATTAGTCAGAACCTAACATAAGAGAATGTTTTAATATTCCATTTCATTCCACTATACTCTTTTATTCTGAGAGATTTTCTGTGACTCATTTTCAATCACTAACTTGTTTTATACAGAAGAACTATTCTTTCATCTTGTAAAAACTTGGGTCAACCTTGTTTAGGGTCAGGACCATAGAGAGTGCTGGTTAGACCACAAAAAGTTTGACAAGATACCCAATAGTCTATCTAGGGATGCAGCTTCTGTGGGCAAGAACCAACTCGCTAATTTTACTGTGAGTTCACAGCATTTTCACTCAAATCACAGAAAAAGTCCTCTTCCAAGACTGTTGTTAAAAAATTTATTTAGAATGTCTTAGTTGAGTATTTAGATGGTCAACTGTTTGGACTGTTTGTTTTTCATAAATTTGTATTATTTTTCCAGTATAGATATTTTCTCTAAAAAATGAATTTGAACATACCTTTAACAGTGCCTGTATCTTTTGATTGACACTTAGTATACTGTTATAATTAAAGAGGCTATTACATTATACAAACAAGCAACTTAACAGATAAGGAGTTCAAAACTAATAGATATTGAAGTGGGACTTACTGAAAAGGGCTGATCAGATAAGAAAAGAAGTTCAAGCAGTTCTGTAATATAGGGATGGTGGCTGTATTAAAGTCAGAGCCTTTTGATTCTGTTTCATTGCCTCTCAGGAAACAATGACATCAAACTGAGCAGAAGGAATGTGCCATTTTATGGGTCTCCTTGTGTTATAATAGCATAAATCTCTTCAAACTTTAAGTGCACGTGGACTTGACTTCAGGAACTACTTCCTTTTCTTGTACAGACTTTAACTTACTAGAATTTCAGTATGAACTAACCTATATGGGCAATCAACATGGACTTGCCATAGCTCTTTTTGACAAAAAGTGCAGTCTGAGATTATATTATTTGAGAGCCTAGGAACTGACACAAAGCTCAGATAGGTAATCCATTTGGGCAAGCATCCAGCTTCCAAGCCACCATTACCCCGAGCTCTTCCCTTCCGATGCCATCAATGTTTCTACTCTAATGCAGACCCTACACCTCTGGCAGACCACTCCACACTAAACTATACTCACTGCCCCAACCCTGGTAACCTCCCACGGGGGGGGGGTGGTGGTGGTGGTTTGTTGATTCTGAAGAATAGGCATATTTGGACCAAATTACTTTTTGCAGCAGAAAGTCCATCAACAAGTAAGACCTGTAGCATGCCTTTGGTCTTAAATGACCCCAGGCACTGCTTCCCCTTCTTCTCCAAAGAAAACAGAAGACTGGTCCAAAATTACGAGAGCCCCTTAGTTCCCAGGACATTGAATAAGCTGACAGAAATGCATGGGATGAGTTCTTTTTGAATCTCTATAAGGAATAACTAAGACACTTCACCTTGGATAATTTATCAGAAGATACCTAGTCCCACATAATGGTTCATCCACCTAGACATGCAAAATACACCCATTATAGAGTTTATTGAGAATAAAAGAATTTTGCTCTCATGTTTAGTCCACTGCCAAAAAATACTCCATCCTCTCCTGCCTTTGCAGCAGCTGCCCTCAAGTGCTCTCCTAAGTGTACAGTCTTTTCTGTCAAACCACAAAAATCCGTAATTAGAAACAACTCTTTCTCCTTAGCCCATCCAGGAAATTTTTAAACTTGGCATCTACTCAGAAGCTACCTATGTGCTGTCAGAAGGCAGAAGCAGGGGTAAACAATTAGTTTTTGATAAGTAATGCCAGGGGACCTGTTAAGGACAGACAAGACCAAATGGTTTTTGACAATGCAAAGGTCAACAGCTTTTTTGGGAAACCAACAGGAAATAGAAAACTATTTTGCCACTCTTAAATGATTAACTATGCACCCACAACCCACACTTTTAATACTGCATACACCTCCTGGCACGTCACGCTGCAAATGACATGCTGCAAAAAAGGCTGAGCAAAGGTAAGGAACAACTCCTTCTCAAGAAATTAAATAGACAAGGACTCTTCATTCTGGGAAAAAAAAAGATTACGGAGTTAAAAAAATGATGTAGATGTGTGGAATCAGAATAGGATTAAGATAATGAAAAGAATTCTAATAATTACTGTTTCTCCTAACACAACTAAAATACCAGAATTAAATTATCAAGCAACAAACTCAGAAATGATGAAGTATATTTTCACACCACACATAGTGGAAGTGTAGAACTGTTAAGAGGCTGAAATTATAAACAGATTCATTTAATTTATTCAATTAGAAAAAAGTTTTGAGAAAACCAAAGTCCATATATGCAGAATAATTCTGGATTAGGAAATTCCTAAATGCCAGATTACAGGAAATTGGGATCATACCTCTCTATAGTTGTGCTGCTCCTGTCCCTGACCTGGCCACTGTTCCCCAGACCTGAACTACAGGTCATTCACTGTCAGAAGCAGAACAACTGGGTGTCCTGCCTTTCAGCCACAGGGGGCCCAAGTGGCATCTGCACTGTCAGACTGTGCCTCAGTGCTCTGGTTCACGGAGAGAAAAGGCTGGCCAGACACACCTACCCAGATATATTTGGACTTTATCGGGCCACCTGCTCAGATCCAGCACGCTGGAAGAGATCTTTGGTTCTGTGGTTTCTTCACAGCCAGTAAGGTAATTCCTGTGTTATCAGCTGCACCTTTGTGCTGAACAGGCTCCAAGTCTGATCCTGCTGAAGCTGATCCTGGCCCTAAACCAGCTTAACACACAAATCCATGAATCCAAACATCTTAATCAGGGAGAAACATTTTTTTTTAAAAAAAGCAGAAATCCTGCTTGTTTTTTTTTTGTTTGTTTCTTTGTTTCTGTCCTACCCTGTGCATTGCAGTGGATTAATTTTTTTTCCCCAACAAATTTCCTAGTTCTAGGCATATACTGACAGCTCATTAACTGCAGGGCTCTGGCTGTGGCCTGTCTCTAACTCAGGTACATTTGCTCTACTTTTCTAGCATAGTAACCAATTTTAATGAGAGTGCCTATTTTTGTCAACAGTTCAGCTGCTTCATTCTTAAACACTTTCGGAATCTTAGATATGTACCATCTGGTCTTAGAGACTTGTTACTCTTTCATTTATCCACTTTCTTCTGCTTTGGTTTTTCTGACATTTTTATTACCTGAAAATACTGACAGGCAATGACTCATTGCCACCTGAGCACTAAGATACTTAATTATTTTTTGTAATTATCAGCTCAACCTACAATAGTAACAACTACTTAGTCAGTTTGTATTCAAAATCAGGATAGAAACCTAAAAAAAGTGCCATCAGCTAGCATTCAGTTTAGTTGGAATATCTTAGCTATGCAAAATTTTCATTTTGCTGTAGAATTCTCGTTATTTTGAAACAAAATGAGTGGTGTAGTGCTTGGGTCTTCTTATTACTTCTGAATTCCCTCAACAACATGTTCATGAGTAAAATCAAAAGGATCAATCCCAATGATAACCAGTAACAGATTAGCTAAAATTACTTTTTTTTTCCCCCTGTGTTTTATGGGATGTTTTTTGCCTTGGAGAAAATTTTAGATCTTTGAAAATAATTTCATGTATTATTTTTACTGTAGTCACAGATAACCAAAAGATATTAATAAGAACATATTTACCCTATGGCAAGGTATATTGACCTGTAGGCTGCTGTAAGTGGTTTCCGCACACTTGTGATCCTTTCCCTACTACTTAAATCATGAGTTGCAAAGGCTAGACTATAAGAATGACATCTCAGAAGATTTTGCAGAATCTTGGAAGACTTTTACCTCTTCCACAGAAAAATGTGGTACAGATTTAGGTATCTTTATATTTCATAATTAAACACTGAAGTCTGGAATTATCTTAAGGTCCCAAGAAAATTATCAAAATTCAGTGAAATCAACAAAACAACTTTTACAGGTTTACAAAAAGCCCTAAAAGATCTTGCTTAAAACCAGTCTTAAAAGAAGAATGTAATAAGATTTTTTTTCATTTAACAAAATATTGTTTGATAAAGGGAATCTGTACTGGGAAAAAATCATTTAAAAAACAGCTAGTGATATAAAAAGTAATTATTTCAAATAAGAAGGCATTTGGTTCTCGGTTTATGGAAAGATCTTTTCTGGAACTCTATTACCAAGAGTAGTAGGAAAAATCATACACAAGATGGCTACCAATTTGTAAAGAATTACATTTAATAGACAGATAACTGCACGTTGTATTTTCATACAGTCTGTTTCCTCCAAATGCCTGATCTTCACTGAGTCACATTTTGAAAACAGAAGAGACATGCAGGGCATAACAGAAAATACTAATTGGGACTTTTAATAAGATACAAGCCTTTAAATTCTCACTGGGGCCTTAGTGAGCAAGAAACACACAACATCATCTACAATCAAAACTGAATCCACTTCAGTGGTTTTATCCAATGCTCCATTATAAAACTGATAGCAAGGAGGGCAGATGCCTGTTTTATCCTAAGTGATGTTTTGTATCATGATTAGTCAAATCTCAAGTGGTTTGAGTGGTGAAGGGAAGAAAAATGCCTTATTGTCTCCACCTTAAGTAATACATGATTTTCCTGTGTCCTCTGGTTTAATTCTCAAACATTCGTATGCCTCTTTTTATAAATATACTAATTTCATCAATTAATGCATATCACTGTTACCTTCTTCAGAGTCACCCTACCGAACAGCTCTTAACCTTTTCCCTTACTCTATAGAAAGTTTTTTAAAAACAATCTTCATGTGAATATACCATCATCAGAAATAAGAGGTCAGGCAAAGATTTATGTCAAAACCAAAAGAAAATTATAAAATGCATATCACAACCTAAGCCTTCAAATAGCAAGTTCTGTTAAGGCTCATTTTTTGAATATCTGGAGAATATAGGTAATGAAGGCAACAAATATCTGTGCATCGTGGTGTATAGAGATTTTCCTGACTCTATGTAACTGGCTAACAAAAACACAGTGTTATTTAATAGATGAAACATTCTCACACTGAAGGATTGTGGCATCAGTGCTACCAGCCACGCTGCCGAGAAGCACTGAGCTCAGGGGCTCTGCTGCCTCTGAGAAAAGAAAGGAAGCATCCAATTAAGGATTTGAAAGCACACCATCTAATTGCACCCCTGTGCACCTCTGCTTGCTGGGAGTGGTGGGTGCTGTGCTTACGCCTCCCTCGGCCGCTGATCTGCAGCCAGTGCAGTGTGTGACAGGTCTCAGGACAATGGCCTGCAAGGTGGAGTGCAGGCTGCAGGTCAGCTTGTTTTCAGAACTGCTTGTCCTCTTATCAGTCCTTGCTGAAGGACAAGAGAATGATCACTAGGAAGTCAGTAGGTTTCCTCCAGGATGCAACAAACTGGCTTTATGAATGAGCCCACCAGCTGGCCACCATATGTAGCCACAGTACACAGTTCTCTTCCTACTGTCAACCAGATTCTGACTTTTTAGCCCAAACTATGGGAGTGAATTATTTGGTTTGATAGCCTCCTATACCAGCTCTCAAGAATAGTGAAAATTATGCAATTCCCAAATCATCAACTGTCACTACATTATCATGTATTAGCTGGTATTTTCCTCCAAAGGCATGTGACTATCTGTGAGTCTCGAATATCTGAGAACATCAGGTTTCATTTCTAAAAATACATTTTTTTAGCCATCACATTTGCAAAAATATAAACTAGCTATTACAAGAGTAAACAGAAACAACACAAAGGCTTATCCTTTACAAAATAATACCTTTTTAAGCCTTTTTACTTTTTCCATATTTTCCTCCTAATTTTTCAAGTTTCACTGGGTTTTTTTGAGTGATACACATACTTGTCACTGTTTTTTCCAGTTATACACATACCTGTCACTGTTTTTTTAACTTGGTTAGATTTACACAAACACTGTTACTAATATAAGTCCCCAAATAAGTAAAACATGTATCTGTGCAAATAATGCATGTATTCCATGTTATAAGAGCTCCAGATTTCCTTTACCTTAGAGAGAGGTGTGTATACACAAATATATACATACACTACTGCAAAGAAAAAAATTGCTGGAGTAATATGAGGTTGCACAGTCAGATTTCAAAAGCACAGAAAAGTTCCAGAATTAAATTAACCCACACATACTTCACAATGTAAAATATTTACCATACAATACAGTCCATGTCAAGATGTACACATGAAGAATACTGTTTTGTCCAAGGGACACCTATCTCTTCCAGGACAAATGTTCTGTCAAAGAAGAGCTACTTCATATCTTCTCATATCCTCCTTCTTGAGAAGTGGTTCTAGTTTTATTTACCAGATATTACTAAAAAATCCTGTTCTGAAGGATCACTTCCTTTCTCACTGGCAGTTATAAAGTTAGTATCATTACATTATGTCATTGTGTTGCAAAAATATTAATGTTTGCTTTCACAGGGTATTTATAAGGTAAGAGGGAATCAATAGCCTGTGTCAGTGAATGCGAGAACTGAAACTTGAAAAATACAAAGTCAAAAGTATATTTGTGGAAATTTGGGGTTTCCAACACGAGATAGCTCCTGATTTTTAGGTTCCAGAATTACTGCACATTTGGGATTCTTTAGCAGTCTTTTTATGCAGATACAGATTATCCTCAGCACTTCTTTAAAGCAGACCATGACACATCATGGGTAGATATCACAAAAGCATGAAATATGATAGCGGATTACCAGGAATATATTTTTTTTAATGGCCTATCATATTTTCCTCCAGGAATTCCTACAGGAATTATGTGCCATGGGGCAGAAGGGGATCAGTTCTTCGTAGGAACATTCAACTACAAACTGTCACACCAATGATTCTATACATCCTTAATTCATGACATGGCTTCAAAGTACTGCAATGTAAAAAGCAACAGAAGTCTTCATCACCAGATTATTCTGGATTACTGCCTACCCTATGCAGAGAGTGAAAAAAATTAGTGCAGGGAAATACAATAGGACCAAAATTGTTAAATGAGTACTGATACTTCAAACAATAGTGCAAACCTGTTTCTTGCTCATGCTAAAAACAAAAACCCACCAAGCAAATTAAAATGGACAGCCTAAAGCAGACACTAGGCATAGCATACAGTTGGTCCTGAAGAGGCAGTAAATGACTGAAATTGGATCTTGTAATAAAGGGGTAACCTTAATAATAATCAAATCTATCATTCCCTATAATGCTATAGTACATATAAATAGGCAACCATACAAAGCAGTATGAAAAAGACAAGCTGCATTGTGCATGAGTCTATGCACACACACATATGGGACTAGCAAGGCTTGCATCTCTCTACTAGATCTTTTTTTTCATTCATCTTAACTGTTTTATTATGTTCTTTCATCTTTGTCTTCTGCTTCTCTGGATGATTTCTGCCTGAAGCACTTTTAATCTAGCAAGCAAGGGTCACTTCGTCAAGCCAAGATAGCAAGAGCAGGGAACAGGTGATAAAAACCAGAAGAAAATTAAACTACAGAAACAGTACAGTCTAGAAGCACACATTTAAAACTGATAGCTCTTTCTTTGGGATGATCTTTGCCTGACCTGACTGTGACCTACTCTAACAGTTTTCTCACTGTACCTAGTCTAAAAGTCTTAATTCTAATATGACTCAAATCAGCTGACTACAAATGCCAATATAGACATTACACAAATGAGGAAAACACTTTCCTACATTTTCCTACAGTTTTTAAATTTTTTGTTGAATTCTTTTCCTTACTATATTAGAACAAATGCTGATTTTTATAGATACATGTCATATTAGAACAAACACTGATTATTTTTTCTTTAATCTGATGGGGCTACAAATTCTCTATACTGTTTCCAAGTTCTGTACAAAATATGGCTTCTTAAGTAACAAAATAACACATATGTAATGCCAGAAATTAGTCTAACTGGACATTTATAGGATGTTACAATGTGGGACAACAATTTAGACTTAAAGCATACGTTCCTAATCAATCTAGAGAGGTTATTCTACTGGAGGCTTTTCCAATAAACAAGTTAAAATTACTTTTTCCTCTTATGGGGCCTAAAAAGGAATGAATGGATAAATAAATAAATAAATAATTATGAATGAAAATCGAGCAATACAAAGCTGAGGATACAAAGTTCCAGGACTGCCAGCACTGAAGAAGTTGAGACCTCAGACTTGAACAAGCTCTGGGTCTGGCCTCTGGCCTACACTATGCAAGTAAGTACACATAAATTGTACAATAAATGTGAACAGTACAATATCTGTCATTACTCTACTTATGCTACCAGCTTGAGTTACTGAACAAATATGGGATCTGATGCCATATAAAGCCCTCAGGCACATCTTTCACCAGCAACAGTGAGAATTTTGCCTGAATAAGACACCCAGGCTCAAAATTGGTAGTTAGCTCTAATTGTATGTCACATCAGAGTTCTTCTGTCAGATATTACGAAATACTGATCTGTAACACAGCACTTTTCTAGCTATCACGAGTTCCCTGAAAACCCTGAATACAGAGAGGCAGCACTGGAAAGGAATAGAGCTAACCATGAGTCCACAGCGTGTTGCAGATTTTGTTCCTTTGCTTCTTAAACTGTCTGGTTTGAAGGTATAGAATCATGAGATCATTAAGGCTGGAAGAGACCTCAAGTATCATCGAGTCCAACTTTTGACTAAACCCCACCATGCCCACTAAGCAGTATTGCAAAGAGCCACGTCCACTCATTTTTTGAACACTTCCAGAGTGACTTTACCACTTCTCTGGGGAGCCTGTTCCTGCTCTTAAGGAAGAAATTTTTCCTGATATCCAATCTGAAGCTCCTTGAGCATAACTTGAGGCCGTTTCCCCTTGTCTCATCACTAGTTACCTGGGAGCAGAGGCCAAACCCCACCTCCTTTTAGGCAGTTGTAGAGAGTGAGAAGGTCTCCTCTGAGCATTCTTTCTCCAGACTTAACAACATCAGTTCCTTCAGCTGCTCCCAGTAGGACTCATCATCATCCTGTGTTTTACCAGAGACAATCGAGATTTTCATTTTTCAGGTATTTCTTATGGACAATAAATAAACCCACTATAATGCTAGAAAAGGAGAAATCACAAAATTTGCATGGTCTTACATGTTTATGAGAATCCTTAAGTGAAAACCTGACATCACTACTACCAGTGGTTACTGATGTCAGAAATCATGTTTATTTTAATACTTTTTGTTCTTTCTTATAAAAAACTTCTTTAAGTCTGTTTATTTAAAAGCCTTTCTAAATTCTGCTTTTAATAGGACAACAAAGAGCATTTATAAAACCACCTTTTTAAAATTCACTAAAAGGCTGTGATACTTAAATTACCATACATCTCATAACTCTTTTCTTACCCACCTTACAGAAATGACAACCTCTGAAGGAGTCATCATCTTTGCATTAAGGGAAGGTATATGTGTAATTTTGCGTAGTAGGAAAATACATCAAGCTTTCTGACACATCCTCTACAAGCGTTTCAAATATAGTAAGTTAAGAAACAATTTCTGAGCCCTTGTCCTGTTGGGTGTTAATAAAATTCCATCTGGTCACTTAGGAGCTGTGCCAACATTACCACACAAAGAGTCTTTAAGCTGTTTGAATGTTTAAGAGTCATTTAACAGCTTTCTTATTTACCTTTTTTTTGTCAAATATGCACCTAATAGTGTACAGATGGTTAGGTTCTAACAAGTTTACTTGTATGTAAACATGAAACTAACCTTGAAAGTAAACTGCTGAGGTTTTGCTTTGGGTTGTTGCTTGGGCTCTACGTTTTTCCTAACATTTAGGATTGTTCAGTCTACTGCTTCTCCAAGTTCCTTAGTAAGCAAATACAAAGCGAAAGCGAAAACTCGGTGCACAGTTTTTCTAAAACTGCAGAGTAAGAATGTGCCCAGCCCACTCTGAGCCAACAGAATGGGAGCAGGTACAGAGAGCTGAAGTCTCAGTAGACAGCAAGTTAAAGGAATGTTCACTGACACAAATCTTCCCAGGGAAACCAATCCCAAGAACTGCTCTGGGCAATGAGAGATTTCAGCAGCAGATGGATACTATGCTCAGTGTATATTAAGAACATATCTTTCAGTGCCAAAATCAGTTCTAGATTTATTCTCTAGTCACTGTGATAAAAGGTGTGTATTTAACATAGAAAAATTAATTTCACAGTGTAATTTATATTCAAATTTGTATTGGAAAACCAACATTGGTTTGTCAAAAACCCTCCACCCTGCATTTACAAAAAAACCCACCCTTCTGAGTGACCTGATCAAACTTCAGTTACCCAAATACACAGGAGGCTGTATTAGGTGATGTCCCCAATTACTTCAGTTTTTGAAACTATTAGTCCATGTGATGAGGCTGTAAACATCATAAACACAGAGTACTGAATTTGCCTGGCCTGGTCTGTTGCCTTCAATAATCATTGTAATAGCCAAACTACCAGGCAGGTTAAAAATGCTGCAAGACTGGCACAGGTAATCGAGGCCATCCACTTTTGCACTATATTGAGCCAAAAGAGATAGATAAAAAAAACATTGAATAGTCCACCAGACTCTCAGCTAGAGGATCAATTGTCTGGGATGCGAGAAATACACAGTGAGACAAAAAATACTATTTTAGTTACAAGAAGTGGTTTAGTAACACTCCCTCTTCATTCCTATCCCTCAACACCATTTAATGGAATCAAGTGTAAAATCTGTAAATTAATGGAGTTAATTTATATCTTAAATCTCTGTAAGATAAGCACTCAGTACACAGATAAGGGTCCAATTCTGTCAGTATTTATTTATGGGTAACTCATTCTAACTGGAGTATTTTTTAAGTATTCTTACATGCCTGCATATACTCTTGGAGGTTCTGATATACAATGGGATACTAAAGGGAATAAAACTGCAAAAATATAGACTATTTTTATTGTTGTTTTAATTAATTTGTTAGCGATTCAATCAAATTAAGTTTTGGAAAGGATTTGAATAGAAAGATCTTGGCTTTGACATTCTTTTCCAACTCTTGGCTGTGGACTTAATTAAAACTAGAGACTCCAATCTCCAAAGCCATAACATATATGATTAGGACCCAAAGAGCAATCTACTACAGAAAATAAAACAGATCTGAGCAATGGAAAATAGAGGCTAATCTAGAAAAAGCTGTGAAGATTTAAGGAAAGACTATAAAAGATCTAATAACAGAATATAAGGATATTTCTTCACACCTTCTATAGATACTTAATGCTATATTTTTAAAGGTATCTTGGCACCTTAAATGAAGATATCATTGAAATAAATAATTTATGCAATCTGCTTTTGTATTCCTGTTCTGAATTCTTACATTTTTATCAATTAATAGCATTTCTTTCTTTTGCTACTAGGTTTTTTTGCATGTGATTATGAGATAAAAATTGTTTTACCTGCCTGCAAATGCCTACCATTCTAGAAGGAAGTTTGGACCTGGAGCATCTTTCTGAATGGTAAGCCCTTTTAAAAGCTCTTAAAATATGGAGACTTGAATTTCCCAGTCCTTTTCCAAGCAAAGAAATTGTTTCATTTGTTGGATCTTCAAGCAGCTCATTTTAAATTCAAGGTTCATCAGAGTACTCTAGCAACCCATCTTCTCCTGGTCCAGCTATCAACTTGAGTTTCTCTGTGGCAATTGCTACCACAGTGTCCTGTGCTGACAGAGTTCCCTCAGCATGTTAGTTCTGTGAGAAACCTCTCTGGCACCTGACACAGAACAAAGATCAGATACTGAAAGGCTGAGGGCTTGCACAACACACTTCAATGACATCTCAGCAAGGAAAAGTAAATATTTACCCTGATATAATTATAAAGGTAATTTTGTGTTCTACTCTTTTACATTTAATATACAGATATAAATACAAAATAAAACAAATAAAAGAGGTAATAATTAAATTAGCTTAGCCGTTGCTATTTAAAAAGACAGAAAGCATTCTGTTATGTAACAACACTCATGCAAGTTCCATTTTCCTTCTTGACAAGATACATATCCTAAACCAGCTGATCTACTACACTCATCCCTGCAGTTATCTTTTTATGGAAACACACAGTTTTCCCCCAGTTCTCTATCCCAGCAGAAGGCTGAGAGTTGCAGCCCCTGCATCTTGTCAGACTGGGGGACTTCACAATGATGTTCCAAAGCGCACATATTCCTTAGATATGAAGTCTTAATGGTGGTTTATTCTGTTCTCCACAGGACTTTAAAATTTGGTTTTAATTTGTTTTTATTTATTTCCCCCCCAAAATTATCAAAAAAGGTCCCTACTTTTAATTGCAAGCTACAGGATAATTACAAATCATGCATCAAAGCTTTCAGCTCTGAAAATACAGTCTGAATTGATGAGTGTGTGTCAAAAAATGACCTGCCATTTATTCTTTTTGGTTTTCAGTAAAAGTTTCTTAGAAACAGGTGGATTGCAATTCTAGTAAGTGACTCTAAACACCTTGATTTACAAATGTCTTACAATTAAAAATTCCTATGGTTCTAAGAACTTGTTTTCCTGTATTCTCCAACTAACATTACTCTCATCAAAGCATTTTTGTCCCACTGAGGGAAGAGAAGGAAAGACTATCACATAAAAATGTACCTTTCCAACTGAAGACACAACTGTTAAAATCTGTAATTAAAAAATTTCCTTTAACCACAGAAAGGCTAATAGAAGTGTGACAGTCTCCTCATGCTATGGAGAAAAAGGCTTTTAATATACTCTAACGTCAAGGAAGGATACAAAGGAAATGAAGTCAGTTCTGGAAAGCACTGCCTCTAGGCTGGTGAGATTTTCTGATGCCACTAGTCCTTCAATTTAGCAGTTTAGCAAAAATTACTAAAATGGTCCCAAATCAACAATATGCAGTTGGTAGGCAGATTGTGGTGCCCACATTTCACAAATGGAAAACTAGGTAGTCAGCACTGTTCCTCTATAAGCTTTTAGGGCCAAAAGATACCCTAGAGTTAACTTGTTTTTACAGGTATCACATATGGTTTTAAACCTGGGGTTACTAAGATTAGCAGACATCTGTGATTAATCCTTCTAGTGCTAAGTATTTACCTATTAATGCAGTAATTTGTTCTCACTTAGGGATGCATAGGACATAGAACACAATAAAAGCACTGTAGTGATAGGATCAGCTCAGGTCCTCTCCAAAAGAAAAGGATTCAACTGAGTTTTCATGCAAGACTGACATAAAACTACAGAATTGGATGGCAAAATTAAAATGGTGCACAAACAGCTCAATATAAACCTATTTTAAAGAAATATTTCCACAAAACCCATTAGTATTCTTCATGACTGCTGCAATTACAAGTGATCATTAACCTGTGCACAGCATTTAAATGCTTTATTTAGTAAAAATGATACAACAGTGACAATGCAGCAAACATGATGCTGATGTTCTGAGGCAGCACATTACATACATATGCACAGCTGGATAAATTGTAATCTGAACGCCACTGTCCTCAAGTATTACTCCAAATTACTATGATGAACGTTGGAATAAGTGAGATGGGGCAGTATACATGCACTGAAGATATGTCTTTGGAGACAGAAAACCTGACAGGATAAATCAGGGAAAAAAAATATCTCCAGAAGAAAAGGCCACTTTATATGTCCTAAATCTCAGGACTCTTAATTAAACTACTAATCTCCCATTCAATCAGCTGTGTTTGGACAACATCCCCAAAACAAGTGAAATGGTCCCAAGAGATACATATTTACAGGAAACTCAATAAAAAAGGCAAGCAGGACTCTTTTTCTTTTCAAAAAGAAATCTTTCAACAACAAGAGATTTCTGTGAAATGCCACTTGCTACATTGAATTGCAAGTCATTTGCTTCCCCCACAAGCAGGATCTGAGTGTGTTGCAAAGTGGAGGAGTGATTTGCTTTCACTGCTTAATAACCACCTCTCAGACTAAGTAAAGAGTCATATTGACAGAAACTGAAAAGGGTCAGGCTCTGCATACAATCTGCAGGTCTCAAGGATGAAGGGCAGACCTAACAGCAGATGGGGAGGACAGGCAAGTCCTCACATTTCCCAAGTGATGCAGGGATGACAGCTGGATATGGTTGCACATGTTATGTCCCCAAATTAAGAATGCCCACTGTACTCTTGAAGACATTTATCCCTTCAAGCAGATCTTGAGTGACCCTTAAAGGAGAGGGAGGGAAAAATCATCAGGATTATATGCAGCGATGACTGCAGGAAGCCTACCTCCCATGGTCCCATTCACAGGACACCAAATTCTAGAGAAATTTAACTTCTTTTCCTTTGAAGTTCCATGTGCATTCAGTTTAAGCCCAAATCCAGAACCCTCCTAGTCTTCTCTGGCAGCTTAATAATCAAATTCATACATTAGTCTTACTGAGATCTCTGAGGGTGCAGCTTCTCTTGGCCCTTCTCTGAATGTGCCCCATGCACCCAGGCAACAGGAATTCTTGGAGAAAGGCACTAGCATTCAACAGAAAAGCACATGGCAAAAATGTCAAAGTGCCTTTTGCACATTAATCTGAACATGAAAATAAACAAAATGCTATCCTTTATCTGAAAGGATTTAAATACAATTTCTCAAAAACATACTTGGACCAGATTTTTGTATTTTTTCATGCGAGGACTGAAACACCTCTTTTGTCTTCTGTTGGGATATATTTTGCATTGGATAGGGCTTTGAGCAACCTGTTCTGGTGAAAGGTGTTCCTGCCCATGGCAGGGGGGTTGGAACTAGATGATCTTTATTGTCTCCTCCAACCCAATCCATTCTATGATTCTATATTAAGCAACCCTTGCATTAAAAAATCAGTAGTCACAGGAAAAATTGCTGGAACAAAAAATCTCCGCCTTTTAAAAAATATGCTATGAACATACACCACTATTAAGCCTGATATCTTGGTCTGTTTGAGGGTATAGCTGAGAAAAACCTTGGACTTTTGGAGCTCTTTGGAGCTCTTTCCTGCATGAACATGTGCCTACCCAAGGAAGATGAAGGTGGTAACTCAGTTGTGCCTCTTCCTCCATTCACATTGGAAAAGAAGGCTTCAAGCTTTTTTAGAAACATCCACCTCTAAGAAATAATTTCAGGCCCTGGGCTTGAGGCAGAAATCACGCTGATCAGAAAACGATATGCATATTAATTATGGGTAGTTTCCTGCTGAGCTCTGTAGCTGATCCTACTCTCAACTCTCCAGGCACTTTTTATTTAGACAGCCAAAACTCCTGGCTCAGGTTTCTGAATGCCATACTGGAAACCAGCACCTCAAAACCAGAGTGCATATGTAACATAGTCTGTCCCCAGCCATACCTCTACAAAGAAACTGCCACTGCAGTAAGCCAGGATATTCATGTTATTTATTTTATACAGACTCTTAGAAGGATGAGCTCCTGATCAACTGCCAGTCCTTTTGCCATTAGGGATGAAAGCAGCAGTCATACTTCAAAAGGCTGAGACACAGAGAACAGAAGTCAAAACTCAGCATGATTTTGTGAGGTGATTCCTGACCAGCTCCTGCATGTAACAAGGATGCTGCAGCCTTCAGCACAACTGAGCACGCTGAGGAGTTATTTATGGACTGCCTTGCAGTCAAGAGACACTAAGAATCTTCACAATGGTCTGTCAACACTCTGAAAAACTTCAACAATGTGCCTAGCCCATCCTCCACTAGGCATCTTGCACAAACATTAAGGAACAGTCCAGTCTTCACTGTATTATATGTTTATAGTGTTTATGTCAAGGAAATTCCTCTCAGTCAGCATATGCAACTCCTACAGATGCCAACCACAAAGGGACCACAGTTGAGAAAAGAATTTCTCTCCTGTTAAGTTTTCTGATTATGCTGGGCTTTTTTCCTGCAACTTTATTTTCTCAATTATAACTGGTCCCTTGAAAGTGGAAGAAAGAGGAAGTGGATAAAAGAATAGCTCAAAAGTTGCAGGGGTAAAGCTTAGCAACATTCTATGGAGTAAACGTGTGGCAGCCAAAAGCTACTGTCAATTTTAACCACTGTTGATGTGCTGAGGTTTTAATGAAATGAATAAAAGACCAGGATTCTTCTGGATCAGCAGGCATCAAACAGTACAGCTTTGTTGCTGACCACATTCCATTTACTCCCAGAAGCTGCATATAGGAATAAAAATTTAAAAGAGCATTACATTTTACATATTCTCACTCTCCATTTTATTAAGACACAAAAGCCTCATATGGAATGTTATTGAGATAATATTAATTAATACAATCAGCAATGATCCATAAAGCATTATTTATCAGGAAAACTGTTAATGTTTCAGCTATAAGGCTTCTTTTTATCTTGTGCTTTCTCCTTCATGTCCCATTGGAACAGGAAGCCAGGCACAATGAATAGGAGTTTAGTTACTGCTAGTAATTTCAAATCTGCTATAAATCCAGCAGAAGACAGGACATACACAGCTCCTTCCAAATCTCATCCAGGTACCAGACCTTCTCAGACTAAGCACTTCCCTACTCTATGTCAGCACTTTCATGTGTAATCAGAGCTGGACTCCTCTACATAAAAGATTACAGGAAGGCCCAGAGGGAGAGAATGAAAACATCTACTCTACATGGAATAATCTCAAATATCCCAGGATATACATGCCTGTTTAACACCATTCCTTTATACTAAAGTTTGTCTTCCCTTTGAGCAGCATCCACTGTGATAATGTCTCAAAACCCAGTTCAGTTATTGTCCCACTAGAGAAGAATTAAATGCCTCTGTCAAAAGGAATTATTCTCTGATCTAGTTGAGCAGAAGTTTTGATTGCCCTGCAGGGCTACACACATACGTAGGTGCTGCGGAAGGATAAAAACTGTGGAAGATGCTACCAAATAACTCTGTTAGGATAGAATCATCTATCTTGGAAAATCTTCCTTTTGCTCGAGGTTGATAAAAAATTATTATCAAATGTGAAAGAAAAATCGGTAACAATACACAAGTAAAATATAATGTGTTGGGATAAATGAACCTATTAGGTAGAGGCTTTTACCTCTGTAGATAATACAGATACAGGCCATGACAGACAGACTGTGGATATGACTAACTGCATGATTCAAGAGAGCTTCTAAGTACCTGTTCTGACTAATTAGAAAGCTCAAGGTATGCACCCTCCCCTGCTTAGCTGGAAAGGGAAATGGACATGTCATAAAATCATAGAACCCGAATTGAAATGCAAAAAGATTACATCAACAACATGCAGAGCAAGGGGGAGCTACAGCATGACCAGCATGGCTTTCACATGAATCAGTGGGAGATCTGCACCCATTGGTTTGTCATTAATTGCTGCTGCATCTCAATGCATTTCTCACCAGCTAAATAAGCAATGTAGCATAGAAAGAGCTGAAATCCTATTTAGTCTACACCTGATAATCCATCTTTTATCCCCAGTGAGATTCTGCAGAATTAAGTCTGTTGGGTGTGTACAAATTAAGGTTTGCCATCCTCTATTCACTTGCAGTAACTCATGTTTACTTGTAACTGCAGTTACTACAAGTCAGGGTTACTTGTAGTCTAACAAAATCTCCAAGGCAATTTTTCAAACTTTAATTTTCCTTTATAAATAGATAAAAATAAATAGTTTTTACATTATATAAAATAAATAAATAAATAAACTTTAATTTTCCTTGAGTCACAGTTATGAAGAGTTTATCATTGCTTTGCTTATTATCAACAAGTCAAATGTAAGTCTACCAACCCTATCTATTCAGAATGGTTAAACCCCAGATTTTGAGTACGCAGTTTGTGCTTGAAACCAGTCTAGCCTGAAGGTAGATATGCATTTAGAATCTCTGCAGGCAACACTAAATTTGGGGGAACAGCTGGCACACCAAATAGGAATTGAGAGGCATTGTTCAGAAACCTGGGGCCTGGATCAGCGGAAGTCTCCTGAAGTTCAACAAGGCTGTGTTGAGTTCTGCAGCTGAAGCCGAATAAGCTCAAGCATCAGTGCAGGCTGGGAACAAACTGTTGTAGAGACCTGTGATTGTAGTGGATGCCAAGTAAAACACGAGGCAGCAGCATGTGCCCAAAGTAAATAAAGCAAACTCTATATTGGTTACATCAGGAGCGTCACCAGTAGATGGAGGCTCTGCTCGATGCCTGCAAGGATTGGTGTCTCCCACAATTCTTTGTCTGATTCTGTATGTCCCAGAAACTAGAAGGAGTCCAGAGTAGAGCTATCAAGATAGGCACACTCCCACAACTCACGATGTTGTAAGAGGAGGTTGGGGGCTTCTTCAGTCTGGCAAAGAGGAGGCTAAGGGGGCATCCCTGAACCTACCTGAAGGGATGCTACAGACGCTTCAAGTAGTAGCTACAAAAGTCACAGCTGACCTGGTTCAAGGTCTGCCAACAGTCCTGCTTCAAAATTCATCCAAATGATGATTCTGTATTTCTTCTATGAATCTGTTTATCTCAAAACACCTTCACTCTTTCTACCACAGGACTTACTACAGTGCCTCCAGTTAGGACATACTTATTATAGGTATGCATAAGTCTTGCTGTGTGACAAATGTAACTGCTTAGTCTTACTAATAACTAGCAGAGGACAGATTGGAAAATTCCTCACCTGATTATTCCTGCTATCTACCCCTCAAATAACAAATCTTTTCCTTTTCTTTCCAAACAGGTTAAGTACCCTTTTGTTCTAAAAAACAGCTAGTGGTTTTGGGCTCAAGAAGAAAAAGTCTTAAACACAAGCAAAAAATACTCCCTTTACCTCTAAAATTATTCCATTTCACTTGCTAACAGACTTAATTTTTATTATGAAATTCCTGTAATGCGTTTACTCAACAGTGTATTTTTGGTATTGCTTGAATTCCCATATATATGAAGACAGACTGTGACTGGAAAATACCATGGAAGCTAAGTCTTACTATTGGGAAAAAGCAACTTGCTGAGTATTGTCTTGACTTGGTAAGTATTTCGCATTACTTAAGAAGGATCTGAGCACAACTTCGAGGAACAGAGAAGAGGGGCTCCCTTTCACAGTTGTCTTCAGTTGTAAAGGCAAAATAAAAGGAGCTTGAATAAGGTTTGATTTCTGTAACCATATCGTAATACTGAGGAAAGATTATGAATTATTTATATATTGAAGAAAAAAGAAAGCATTAGAAATGTGAATTCTGCTTAAAAAAACCCCCACACCTCAAAATCTGTGAGATGACAGTATACATGACACAAATGGAACACGTGCACCACAGAGGCGATTTTGTGAACTGTTTACTAGTAGAGCTGAAAAGTATATTAACTCTTCACATTCCTAATAAAGCAAGCAGTTAGGAACTTCCCAGCCTATTAATTGATACATATATAATGAAATAATTACCAAAATACCCACAAACTTTACATTTTCAAGTGAATAAGGAGTTTTGGTCTGAGCACAGGCCTTTGAAAATGCTGGTGTCATTATAATGCATTTTTCACCTTGATATCGCTTTTAATGATGAAATACCACACTAGAAAACTGCATTTTAGGAGCAAATGTGTTCACATGTATCAAGCCACTATTTTTTTTGCACAGCATGCCCTTCATTAGTTATGCTACTTGCTTACTTTCACATTTTGGAGTCCAAGGTAAAAACCTCATTTTCACTTAATTTCTATTTCCCCATACGGGTCAATAGCAACCTCGTGCAATACATTAACTTTACATCCTGCATAAGGATGAGAGTAGAGAGGAAGGCAACTTTTTACAGACCACAATTTTGGTCTTGTTGTTTTCACTTTTTTAAAGAAACAAACAGGAGGGGGCTAAATTGGAGCTTAGCTTTATTTACCTGCTTCACTTTTTGTGTAGTTATTATCTTCATTCTTGCTCTTAAAAGGCTATTTAGATGAATTAGTGTTTATAGATATCTCTGAAAAGGATTTTTTTTAATGACAGAGCTCAGTGCTCTTATCTCTTCAGTAACTGTCTGTCTGTCACCCATTGCTGGCACATCTACCTTTTCTCCTTAATGCAAGAGAAGTCAGATTTTCTCATCTTTATCTGACATCATGATACACTGAAATGAAAAGCCTTTTGAGAGTACAACTCCTAATTCCCTTGTGCCACAAATTTTCCAGTACACTAAATACGTGCAACTTTTTCTGGCTTCCACAGATGTGACTCACTGCAAAAAACCCCAAACCTGCATGCAGATCTTCAACCATTAATTCTACTAAATCATGATGAATATTTAAACGTGAGCCTTCATCAAGTCATCTCAAATATGAAGGCATTGTGGGCATCATTTTATAACACATCACTTTATAACCCGTTATCCTATGGTCATTTATGCCCAGGCAGAATATAAAAGCTACAATTTGGGCCCAATTACCATCCTAAATCAAATCTGCAGTCTCTTTATGCATAATACAGGGCAAAGGGTAACTGAGGCTACAATCTGACTACACAGAGGCTTCATCAGCAAAGCTGGTTTCAACAGATTACCTTTTCTAAATGCTCTGCAAGCAGGTCATTTAAAGCACTAAAATACAGTAACATGTAAGCCTACAACACACACTTAAACTTGTCATTTTTTGGAGTTTGCTGTACTCAATTTAAAGAAGTCATGCCTCAGCACTGAATAAAAAGTTTTACTTTCATTAAATTAATGCCTCAATGACTCTTTACAAACTGTGTTGAGCATGCAGATCTCTCCTGTCAAAGCAACCAGACTTTCTTGTCTGATGGTTTGACATTAACCTTAGATTGCATTAGATCAAGCAGCAAACATCTACAATGAAAAGGTTCAGGTGATAATGCTGAATTCTGGAGACCAGCTAATTCCTCAAACACAGAGCAGAATACTATGCTCATCTAAACAAGCAGAACTGGTCTTCTAAACTTGAACTGACCCTTGGAAAACAAGAATTTAACACCAAAGTCCAACATATACTACAAGATCAAAGCCTAAGTAGTACAGAATCGGCTACATAACCACAACCACAGTGGACATGAATATTTTCATTCCAAATTGTGATCAAACTCAGAAGAGGCATTTTGTTATAAGGCTGCTTTTTCAAGAAGTCAGGGAGCAAAAATAAAAAAAAAAAAAATCAGAAGCTTGCAAGAATTCCCATTTTTAAGTTTGATATTTACTCCTTGATCTCAGATTTACATCTCTGCCCAAAGAGAGTTCAATCTTAAACTGCAAGCAGGACCCCTAGCATATTTCTAATTGCAAGAAATAAATTCCTGGTAATGGAAAAAAATAGGCTTATCTACTTAATTTTTAAAAAATAAAAAGAGTCTAACAGAAAAGCCTGTATTTAAAAAAACCTGCCAAAGATTAAGTAATTTTTTCAAATGTGCCTATTGACCAGCTTTCAAAAACTCCAGCAAGTTCTTTGTGTACAGCCAAAGATGCTGTTTTGTTGATGATCACTTCTGATTTTAGAAATAAAGTAGATTAAACAGTTGCTAAGTATGCACACTTCCAAGAGATACCTCGTTGTTGTGATCACTAAAGCACAGAAAACTGTTTAGAACCGGAACAGCTAAAAGTAGGCTAAAAACAATCCAGTAGTCCACAGCTGTTGCTTTTTTATCAGAAAGCCTATTTAATATCAATTTAAAGAAAAAAAGAAAACATAAAATACGCCACCCCTTGCTAACATGAAGTGCTGTATTATCTAGGGCATTTCTCTCTCCAGCCATCTGTTTTGAGCTGGGTACACACACTGAACTCAAATTTTATTTTCACAAGAGAACTCTACCAGTCTCTTCCAGGGATTGTACAAGAAGTCTTAAATTCGGTCTTGTTCTCAACAGAACAAAAAAAGAATGGTCATACCTTGTCAAGGGAGAAGTTACAGCCTTCATAAATATAAGCAAACACTTCAGATCATTTCTGGGATGAGGTTGCCTTACGAAGAAGTGTATTGAATTTCCTTTTTGTTTCTTTCCATCCTTCTTGCCTTTGGAGTACTGTGTCCACATCAGAACATGTGTGAATAGAAGCATAATGTGTAAAAGTCTTACAAAAAGGAATTCCTATTGTTTTTCAGGAACATCAGAAAGCATCAAAAGCCATCATCAAATGGCCACAAAATGAGCATCTGAAGTGGCATTTTGAAAACGTAATTTTTGCTTTTTCCCTATGCTGCTACAAGACAGAACAAAGGTCACTGTATATATATTAATAGCTCATGGCACTGTGCTTACTATTCCTTTTACAGAACAATGTTCTAACATGATCTCCACATAAAATTGCTTTCTTCTTTGATACAACAAATTACACAAACTACATAATTCCATCAATTTGAAAGAAAAATCAAGTTTACTAAATCATTTTCTTTATCATAGATTATGGCTCTTAATTTAGCAAGTTCTTTCAGAGGCTATGAATTTGTATAGCACTACACCTAGGAATAAAAGACACAGTAAGTGCTTCTGATGGTAAGAATCAGTCCAATGTCTGCCATTCTTTCCTCAACTGTATAAACTAGAGAGCCAGTATTACACCTTCAGAGGATGGAGTGACACAAGCCATTTTACATGGTTTCACCAAAACAGGACAGTTTAAGCTGTACTACAGCCCAGTCAGGAATGCAGTGACTTCAGCGGTACCCAGTGTGGGCTTTGTGTGGGTACAAGAATGTTGTATGAATAGCATTTAGACAAATAGGGCCTGATTCTGCACAATTTCTTTCCTCCAAGACACATTCTTTCATATATTCTCTCTTACTATACATTAGGCAAAACTGATTTTAAACTGGCCGTAAATAACTTGTGACTGAAATGAAGAGAAGAACAAAAAGAAAACCACTTCAGCTCTTGTTGAGCACCAGTTTTTCAATTCTTTCCCTAACAAAGATGGTGAAAAGAGATAAAAGAAGCTGTCATATATTTAACTAATAAAGATAGAACCTGAGGAGAAGAGAGTGTGAGATGGGAGAAAAGATGGAAAAACCAGGTAACTGAAGGAATGTGTTGCAGAAAACTAGACAAAGAAATAAAGGAGCCTGAAGAAGTAGGACAGCTGTGAAAGAGTGTGCAAAGAGTAAAAAAGAATCACTAGGCAAAATAGAAAAGACTTTATGAAAATAAGTAGATTATAACATCAGATAGATGTTATATGCGGGTTTTGTTTGGAAAGTGCACACTGTATTTTGGGCACTAGTGTATTGGTTAGTATCTTTAATTGGACTGAAGCACCATTAAGCTGTAAATGGGTGATGGTATTTCTATTGCAAAACCTTAAAAAGAAAGCCCAAAATTCCCCCCTGAATCTGCTTAGTTCCTGTGAGCAAATCCTTATGTACATGTTCCTTCTCTTTCTCTCAATCACCAGTGTTTCCCTGCTTTTCCCCTAATTCCATATGGCAGGATGTCTGTATTTCTCGCTGAGCTTTGCAGAGAATAAAATATGGAAGCCCAACAGGTTTTGCAGGATGAGAGCAAATCTATTTGTATAAAGTGTATTAATGGACTTCTAAATTAATTTGATCATACCAGACATTTTTACAATGAATGTGTTCACAGATCAGTTTTCTGCTGTGGTTGTCCTTTTTCTTTTTCCCCCTACAGAACAACTTCCTAATCCTAAAATCAGTTTGATGTATAAACAAGGGAGAAGAAGAAGGAAAAATAATGGCTACTAGTCACTCATGAGAGAAGGAAAAGAAGAGGGAGAAAAGTAAGTATGAGAATGCCTCATAACTGTTTGCTGCTGCTGCCACAGCTCTTGATGGTCATGTCCACTCACTGCACTTCCCCTTAAACTGCTCACTGAAGTTCAGGCAGGGTGTCTTAGGTATGTGTACAGCAGGGTTCTAACATGACCAGCAATCCAGTGATGTCCAGTGTGCACACCACAAGATTGCTGAAGGAAGTGGTCAGATAGATGCTATTACCAAGTACAGCACACTTGGAAGCCTGACTTCAGTCAGTTCCTCCAGAGGCCCAGGAAGGGTAAGTTAAAAATTCTGTGGACAGGGAAGATTTAGATAAGAAAGATGTGTACAATCCTGCTTGGGTTTTAAAACCCTTTTCTCTTCCCATGCTTTGTTCCTGCTGTCAAGATAAAACAGTGTTTTGATTTAAGGAAATTGTTCCAAAGCCATCATGTAGCACAAGTAGCTATTTGGCAGTACTGAACTCAAGTTTTGCCTGCAGGGTACTGGGTGCTGTCGACAGTGAGCACAATGGGATTTCTCCATAGAGAAGGGAATGAAGTTAGCAAGGCTAGAGAAGGGAAGAGGTGTGTTACTGGTCCTGTAAATAGTAGCATGTACTTGTAAGGCTGCATTTAAGGTTAAAGAAGTTAAAATAGTTCAAGTAATTTAAGTCACTGGACTGTCATATCCAACATCAAAGACAGGAAGCGTTTCTAAATATGCCCCAAGAGGATCTCCTAGCTGTGAGAGAGCAGGCCACCCTCATCAACAGAGAGACTTCCCCAGCCAAACACTCCACCGACCCCAGAGATTATAAAGGTTTGCAGATATCTATCTACATTGTAGGTTTTGATATGTATGAAATAAGAGCTAGACTAGCAGTATTTTCAGCTTCAATTCACAAAACATTGTCATAGAATTAATCCATATGGTATAGTGCCATTTTAGTTTCCAGTCTGGGTAATTAGGGGCAAAAGGGGTAGAACAGAGATTGCAAAGAGCTGTCTTCCAACTGGAGATCTCTACTTTACAGAAGATAGAATGAGAGAAAGACGAGTATTCTCTTATATCTGTTCTTTTTGGACTGGTATATTCTAGAGCCAAATACAATTACTGAAAGGTGCTCCATGTTAGTACATCAGGAAGGCCATACACGCATAGACACCTGACAGTGTATATGAGAACTCAGAACTCAAGAGTTCCAGGAGATGCTAAGCTGTCACCTCCTCAGGTCTTCCAAACACAGGCCTGCTCCCCACAGGCTCTTTGGCAGCCTCGACAAATTTCTCAAACATTTTGCTCTTTCTCTTCATGACATCTATCCTATATTGCTTAGCTGCTCTCCTCCATGAATCCCAGTCTTCTCACTCAGTCTCAATCTCTCAGTCCACTATTACTCCCAAATACACTTGCAGAGCAGAGGCAGTAAGCCTGAAAGAAAGGCTGCTACTCACTATGTGAGTTTAAGGACCTGCTTACCTGGATTTAATCAGATACTGAAATGGCTTGTCAAACCCAAGCCAACCAATAGGAAGGGTCAACAAAAAAATTAAATTATACACGAGCTTTGCATATGTCTTCAAAATCATTGTGTCCATCAGGCTGGTAAGTATCAGTGGATGGAACCAACTGAGGAATTCAAACTGATAAACTTTCATGAACCTTCCTGAGTTATCACTAACACACTCAGTCTTTTAGTAAAAGCTCAGAATTGACTTATGCCTCAGATGTTGCTATAATACATGACTAGGAAGCATTAAGCTTGTAAGAGCTGCTAAATATGAGGGAAATGGGACCTAATATTGAAATGGATCATTAAAACTTTTTCCTTTCCAAGAGTGTGATTGCACCCCTGCCCTGCTTTTCAAGTGTGTAAATGTGATTTTTGTTAAGAGGTTTCTGTAAGACCTAGAAACAGAAACCATGGAAGCATTTAAATTATTTTAAACTGCAAAATTTAACACAACTTTATATGTGCATCTACATTGTCTCAATGCATATTGTTAATTGTCTACTTCAGACACACACATGTTTATTCCTTTACTCTTCTTATCATAATTTGTGAAGGTATACCTGAAAGGGCTTCAAGTCAGAGATATTTCTAAGACACATGCCTTGCCTGCACACACTTATACTTGTAGAGTTAAGGCATGCTGTATTTATTTGCAACTACCAAAGCATCACACACTAAATTCTGTCCTTTATCTGGAGTCAAATGAACGCAGTTATCCGGTTAATAGATCTGACAAATTCTTCTGGATATCTGCCAACTTTATAATCTACTTGAACTATAGCTTAAGAACCGTATGAGATCACCAGGGTTTCTGCACAACTTCAAAGCTCCCTAAGCTGAAGCTGTGCAGTTCTCAGGCTGAACAAACGTTGCCAGGCTATGTGCACAGCTTTGAGGCTCCTTGAACCACAGCCATTTGTTTCACAGGGTTTACAAATTCTATTAGGCATATCTGGAGCGCACATAAATTCTAATATACATCAGCTATTTCTCTGCCCTAAAAGGAACTTCAACATTCAGAAATACAGGGCTTTCAATGATCATTTTAGTCTACCAAAACAGATTTCATTTGGTTGCCATTATAATAAAATTTGTAAATAGAAACAATTTTCTATACCATATTTAAAAAAACAGAGGGCCTGGGACATTGTCCTTCCAGTGAAAGCTGCTACTTACAAAATCCCTTAATAGAAAAGCTCCTTGTCTAATTAAAATTCAAACTGCCATTAAAAAAAAAAAATCTCCATTAGCTGGAGAACACATATTAACATTTTAAGACACCTAATTTCCAGAAGCTTAGATGGAGTTCCTAATCTATTTTAATCTGGAAACAAGTTAGAACCTGAAATGTAATGCCTTAGACAGTATCAAGACACCTGGAATGCTCATTTTCTCAGGCACAGCATGTGAGCAGACCCAGGTGGACTAGTCAATGGTGGAAAATGGGTTTTCTCTTACGTAAGTAACTGGGTCACTGTCTAATGTCCTTTTGTTATCCTAAAACATGAACTTCATCCTGTGATAGAGTTAAGAAGGGATAATGACCAACATCCTTGACAGATGCCACAGATGACTCTCCACAGCCTTCTCTCCTGTCAAATGATAATGACTTTATTTTCCCCTTTATTGAACAAATGCTAGTTTATGCTAATCTTTTTGCTTTACCCATTTATAAATAATTAAATTCTGAGAACTTTCAGAAACAATTCAGCTTTACTTGAGGAAGATGGAAAATTACAATGAGTCTTCTCAAGGACTGTGAGTAGCAAGCAACTGTTACTACAAAAAAAAAAGTAAAAATTATCTGATTTTATTTATATTAGCTATTTTCCTAATATTAAGGGGAGGGGCATAGAGTAGAACTCCTTTTCTCCTATTCCTGTCCTCTACTGTTCTACTCACCCATCTTTCCTCTACTTCTAGTATTTCTCTCTCTTCACCTGTTTCCCTTAAGGGATTTTTGTTACCTTCTACTCTTGTCTTGTTAGCTTTCTCATTTCCATTATTACCACTTTGTTTTCTTCAGGTTTCAGCTGTTCTTTTGCCCTTTCCACTTTTAGTTTGATGCTACAGATGTTCCTCACAGACTTCTGAAACTAGCCTGAATATTCTGTTCTCAGGAAACACTTCTGAATGAATCCTTTAACCTAAGGCTAAAGACAAAATTGGTTGGTTTCAATCTCACATAATAACAGAAGATCACAAACATTGGCCTGAACACAGGAACAGCTATTCATTGTGGAAGGTCAGTCAGAAATAACCAAACCTCTCTGCTGGTTCAGAAGTACACTTCAAGGATCATTACTGAAGCAAAAGTGATGCACTCTAAAAGCAGTTTCCTCCATGGTGATATTTTAAAGAAAAGGCTTTTGCCAAAATCAGCCCCGTTTTCCCAGAAATGGCTTAAATGGTGTATTCTGGATGGCTTGAACTAATACACAGGTGGTGTTAGAAGCTACATTGTTTTAGCAAAAACTTTAAAAGAATTACAAATTATCTTTTTGTGCAATTGACATATCTCTTCTCCAAGCAGTTTATTAGTTGGATTTCTTGTAAGAAAACTACCAAAAGAGCTCTCAAGATGGAAGACTTTTTTCATTAGCTTTCATTTCTCTCATCTGAGCCTACTGATAACAATATTTTAATCAAAAGCACATTGGTTTATCCCTATCTTTCCCAAAACATTATTGCACACAGCCATGCCTGAAGCTTCACACTCTCCTGCCTCTTTTATTTCATGAGCCAACGTCCTGAAGACAGGCCGTAGTTTGTTACACCCTGCTCTGTGGTTCAGTTTGCATTTAGTGTTTGACAACCACCAGGCTGGTTGCTTGTGCTAATTCTTAAGAGAAAGTGGGAGAGAAAATTGAGTATATTTATTTGGAGGAGAGGGGCAACATAAACCTTTGTTATGACAACAGTGTAGCGAAATGGACAGTGCTTAAATAGATCCATCCACACTACAGACTGGGAACCTTACCTATCTTATCTCTGTGCTCTTAATGCTAGGTATTGTAAAGAGTCTAGCAGGCTGTTTTCACGGTTTATTGCCCAACTAGACACCTAAGATAGAGCAGAGGCCACATTCCATTTCCTGCTAACAAAACAAGTACTCTCCAAATGGAAGAATATTTTTATGAGCTTTCGCTATCACAGACTGTAACTGACACTTCAAACAAAGTGATAAGTGCCATGAAAAAATCGTGTTCTGTATTTGTATTCTGCATACAAATTCTCATGGTGTTTATCTTTTGGGCTCAATGGATTACTGTTGAGTGGTCAAATTGTACCCAAGTTCCCAATTTTTATTTTATTAACTTATGTCTGTGGAATAATTGCAGCCTGTTTACAATAACCTCCACAGGCCACAGTGCACAGTGTGTTTGTCTGACTATACCAGTTGTGTTTTTCAAGGTTAAGAGCAAGAATTGACTGAGGAAAGGGACCATTTATTGTGAAACTGAAACATTACATTAATAAATGAAAAGTAAAATCCTCTAATTGTTTTTCTAAAAGCAGAGCTAAAGTAGTGGTGGGGCACATGTCATCTGAAGTATTCAAAGTTCTCTACTGAGAGGAGTACTCAAGGCAGCTTGCCTCTCAAAGTCAGAAGGTGAATACTCAGACCCAGCTTTGAAAACTATGAATGCAAGCAACAAAAGTTACAATTTTGGAGAGAACTGATATTAGAGAGGAAACAGCTATCCTCTTAAGAGGAAACAACTGCCATATAATGTCTTCAGAGGAATGCACACTTGGAAACAGTAGCAGTGAGGTATTTCTATACTGTAAAGATAATTCAGATCCACAAGTATTTTTAACTACAGGAATCTTTTGACTAGAGTTAAAATATACCAGCTTGGGCTTCTGTGTTGTACCTTAAGTATAGAAACCAGTTAATACTATACCAACCTCCAGAAATACAGAATAGACCATACATTTTACTGTGAGACATTACTGCACTCTCAGCCACAAACACTTTTGTTTGTTGAGAATTATTTCAGGAGAGATATAGAAGCTATTGGAAAAACAAATTCATCCTTGATTTACTTATAAGGATTTTCAGCTTTTATATGATCTGCTACCAAAAAGAAACCTATAAGCTGAATGGGGGAATCTAGTGCATTGATTGTATAAGCTTAGACACAGACCTTAAACTTGAAAAGTCATTATAGTTGCTAGCCAGGGTGCAACTGATTCCAGTCTCTGCCAGTCTCTGCTGCAGAGGCTACTTAAGAGTTTGCTTTGATTTTAAAGACAGTGGAATATGTGAAGAATAGTGTGGGGGGAAGGGTTCCTCAGTATTTTCACAAGCAGTATCTCTGGGCAGTTATGGACGGGTGCTGACAGATTGGACAGGAAAATTATTTCAGTCTTCCTGAAAATAATTATAACTACTCTTACTTTTGCAGCAAGCTGTAGCAGATTCTCAAGCTGTTTACAAACTTGCCTGCAAATGAAGTGTAGTCTCATCTAAAAAAGGGTGCTGCACTCATTCTGCACCAGTTCAGCAGATGCCCTGAAATCATTATTTTTGGAAGCCAAAATAGAACTAGACTTTGACTAGAATGAAGAGACTAACAGTCTTACTTTGTGTATGGAGACAGTAAACATATGTCAACTAAACCTTGGTGTCTTGTCTTTTCAACCCTCATGAAAAAGAGATCTTCACTACATTGTTAGTGTTTTACCTAATTCTGATGAAATCTGACAGTTATTCCTCATGCCTGACCATGGTAGCTTCTACTTTGAATCACTCTCCAAAGGTTCTCCATTGCTTTAACGGAGTTAAATAAGTATTTAACCTCATTTCACAAACAGTAAAACTGAGACACTGCAACTGCTTCTTTCTGTGGAAACTTCTAGTTAAAAGTGAAAGATGCATGTGATCTGCAAAGAAACTACTGATACACCTAAGGCTACAGGAAGTAATGATGTCAAAGCCCCGAGCCGAACTCAGGAACTGCCACCTCCTTAGGCTGTTTGCAAACCACTGTTCCTTGCCCTCTGGACCTGCAGCCTTGATCCCACCATCACATCTGGCAGACTGGCTGGGTGTTTGGCAGCTCAACGTGGGCACCCCCTAACCAATCCTACACTACTGCCAGATTTCTGAAAAATCTGTTTTACTGTGTCTGTTTCATCCTGGGAGAGATGTAGCTTTGTGCAAGAGAATGAGGTGGAGAAGGCGAGAGAAATTCGCCAACAGCTGTGTAAAGAAAACCCAAATACCGTACTTCCTGGACTCGTGTGGCATTTGTTGGACACTCCATACAAGTGTCAGTGTGAAACTACTTAATTTACAACCTTAAGATAAAAAAAAGGAAGAGGTAACATGGCTGTATTTCTCGGCAGGATTAATGCTTTAAAAGCCGGAGAAATACGAGCATCCTCACCTCCCACAAACAAGTAACACAGAGATTATAAAACAATCCAAACGTGCTACCCCAACTTGTCTCCATTATGCAAACAGTAACAGGGAACGTGTCCTGGGGGTGCCTTATATAACTCCTTGCTCCGAGTGCCCCCCGGCACCTCCCTTTGCCCCGAGCCGCCCGGCCGGGGCCGGCGGTGCAGAGCGGAGCGGTGCGGGAGCGGTGCGGGCAGGGCCGGCGGGAGGCACCGGCGCGGCACCCGCGAACTTCGCGCCGCAGGGGCCGGGAGCGGCCGCAGCAGCCCAGGAGGGACTCGGCGGAGCCCGGAGCCTCCTCCCGGGCGGTGGGAAGGGAAAGTTGCACCAGTCACCTCTCCCCGCCCGCCGGAGCCGAGCGTGCGGCGGCCTCCCGGGGGCAGAGGGGCGGCGGCAGCGGCTGCACAGCGCGGCGCTGGGGCGACTTACCCATGGTGGCGGTGCCGCGGCCTCCTCCTGCTGCTGCTGCTGCTGCTGCCGCTGCTGCTCCTGCAGCCGCCGCCTCTCCGCCGGCGCGGAGGGAGGCGCGGGAGGCGTGTGCGGGAGGCGTGTGCGCGGAGCGGGGCGCGGCAGCGGCGCGGAGCGGAGCCTGCGTGCGGCGCGCTATGAGTCAGGGCAGCACATCCGGGCACGGCTACAGACACCCCGCCCGCCCGGCAGCGCCGAGACACAGCCACAGCCACAGCCACAGCCGCCGCCGCCGGGGAAGGGCGGGTAGCGCGCAGGGCGGAGGCGGTGCGGGCCGCCGGCAGCGCCCCCGGCCGCCAAGGAGGCGGCAGAGGGGCGGGTCTCCGCAGGGAGCGGCGGCTGCCGCCCCTCGCCGCGGCCTCGGGCCTCCTTTGTTAGCGGGGCTGGGGTGGGGTCCGGGGGGCGCCTGGCAGGCAGGGACATGTGCTGCTCCGGCGAGGTGTTCCCCACGCATTGCCGCACCCACGGCTGCGGCGTGGTGCATCCCCGCACATCCCAGCGCATCCCCGCACATCCCACTGCATCCCACCGCATCCCCACGCCCGTGCCGCGCTGCTCCTCGGTCCGGGAGGAGGTGTGGTGGTGTAAATGCGGTGAGCGCGGTGTTTAAAGTAAATATTTAATGATACGGACTCAAGGAGGAGCGTTTTGCAAGAAGGAGGGAATTATGCAGGGGGGATAAGTGGATTTTTTTTAGGTGGGCTTCATGGGGAAAAGCATCAGTGGAGGAAACTGCAGGTGAAGTCCAAGTGTTATAAATGACCACCCAGAATGACCAAGTCACTCAGCAAAAAGGGTAGTTTATTTAATTGCAATGAAAATCACAGAGTAAAACAGCGCTGGGTGTAACCGCAGAGTCACCGCTCTGTCAGTACACAATCTTAGAGCTCGAAGGCTCTCCTTATATACAGTCAAAACGTACATATTCTTTAAATGATTTATTTTTTAAATCTTCCCATCTGATTCTGTCAGGAAGGATTGCGATATTCTTAGCTAAAATTTTATTTGAGAAGCTAAGCTGCTCAGGTTTTCTATCTCTCAGTCCTGAGGTACTCCCTCCTTGTCTTAATTGCGTCTTTCTCCTATTGTGTTGAAGTATCCAACTTAATCTTTGTTTACATTGTCTCTATCTTGTATCGAAAGGCTGCTTTTAGTCATTAACTTTGGCTTTCTTCTTTTACTCCCCTTTTGTATGTTAAACTAAGTTGATGTCTGGTTTATAGTTGTTGCTAAATTTTACAGCATATTCTGCAAGGCCCAGATTCAGTGTTTTCAGAATCATGTTGAATAATCTTGGCAAGCCATACAGTATACTTTATTATATTTTTGACACAAATTAGGCCCACATTTCTCACACAAGTGCTGCGTGTTTTGTTGAACCAACATGACAGGGTTTACACTCGAAACTGAAAGACACGAGGTAGTTCTGTGTGGAAGGCGTTTTTAACAAGAAAATTAAGCTCTGTATTCAGTGGTCCCTCTTCCTTTCTGCCCTGCGGTGCTCAGTCTCTGTAAATCAGGGAACAATAAGGAGCTCTTTGGTGTTACAGCCCTCTCCTTATAGCGCTTTCACCGGCAACCATTTGGGGCGGAGGGGCTGATGAAATTAATAATTGAGTAGCTTTTTTGGTGGCATTTTCACATTTTTCAATTCTTACCATGGTTATGTATTCACAGGTTTACCTGAGTCAATCTTAAAAGTAGAGTTGAATAGAGTAGGATCAGTGTGAGAGAGCGGGTTTGTTTGCCCTGTAGAAATGGATCGACCATTGACAATTCAGATGAGTGATGCAAAAAGAAGGTTCAGTTGAATCATCCCCCACAGTGGCTTCACAAGTGACACCAGTAGTCCCTTTCACCAGCAGTCAGCAGCTGCCAGGGGTTTCCTTTTTGGAACAGATCCCAGGAGCTTTCATGCCTATAAAAGGGCAGTGTGATGTGACAAGCAAAGAATAATTCATCAGTCCTTCTGCAGAGTACAGACTGAACATGTTGAGGTTTATCCATTTACTTTTGTATAGCCCTGATTCACCAGCTCTTTCCTTAGGACACAGCACAATTTTGCAGTTGACTTCAATGGGCTTTACCACTGTCCCAGTGTGCACAACTTGACACTGAAAATATGTAATTTTATTATCAACAGATACTGAAAATCAGTATGTTTTTACACTGGCTAGATGACTAAAACATTTTTGTTACTGTTTTCATTGCACTGAGACTGCAGAAAATTCAAACCAGAACATACTGGGGGTTTAATTGCAGGGTTTATCTGATACAGTTCTTTATAAAATACAGTATTTTTAAATGAGTCTGAGTGGTGGAAAGTTGTATTTTTTCTACTTTCATCTATTTGCAAATCTTGTCTGAAATTCATCTTTTTCCTATGTCTTTGTGTCCTTATATCTTTCACTCAGCAATAAATTTTGTGCTGGCTTTATAGCTGTATCCCAAATGTTTCCTTTACATGTCTAGGAAAAAAAGGCAATGAAATTCTCTTCATGCTGATCTGTTGTTCAGAGATCATGGAAGAGATATTCCACATAGTATTCCATGTGGGATAACTTCCACCTGGGATAAATCAGAGCAACCTGTAAAATGCGCAGGTTTCTGAAGTTTACTTGCATGTCGTAACTGAAATGCACACATATATCTTTGCAAGACCCAGAAAAGTATGACTGTTACTTGCTCCAAGGAAGGATTTTGAGGACAGTGAGTTCTAAACAGTTTTTCTTTTTAAAATGCTGCCAGAAAGAGACCTGGCACTACAGAATGTCTTTGATTATAATTGGTTTCAGTGGATCCAAAAGCACCATGTGAAACTAGGGAGACCTTTTGTTCTTTTGGCTGAATACTTATTAATTCTAGGAGAGAAAGCTCCAGACAAGCTGAAGACTTGATTTTTGTCAATCTCTTAATTAGGTACAAGTTTACAACAGAACAAAGGGGTGTTGTAAAAAAACAAGAAGTCCAAGTGAAGTCCTGCCACTCTTGCTGTTGAATTCAAGATCCCGTATGTATGGCTGCTCATGGAATAGTGCAAAAAGGAGAGGAGTCTTCATGAAAGCAATGTCCATGTCCAAGAGACTATGCAGAAGAACTCTGGGCCATTAGGCATAGATACCATATGTGTAGAAGGTAATACACAAAGTCAGTGTGCTGAATTTTTTTTAAATGATCAGCACCTGCAAAGTGTGGTCCAGTCATACCTGTGAGAATATCTCATTAAGACCAATGAAATTAAGATGTTCCTTAACTATTCATTAAGGAAAAAAATAATTTAAAAACAAGTTTTTGAGAAAAACTGGTAACTAGAAGTAAGACATTGAGAGATTGGGAAGAAACCTGTGCAAGTGTATTCTGTGGATTTCAGGAGATGTTTAATTTCAGCAGGGGGGAAAAGACTGAAAGATTTGTTCATAAAAATATCCTTTAGAAAGGCTTATCACTGCTTTTTTATTGCACTTCTAATGCAGTAGTGAAAATTGAGTTGTAGACTGCAGAAATTAGGAAGTTATTAACATGTGCTGTCTCTGTGCTCCCAAACATTGACTGTGTCTGATATCCTGCAAGAAAATGAAAAATTTTCTTTGACCTTCCAATGCTTACTACGTTATGTTTTTTTCTTCTCAGATCTTGCACCAGTTTCAAATCCTCAGCACATCTTCTCACCCCTGACATAGCAACGCCTTGAAAATCTTCCTGTATATTGTATAATTTAATTTGGCCCAAAGGTGCATTTAAAGGAATATAGTTTTAATTGCCTCTGTACTCATGTTAGAAATCTACATGAGCAACAGGAGTGTACTGGGATGCTTGAATACATAAGGAAATAGGATATGGTGCCATAATTTAATGGAATTCAGATAATAAGTTATAAAGGGCAAAGAAAGTGAAAGTGTGGGTAGTGCTTTGCTCCTATTAGAGACATAGGCAACTGTTCAAGTGCTGGCACCTTGAGAAATCTCAGTTCTTGTAGAACTAGAAGTGGAAATAGTGCAGAGCTATCTGTGAACCTGCACATGCAAAATAGGGCAAGCTACTTCTTGAGACCTTCCTCTGATATGTGAATGGGGAGACAATAAAAGTGTGCACAGGGGAAAGTGTTGCCAGGGATGACTTAATGTCCTTCTCCCTGAAGCTGAGCTGCCTCACATTTTCCATGGGATAAGAGCAATTATTGATACAGAAGTGAACAATGGACCTAGTTCTATGATAACTCATTCATGTTCCCTTATCTGTTCTGTAAGTATTCATGGTAAAGCTTTTCTGGTAAGTATTGGAAGTTGAAATTAGAAGATGTCGACCTAAGGTACAACTTTCTGTCTGTGAGTGCAATTTAAATACAAGAATGACTGACTTGGGAAAGGGAAATCTGAGAAATTCATGGGGGTTTTGTATGTTTTAATCCCAACCTTTTAAAACACAAAGCTTTAATCTGGTTGAAGAAAAAAAAATCTGTGAGTTTGTATGCTGTATGTGTTATACTACGAGACTCATACAGTAACTTTTTCTGGCCTGAAAATTTGGGGCTTTTAATGGCCAGTATCTTCTGCTTTGTCCATGGGTATTGAGGAGAATAAAAATTACAAAAAATATATGAGGACAATATCTGTAGGCTTGACTTACACTTTTGAGCTGAAGGAGGTTTCCCACATAGTCAGGAAGGAATTTCTTCCTCCTCACCCTCAAATTTAACTGGGTAGTTCTGTTGTTTTGTTTTAGTTTGGTTTTTTGCTATGTTTTTGTATTTATTATGGCATGTCTACAAACCTCAAGAAGTGATAGGAGAGCAACTGAGGGGGAAAATTACTCTAAGGTTATTTTGTCTGTACAAAATCTGTCTGGATCACCTGGTCATAAGATCTGGACTTGGGAAAGACTTTGCTTCCAGGTGAGATTGATAGGGACCCTGCTCATGTTTGCCTTTCCTTTCACTATGCAAGGTGGTTTGCCAGCTGGACTCTGTAAATCTCACCTAACCAGCAACCAGTCATGCTGGTCAGGAGAACTTGGTGGTTGCTGTCCCTCAGTGCTGTTACACAGCTGAATTCGATTAAATCCTATCAGGGTTCAGGTGGGTAAAGTCAGACTGATTATGGAATATCAGTGGAATGGCCTGTGATACACAGGTGACCTAATGGCCTCTGCTGGCATTATAAAAGTAATTGGAGGCAGCTGAGAAGGCTGGGAGCAAAAGGTTGAAAAGGGTGTACAAGCTTTTTTCCTCTCAAGGTAAGCAAGAACTCAACTTCCTACAGCAAATGTAGATACCATAAAATGAAAGAAGCTAAAGTGTTCACCCAAAGGGGGAGTTTATCTGTAGACACCTCCAATTGCTCTGTGAGTATGTTCTTCCTGATATTGACTGACTATCATCTCCTAATTTTAGTAATTTTCTTGCTTCATTTAAAGGAGTATGAAATAAATTGGGGAAAAAAAACCCTTTTATTGATTCCTACTGCTATTTGTGAGTAAGTGCTAATATACAATCACGTTCTTGTGTAAAGGATTATTTTGGGGTTGTTAGATATACAAAGCAATTATACAATGCTCTTTATTTTTAATTGTATACTTTTAGTACATCTTTATTTGTGTGAATCATGTGGTTTTGGACTTAACACAGTGAAGGGCATGCATCTGTAGGAGAGCTTGCTATGGTGTATTTTATTTTAGCATTATGGAGTGTTTTATATTTAAATGTTATTTATTACAAATAAATAATGTTACTCCTCTAGTGGGATAATTGTGTCCTATTTATTTCTCTGCTTCCATCAATTTCTCTAGTGCAAATAAAAGTAAGCTCAGAAGTAACTCCTAATTTGTAAAAACAGCTTCTGATTTGATAATACTAATGGAGATAATTGGAGTTCTACCTGAGCAATGATAATTGCAAGAACAAAGCCATAGTTAAGTAACACCACTGTATTCAACTGTTGGCAATGTCTAAACCAAGAAAAAGCACAAGTAAATGCACATTTTAGAGTAAGTTACAAAAAAGACCTGTTTTGAAATCTCACCTTTTATATTTCCCTGGTGGTATAGGCAAGTTACTTTAGTCTGTGATTATATGGTTATGAGAATGGCCATTCAACAACTGATGGATAACAATTGGTCTATTGTTCACTGTATGTATTCTGCTAGAATCAAATAGCCAAAAAAGAAAAGTCTCAAGAAAAATCCCACTATGCTTTAGCACACAGTGTATCTCTCTGTACCAGATGAAATACTGCGGTGCTTTAATAACATCAGTAAGCTTTCAGAATTTAAATAAGGCGTTACAGAGATGTATACATTAGCCTTTCTTATTTAAATCTTTCTGCCCTTTTAGAGCCTTACAGTTCTGTGAGCTTGGGCTTCCCCAGTGCTCTTTAGCTCTTTTTTTATTTTGACTGCATTTCCTTTGTTCCTGTTAGGAAATAATTTTACCACACGTGATACCTGAACTAATTTTGATTGAAGTTAGCAAATGAATATGGTGTTAGCCAGATGACTCTTCAGAGGAATTTGCAACTCTGAGGCACTGTCTTGCTTCATTGTTACACACAAAATGCTTGTGTTAATCTGAAGAAAGAAATATTCTGCTGCCTGGACTTTTAAAGCCTGTATTTAGTTGGAGTAGATGAAATATGAACTTTGTGGTTTATTTATTTTTTTGGTTTCTTAGTATTGGAATTCAGGATGTATCTTAAGATAGCAAAAACTGGTTAGTATGTTTATAAATGCAGAACCCTGTATGTTTTGTGGTTCCTTAACTGCAAAACTGGCTATAGCTTTCACTTAATTTCAGAAACATGACTTTCACTAAATACATTTAACTAAATGTATACATGTCTATATCTTCACATGTATTATGTATATATATATATGCACACAAATGTATATACATGCATAGCTATTTCTGGGATATCTTTTAAATATAAGTTGTGTATGAACTGATAAGAGGTCTTTTTGCATTTGTGCAAGTCTGAAACAAGAACTCTGAATACCACAGGCAAAATCCTTAGGCATTAATTTTTCAACACTATAGAATCAGTCATTTTCCCAAGTAAGTTACAGTCTTCATACTCCTGTTGAATACAGCATTTTGCTGCAGCTGCATACCTTCTCCCAGCCTTGCATTTTTTTTTTTTGTTTGGTGGTGTTGTTTTTTTTTTTATTTTCTTTCTGGTCTTGAGCTACTGTAACTTACACTTCTGACTGCATTCCACAATGTAAATAATTAGTTGCACCCCGTTGTCCTGGGTCTTAGATGTAGAACCCACTTTGCAGCCATGCAGCTCCAGGTGCAAGCTGGTGACTTAAAACAACTTTTTGAGTTGACATTCTTCCCAGCCAAGCTCTCAAAATTCATAGTGTATTTGAGTACTGTAAGAAACCTAGCCTGCAATAGCACCTGTGGTTTCTATAGCTGAAATCATGCAGCTCAGCAAAACTGAGAAGACTGAATTTTCAGATAAATATTGACTTCTGTTCTGCTTGCTCTCAAGCTGCTTTTCCATTTATTTCTGTCTACCATACAGCTCAGGAAGTTTGGGTGGAATAGCAGCTTATACTTTGAAAGTGATTAAGGTGTAAGAACAAAGGCAGGGGATGGGTCTGTGTGTGTCTGAAAGGTGTGTAAGTGCTACTCTAGGCAATGAAGATGCTGGTGTTCATGAAGGGGTTAGAAAGTGTTTGCATTGGTTTTATTTTTTAAATTTTTTTATTTTTTAATTTGAAATCTAGGTACCAGTAAAAACCACAAGCATTGTAGCATCAAGAAAAAATTGTAGCAATTCTGTAGATAGATGATGTCTTCCAAAATTAGAATTAGGGCAAATCTGCACCTAGGCATCAATAGGGAGTCTAATATCTCCTCAGAATACTTGAGTGAGTGCTTAGCAAACTTGCCAGTTCACTGAGGCTGAGAATTTCAGAAAGGCAATTCTGACGTGTTCAGATGCTACTCGAGGTGTTGAAGCGTTTCACTCTGACTACTTGATAAGTTAAGTCTGTGTTTGATTCTCCAGATTTCTTGGGATTTGCATCCACAGAGGGCATGATATCTCAAAAGGTTGGTGTCAGTTTCTCCTTCCTTAATGCCCTTACCTTTTCCTCTAAAAGGACATTAATCTAAATACAGTAGCAGGACATTTTACAAGTTGTCAAATGTAATTTTTTCTCTCACAAAATATTACTAAATGAACTTCACTGAGACATGTTTCCCACTTCTTTTTGTTTGCCTTTGTTCAGTTTGGTTCCTGCTGAAAAGTAAACATAATAGTATTGCAGGCTCGAAATCATTTTTTTTTTACTTTGCCTAGTGGGACTGGAAATACAAAAACATTATTGTCAAAAATCATGCCTTTGGGAACAGGTTCAGTTGCCTCTAAGTTCCTCAGGCTGTACTTAAGATTTGTGTTGTCCTTGAGAAAGATGGAAATTTCAATACAACAAGCAGACAAATAACACAGGGCATCAGGATTTTTGATGAATGGGAAAGAGAAGAGGTGTTGCTTAGTCTAGAATCTATAAGATGATACTTGAAAGGGCAGGCTGTGAGGATAATT